>JAMXBB010000011.1:97371591-97686385 GCA_024138015.1 Lumnitzera littorea | reverse complement strand
CCCCCTTTTTTTTTTTTTTTTTAAATTTCCTTTCTTAAAGATCATATTTTTCCAAGTAAAAACGTACGTTTCACTTTCCTATTTTGCTCTTTCACAGCAATATTCTTCTTCTTTCATTTTTATATTTATAATCTTCTTTTTCCTTATCTTTATCCTGTTTATCAATCTCTTGTATCTATTATTGCCAAATAATTCAGCTAAATCTAATGCGGGAATTTCATAAAAGAAATTACTTAATTTAGAACCACTAAAGAAGCACCTATATAAACGAGGAGCCTAGGACGAAAAATTAATTATACGAGGAAAAGGAAATTTCCTAGGAACAAATAAACAAAATCAACTAGGACAAGCCAATATGGCAGTGCTATTGAGGAGTACTAGCATTCTCTTACTCCTAGGGTTTGTCATATCCTGTCTTTGTGTCTTTCAAGTCATGTCTCGTGATATAGTTGAAGATCCTATGTACGAGAAGTATGAACGATGGATGAGTGAATATGGACGCGTATACGTTGATAGTATGGAGAAGGAGAATAGATTCCGAATATTTAAAAAAAATGTTGAATATATCGAATCTTCAAATAATGCTGGTGATGAACTTTATACTCTAGGAATGAATCAATTTGCCGATCTAACCCTAGATGAGTTCACATCAATATACGGTAGTGGTCTTGATGTATCGGCAGATATTCGAAAACGCTTGCAGAATACCGATTATAAGTACGAGAACACAACTCCTCCAGCTAGCGTTGATTGGAGACAACAAGGTGCTGTCACACCCGTCAAGCAGCAAGGCGTGTGTGGTATGGAAATTTCCCAACTCCATCATTAATGACTTAATATATAGCTTTTTTTTTTTAAAATAATTTTTTCCCAATACATATATATATTTATATAATCCTATTTATATTTTATATGAGATTGGTTCAACTCTTAATCTCATATTTAATTTAATGTTTATTGAATATCAATTGCGGAAAATTTCACACCTTTATTATTGATATCTTAATATATAGCTTCTTTTTAATGATTTGTTCCCAAATATATATATATATATATGTGTGTGTGTGTATAATTTAGTTAATATCATATAATTTTAGAGTATATTCTAATGCTATTTATTAAATCGATCTTTTTAATGAATGTGCTTCTGTGTGAAAATGTGCAGGTAGGACAAGTCATGTAAACTCGTCTAATTTTTATATTGTAAATAATATAAGAAAATTTTAAGGCCTTTTTATAGAAAGGCAACCTTTAATATAACATTTGTATTTATATTGTAAATATCGTGTGTTACTATGTTGATTTCGGTTGAATATCTCCCAGTAGGGGTGATCAGTTATACAAACTTGCGGAACATCCATACGGTAAATATTCTTAATCGCTTTTTTTTTTCTTTTTTTTTTCTATTTATCCCGCTTATGTAAGTAAATTTTTATTATGACCTGGACCGGATATATATCATATATAATTTATTGTCAGATCCCTAAAAATCTGACTCACACAAGTATATTTAAATATGTGTATAATCAACAGATTTGTTTTTATCTTCTTATCTTAGTGAGCATTATATATATATATATATATATTCGAAAAAAAAAGGGTACATTCTTTATAATTTGTTCTAATTAACTAGTTATGTTCCACAAAGATGTATTGAAATAAAGTAGTTTTAATA
The DNA here is from genome assembly GCA_024138015.1 of Lumnitzera littorea. Lineage (NCBI taxonomy): Eukaryota > Viridiplantae > Streptophyta > Magnoliopsida > Myrtales > Combretaceae > Lumnitzera > Lumnitzera littorea. The sequence goes on along the minus strand of JAMXBB010000011.1, from coordinate 97,684,710 downwards.
ACTTGATTATTTCCTTACGTTGATACAGGGTCGTGTTGGGCGTTTGTTACCGTGGCAACCATAGAATCACTTAACCAAATAATATCCAAAAACTTGATCACCTTGTCGGAGCAAGAGTTGGTGGATTGCGTCACGGCCAGCAACGGTTGCACCAACGGTAGCTACATTAAAGCCTTTACATTCGTCACCGACAACCACGGCATCGCGAGCGATTCCGACTATCCCTACACTGGTGTCCAAAAACCTTGTGATGGTTCCAAGTTACAATTGCACCCCGCCAAGATCAGCGGCTACGAGATACTGCCACCCAACGACGAGGTGGCGATCATGAAAGCCGTGGCGAACCAGCCTGTTGTGGTCCCCATCGGTGGCAATACCGACGATTTTAGGTTTTATAAGAGTGGGGTTTTCACGGGGAAATGTAGTTTCGTTCTCAATCATGCCCTAACCCTAGTTGGGTATGGAACTAATGGGGATGGAACGAAGTTTTGGATTGCGAAAAACTCGTGGGGTGACAAATGGGGTGAGGGTGGATACGTGAGACTGCAAAGGGAAGTAGGTTCTCCGGAAGGGCTCTGTGGCATTGCCCAATTAGCTGCCTATCCGATTGTGCCATTATAAATCCTTTTATTTAATTTTTTAAATATTAATAAATTGTTTCCTTTTTTGGTTATAGGGAATAATTTTTTTTTTTTTAAATAGAACAATGATCTACAATTAGTATGTTGTTCTTAACTTTTGAAACATTCAATAAACATTGATGGGATATATGGAAGTAGTTTCTGTTATTTCAAACGGGATGCTTTTTGGTGATTTTTATCATTATTCTTTTCATTTATTATTAGCATTGTAGTTACAAGCTGTTGTTCGTGGGAGGCGCTTCCTCGAGTGTTAAAAAATAAAAGAAGATTTAGTCTCGTGCAATTACATATGCATGATGAATAGTTGGTTTGATTTAGATGTTAGAAGAACTTTCACATTCTCGTCCTCTATTTTAATGTAGTTGTATAACCTTTTATTTTATCATTTATTTATATTTTTTAAAGATCTAATCTACTGAATTCATAATTAGTTTAATGGTTAAGATCTAAAAAAATATAAATCAAGGGTGGAATATATTGTATTTGACTTTTGCCCAGCAACGATTAAGAGCGAATTGGGCTTTCCATAGTCAAGAGACCCTGTAAAACAGTAATAAGTGAGGAGCACTAGGTGTTGTCCAATGTGTTTATTATGATGCTTAAGTTAATAAAGTATATAGAGAAGCAAATTGTACATAAGATGGCAGAATACACCAAGTACATAAAGTATTAAGTAGTTTACCATTATGTGATAGTCTGGTATTTGAATTCTTACTTTATTACGCACTTTCATGGTGTAGTTAATGCGACATGACATGTGTCATATCTCTGTAGACTTTGCATACAATTGTGAACGTTTTGCCTTTTTAATGCAATTGTTTGATCAAAATTGTCCCCATGTGTCTGCATCACAACGTTTTGGGGGATTTATGTTTATACAAATCCCCATAATCGTCGATTCACTTACTTAAGCATTTAGCCTATAAATACCCTCACTACTCATATAGATTACTCTTTCACAACTTCTCTTAACTTTCTTTCTTATTGCAACACAAGTATTTCTACTCCTTTCTTCACTAATGAAACTTTGTTTAAAACTCTTAGATTTCCTTTCTTCCTTCAATGTAATGTCGCAATCAAGATTAAGTTTTGGTGAGTGTAATATAACATCCTTAAACTTTAAAGCCACAAAGAGTGCTACTTCCCATTCGAGAGGGGGAGAAGAAGCTTCATCCTTGTTAGCATAGATGGATAGGGAGATAAGGAGGTAGATTGAAGCACTTGATAGGGTAGCATTGATAAGGGCCATCCTTTGAGATGTATACCCACGTGAACACTTACCTAATACCATTAATATGTACGACCGGCTAGAGGTTAGCAAGAAACCAAATGGTTGAGTGAGCAAGAGTAAGGCAATTGGCGTAAACTGGGTATTAAAGAACTTTATTGTAGGTGCGTTCCCTGGCTTGGTTGTGTGGTTACCATGAACAGATGAGAGGGTGGCTTTACTTTTGGAAAGGCGCTTTGTGGTCCCATGAAGATTCTTTGCAGCATGGGATGCGCCTATACTTTATAGACTTTGAGAAGGAGCTATTTGATTATCATCAATGTTGCCCTGCTCAGATGCCTCTCAATGGATGGAGGTTATTAAAGGCATTCTAGGCCTTATGTGAATACTTGGTGATGAGGGCCATACTTGAGCTCTTTAACCACTTCTATTGATGGAAGTCTATGAACAGGTGGTCTTACCTTTAGAATTGTACATGTAAGAAATTGTTTAGTGGCTTGGACTTGTCTGTAAAGAGTTGGCAGGACAAGTTCATAGTGGTAGAGTTGCCCCGAAGGGTTAACTTTTGGATTCAGTAGACTCCACTAGTTTGGATTGGAGGATAAAGGAAACTCAGCTTGAACGATGTAGAGGCCTGTCGGGAGATCGAGGCTTTTATGGCCCTGCAGCATAATGAAGAAATCAATGTCGAAGAGACCATGGAAAGGTACTTTAGTTTGCTAATCTCCGATTTGTTCCCAAGTATGGAGAGGGTTGTCTTGAACAAATGGTTGGGAGGTATAGTTCCGTCCTTAGCGTGAGTTGTTCCTTCCATCCTTTATTTTAATATAGTGGTCTATCCTTGAACAAATGATGAGTAGTTTGTTTGATCAAGATGTTAGAAGAACTTTCAAAGTCCAGTCCTTTATTTTAATATAGTGGTCTAACCTTTTATTTTATCATTTATTTATATTTTTTTAAAAATCCAATCTATTGAATTCATACTTAGTTTAATGATTAAGATTTAAAGAAATATAAATCAAAGGTGGAATATGTTGTCTTTGACTTTTGGCCAGCAACGATTAAGAGTAGATTGGGCTTTCCATAATCAAGAGAGCCTCTAAAACAGTCATAAGTGAGGAGCCCTAGGTATTGTCCAGCGTGTCTATTATGATGCTTAAGTTAATAAAGTGTATAGAGAAGTAAAATGTATATAAGATGACAAAATATATCTCAAGTATGCAAAGTATTAAATGGTTTACCATTGAGTGGTAATCTGGTATTTATAGATGAGTGAAGCTGGTGGTTAGAGCGGCGTTAGTAGGTGGAGGACACGTTTAGAAGTAGTAGATAGTGGAGACATATAGGCTACTATGGCTTTGGATTGTAGGAGGTGGTTATTGACCAAGTTTGTGAGCTTTATCCTTGTCTTTTAATTGCTAGAGTTTGTAATGTATAGATAGGCTATCTAGTGGGCGTAGGCCGAGGTGAACTAAATGAGCAAGGAGGTAAAACTTAGTCAAAAGGGAACCAAGTCATGGGCGTGGACAGATTAGCATGGGCTTAAAGGGCCTAAGCTTAATATATCCTATCAACATTTGCCTACCCCCTACCTGTGTAGTCTTATTATCGAAGTTAAGGCAAGGAGAATGGATAGATGAGTTCCTTAGGCACATGTTCGAGTTGAACTTGGAGCGCTCATAATAACTTGGTAACTTATGCGAGGAATTGTCGTGTTAACACTTTTGGAGAGGTTAGCTAAAATGGCGTGATAGAGACTTTAGTAGAGGAGATGTTCGACAAGGAGGCCTGGGTTGATAATGTGCTAAGTTGAGCATGGTGAGGTAATTCAAGAAGAACACACTAAGGCAGAGCAGAATGCTCAGGTGTTGAGTTGGATGGGTGGCCCGAGGTGGATACTCATCAGGTCGAGCTGGGTGTTTAGAGCCGAGGTGAAGAATTGGTAGATTAAGCGCTTCGGGTTCTAAGGGTGCAAATCGGAGGAGTTAAGTATGTCATGGTGTTAGATGATCTGGGCTGGCAGAACCAATTAGGCGATGGCAAAGTCGAGTAGGGCTAACCTATCCAAGTTGAGTAATGGTGTTATGGAAGCTTTGTTGTTGATGTGGAAGTTGAAGGGGCTTTGGGAAAACTTTTTGCGGAAGCCAACTTTTTGAATTCTTACTTTATTACGCACTTTCATGGTGTAGTTAATGCGACATGACATGAGACTTTGCATACAAACGTGAACGTTTTGCCTTTTTAATGCAATTGTTCGATCAAAATTGTCCCCATGTATCTGCATCGTAACATGTTAAGGGATTTATGTTTATACAAATCCCCATAGTCGTCAATTCACTTACTTAAGCATTTAGCCTATAAATACTCTCAATACTCATACGGATTACTCTTTCGCAATTTCTCTTAACTTTCTTTCTTACTGTAACCTGAGTATTTCTACTCCTTTCTTCACTAATGAAAATTTATTTGAAATTCTCAGATTTCCTTTCTTCCTTCAACGTAATGTCACAATTAAGATTAAATATTTTTTTTTTTTTGGAAATCATAAAGATATCTTGTATAAATAAAACCTTAGGCTATCTGACAATTAACTCCATTTGTTTTTTTTTTTTGGCAAAACCCGGGTTACCGGGGGGGTATGGGGGGGTTGCCAACCCCAATTTTATTAATCATAAAATAATTTATACAAGGAAGAGGGGGGCCTATACCTGACCTTTTGATTACAATACTTAAACCTGCCTGAAAACATAAATAAGGATGTATTACATCCCTTACAATTCATTATAAGCAGTAAATAAACAAGGAAGTACTACTCCCCTTACATAGACAATTACTAAAAATAAACCAAAGTATTAATATTTTCTTGATAGATACAAACCATCAGAATCTCGTTTCAAGATGCTTTTCAACTCAGGAGGCAAACAAGTAAAGCGAAGAAAGGTGGAATCTTCCTGCGCCTCCCTGGCTTCCTTAGCTAACCAATTCGCAGCAGTATTCTTTTCTCTCAGTATGTGTAGTACTTGTGCTCTGGTTTCTTTTATCATCTTTCTTGCCTATGAGATATCATTCCAAATATCCTATCGTATTACTTTTGAGGACAACCATCTTGATATAATGAGGGAATCTGTCTCAATAATTATATTTGAAACATTGAATTTCCTGCATAGCTAGAGACCTTTCGTTAGCACCTTTAATTCAATAATTTCAATAGACTTGGAATTCGATTTAAATCCAAATCCTCATATAAATTTGCCTTTAGAATCTCTCAAGATGCCTCCCCCACCCCCTTTACCATTGGAGTAACTACCATTAACATTCAGTTTAACATAATTAGGAGGGGGAGCAGCCTATGAATCAAATTTACGAGTTACTTTATTTCTAGAAAAGGAGATGCTCTTAAAGAGCACCTCATCATCCTTGACTTGTCGCAATGACAGAGGACAAGCCTTACCAAATATAAGTAAATCGTTGATAATGTCATTTATAAGCACATATGCATTTTTGCTACTATTTCTATGTTCACGATTATTTCTTTCCCCCCCAAATATGCTACAATGTTATAGAAGGAACAAAAACCCTGATATGATTTGAAATATTGCCACTCTTGTTTTTTCAAAATTTTAACATTACATCAATGTGTGAGATATTGGGAATAGGTAATATTCCAAAAAACTTACCAAGACCATTCCAAACTTCCTTTGCATAACTACAACTTAACAGGACATGACTAGCTGACTCACAATCTTTTAGACAATTCACACATTGGGAAGCCATTAATCTTTCCCATACACACTGTTTATCATTAGTAGGAATAAAAAATCTAAATGCCCTCCACATGAAAAAGGAGATTTTAATAGGAAGAAATTTGTTCCAAAAGAGAGAGTAGTTCAAAGATTCATTAGACTTCTTCCTAACCAAATCCCAGGCATTGGGCACTGAAAATAAACCATTGGAGGAACCTTTTCAGATGACAGTATCTTTTACTTCATTATTAAGTGATAGGGACACCATCTCTTCTCTATACTCAATGGGGAGAATTCTTTGTATTAGTTCCATATTCCAGTTATTATTAACCCAAAGATCCTTAACTAAAATCCTAGGGAAAGTAATAGGAATCAGTTGAAAGAGGTGACCACGAGGGTGCCATTGATCAAACCAGAAGCTTACTTCACCTCTCCTTAACCCATAAAGAATGTGTTTTTCACCCATATCCCTAGCTCTAAGAATTCTTTTCCATAAGGAAGAAGAGTCCTTAGAAGCTACAATTTCATTTGGGTGCTTCCCTCTCAAATATTTTGAACTGATGAAATCAGAGAAAATTGTCTTTTCATTCCTATATTTCCATCAAATTTTAATTTTCATTGCTTGTGAGAAATCATTCATAGATCTAATTCCAATTCCTCATTCATTCGAGGGGAGGCATAATTTCCCCCATGATGCCCAATGAGTAGCTTTTGACTCAGAAGAATCCCCCTATAGAAAACTAGCGAATATACTTTCTAGTTTTTTAATGGCTTACTTAGGAGGTTTGAAAGCTTGGAAGAGATATAATGGGAGAGAAGTTAACACACTTTTTATCAGACAAATCCTTCCCCCAGCAGAAAGCCATAGAGAGGTCCAGTGATTAATCTTATGAGAAACTTTTTCAAAAATAGTATTAAAGACTTGACGTCTTTTAAGACCAATCACAAGAGGACAACCTAAATAAACAAGAGGAGGTGAGTGAATATTCATTCCAGAGATTGATTTCAGTTTTCTTTTGCTACCAGGTTTTATTTTGTCTGAAATAAGTATAGAGCTCTTATGTTTATTGATCTTTTAACTCGAGATCCTTTCATACTGCATAAGGAAGTTTAGCACCTTAGCAACGGAAGGAGAGGCACCATTTAAAAATAAAATGCAATCATCAGCAAAACTGAGATGAGAAATCCATAGAGGGGAGGACCTCTTATACTTAATAGAACCAAATCTATTAAACAGGAAATCAAGCCCCCTGGATAAATATTCTGTTGCAACAACAAATAGTGAGGGGGAAAGAGGATCTCCTTGTCTAAGGCCCCTGGAGGGCTGAAAGAATCTAGAACATTAACCATTAACTAGTACTGAAAATCAACTATTACACAAAATTCTCTTAACCATATAAGTAAATTTCCAATAAAAGCCAATACTGTCAAGCATAGAGAAAAGGAAAACCCAATCTATCCTATCATATGCTTTTTCCATATCTAGTTTCATGATGATGTTACCACCCTAGACTTTACGGTTTAAGTCATACAATAGCTCTTGAGCCAGTAAAATGTTATTAAGAATATTCCTCTCTTTAATAAAACTTGACTGATTAGGAGAGATAATTTTGGGAAGAATACCACTTAACCTATTGCAGAGAATTTTTGAAAGGATTTTAGAAGATGTGTTGCATAAATTGATGGGCAAAAAATCTTTCTAATGGATGGGATTCGTTGATTTCGGGATTAAAACAATGGTGGCAGTAGTATAGAACCTAGGAAGAGGAAAACCATCATAAATAAACAACTCCATTTGTTTTTCAAAAAGGAAAAGAAAAAAAAAAAACACCCTGCAGTTGCTATAGGAGAGAAGCAAACTCTATTGTTACACTGTCCAGGTAGGCTCTAAAAATCTATAAACTTAGTTTTGAGCTATAATTGCTTTTCAATAGTAAACTCTACACTGCAAATCTAAGACAATTTAACAAATCAAACCTTAGGAATGTTATAGAAAGGTGGGACTTCGTGATTTGCTTATGAAAACAAAATCTAGAAACTTGGTATGAGAATGAGAATAATAAATTTATAAGAACGTGGAAATTAAGAACTTAAATCATAAGATAGATAAAGAATTTTAGAATTGAAATGAAAAAATCCTGGTGAAACTTAAGATTTCCTTGTCCCTAGATCGCCAACACATTATAGCGCTATCCTTCTTTTTAAGAATCATTGACTCAGTAGAATCCTATAGTGCTCTTTGGATTGCGAATTCATTAGAGCGTGTTCACGAAGGATTCTTGTCAATTGTAATAAATTCACATAACAAGCACCCCTCCATTCTTTATATATGTTTGTGAGATAGGGGTGATCGGGTACATAATATATAGGATATTGAGATCTAGTTATACCTTCCTTTGTCAGTATAGATTTCGAAACATTGTTATCAGTTCTCTATTTTGTGACATTTTAGAACCGTCCTATACTCTATAAATTGTACAGGATATAAGATACTTTGTTGAACTTACAGATTTTTTTTTTCATTTTTTCCTTAAAAATTTCGATATGATTATCTTTTTGAAATATAAAATAAACTTAACCTTTTATTTTGTTTTTCAGAAGCAATTGCTTAATTTGACCGATGTTTCAAATGACTCTGATGCATAGAGTCTATTAAGGTTTATAGAGTTTATTAAACTGTGAATAAAAAATTTATAATTTAATAATTATGAATATAATGATAATCATGGGAAAATAAATACATAACATGGAAATTAGAACAAAATATAAATTCAAACTAAAATATTTTTATTCTTTAAGGTACATACATTATTAAAATAATCTCTTTATACTTTAAAAAAATCGTATTCTACTTTAGTAATAATACCAAATCTTTCATCAAACATAAAATAAATAAACTATTCTACTATAAAAAACAAGTAATGGGCATATCTCATGACTTGTACGTGGCGCTTGAAGTAGAAAGTAAAAAGTCAAATTCTATTTTTTAAACTTTACTAGATCATAGATTTAGTAAAGAAGGAAGTAAAGATTAAAGATGAATGATGAAAGGGAAATGATTAATAAACATTTAGTTTAATGTTTTGGATAGGTTGAGTTTTATTTTATTTTAATGAGATGGTATTTTTTATTTATTAATTTTATGTAATTACTATTATAGGTTGGAGACCTCGTAACTTGTACTTTGTATACTTAAACATATAGGTTTTAAGGTAAGTATAATATATCATAATTTCTTATACGTACCTTATCATATGAGAACAAATTTCGAGAATTACGATTCGAAACTTATCTTATGGTCTTAATTACCAATCTAGAACTAATATGGTTGAGTAAAATCTAAATAAATACCTTATACAATAGGGTTATTCATTTACTCTTATTATAAAGTCTCCGGTATTTATTTAAGTAACCTATCCCAGCCAGCTTCTCTGATGATGTTAGGTATTTTATGGCCGTTGTATTCAGCTGGTTTATTTTTATTTTTTATACTCAGCCGGATAAAGTCAAAAGATGGCCGTTGAAGCCTACAATTTTCTACGGCAAATTCAATTTGAGCGCTTGAATATTTTGGTTCCTTTTTTTTTTTTTGTTAAAGTTTAAAATTGTTATGTTCCTTTTTTTTTCTCATAATAATTAGTAAATTATAACAGGAAGCATTAATAAAAGAATTTTATATATTTTAATATTTATCTTAAAGATATTATTTATTATTTGGAAAGTAATGATATATGAAACCAGTAAAAAAATAAAAAAATCGGTAAATAACTTTAGTTACGAACTTCTTTACAAAGTACAGAAGGAAAATTGTTTAGGTTGCTAATATGAAATATTAAGTACTTCCTGAAAATATTGTTTTATAAGCATAATCTTAAAAAGCTATCTTGATCCTCAGATTGTAAACTCATTGTATAGCACAATCTTACACATTGGATCAACTATCGAATAACGATCTATATTTTGTAGATCTGAATAGCTCTTACTTGAGATGAAAGGATGGCATAAAATAAAATCGAAAGTGTAAACTTGTTGACGATATAATATAATGTTTATCCTCTCAAATAATGGAATGATCGGGATAGATGATTGAATCCTCATTTTGGGGCTAGATGAGTGGACCGATTCACAAAAAAAAATTTCTATAAATCTTGAGTCCGATCCTTTGTCCTGTAATCTCTTCTTTACTCTCACACATTGTTTGCTCTACTTCATCTGCATAAAACTTTGATTAGTTTGATATATTAGATTAATCGCCATGTTTGTAGAATAATAATTAAGTCGGATGATATTCATAATAGCACATATAATAAATATTTCAATTACTCACTAATAGTAACGTAGCTTGATAGTATTGATATAGATCTTTTAATAGGATGAATGGGGTTTAATTATTCTTTCTTCCATTATAATTAATGAAAAAATAAAGGTATTTCAATTACTTAAGTATCTTATTATGATTGGCCTAGACACATTGCAATAGCGAATAAAATGGGGGACAACAAATATCTGTGGGAAGTAAACACCAGTTATACAAATTATTTTTCAAAAACAGTTTTTTGTTTTTTAATAAACGTTTGTTCACTTGGTCATAGGTTCCACCTTGAATTATATTTTTAATGCATATAGCCGCCGGTTGATTACGTTCTTAGAGGACATAAGTTGCCACTTGGTATATCTGACTATTTATCTTATTATACACAGTAATTATCTTTTTCTTTTTATTAATTGCCAAGGAATATCTTCACGGAAAGGGAAACCAATGAAATGGTATACGTATACTCGTACAAACATCATTTGGTTTTACTTACCAAATACTTTTAATGGCCGTTCGTATCCACTTGGCTTATTTCCCTAATTGCTCGGATATTAATGGGAAATTCGTCTTTTCACAGAATGTTTAAATTATTATGGAGAATATGTAGGACTTGATGTATCCTTTTCATATTATAATTATCCAATTCATCATTTGATCGTGATTAAAATTTTATTGAAATCAATAAACATTCGTAGCTTCCCAATAGAAGCATCCATAAGTAACCACAACTATCTTCGTAGTTGGGGAAAAAAATTTAATAGATATTACCTACTGGCCATACCATATATATATATATATACTAAATGGATAACTATTGATTATATTTGAGTATGTGACAACAGGTGTGTTAGCTTTTTTTGTAAAAAATTATCCAATACCATATGTTTAGATATGATTGGTAATTATACATCATTTATATATATACATGATGTGTATTATCGCGTGAGGAGGTGCATGCAGCACTAATGCAATCGTTGGTTTGATGGGTGTGTGACGGCGGTTAGAGGAGATGCAGCAGGTGGGAGTTGGTAGCCTAAGTGGTTGCGGTAAGCGAAGCATCGTCGTAATATAATTTTGCGGAATGGGAAGGACTAGTCATCAGAGAGTTCCAAGAATAGCATCGACTGCTTCCATATATATACGATTGTCTTTTTGAGAAGATTAGATAAGAGGTATACTAATAATCTTTAATAAATATTCCTTCTAAATTGTAAATCGAGACTCCAGAGTCTATAAATCGTTTAAAATCCTAATTATAGCTTCGTTTCCCATTATCACCATAACTTTGGAAAATATAAAATTGTTACCTCATAAAGAAAAAATAAATAGTGATGATTGTCTCAGTGACAAGTTCATGTGTAGATTTTCTATTTTCAGAATTTTTAAGGAGGCAGAATCCTACTTGCTTTGAGAGTTTATATGCTATGTATACTTAACCAATAGTTTAAAGAATATGTTTATAATTTATTCATTATATCTTAATTAAAAGTGAAAGACTTAATTTTATTTAGAATTTTTTAAGTTAGTAGCATAATTATTGATTTTTCAATGAAATGTATCAAATTCGAATATCCTTATCTTATCCTAATGGTTGAAAAAATAAAATTCCTAGTCTTTTTGCAACTGAAACGACGAAGATCCCTGTCAAAGTTTACAAACATCAAATTTTAAAACATATAAGAAGCATCAAGCCAAACTAGTGAAAGATTTACTAAACATAGGTTAAATAGTTGGTGCGGTTATCCTGATGTTAAACAAACGTGTCAGTAGCTAAATTTCTAATATATTAACATTGAATATTTACGCCTTTTTTCTCCCCTTCGGGTAAAGATTTTAATATTCATGGTCCATTTATCTCATAGAATATGTTTTTGGACCCTTTCTAATATTTGTGTAATTAACTATCTAAAACTCTTAAATAGTATTGTAGTAATTTCAAAATTTTATTAGTGTTCTTTAGCAGCAGATGATGATGGAATGCGAAAACTGCAGCCGATGACCGGTGTAGATTGTCAACCATCATGAAAAATATGTTTTTAAGATATTATTATATATTATCATGGATAACTATTACTCATAACTAAAATTTATTAATATCTGTAAATTCTTAAAATTACTATAATACTATTTTTGGCAAACCGCTTAGATGGATGAACAAACTTTCTTACACAACATATAATTGAAGTCTAAAAAGATAGCGTCGTCTTGGTTAAGTTTTGGATCGACTAAGCTTGAAAATAGAAAAAGCAATCTCTATAAGAAGGAGTAACTGGAAATGGACCCTTCAAGTAAGCCGTATAAGCTTTTGAAATTTCCTCTACTCTCCCAGTTTGGTTGTTTTAACAAGGAGATCATGAGAGATACGGAAGGAATTATTTATAAGTAAGAAAACATAGACCGTTTTAACTAGTTGGATTACTAGAAATAGCCTTGCTTGCACAAGATAATCTTTCCTTGAGTGGATATAAGAATAATGACGGCATGTTTAAACTAAACACGAAACTTATGCAATTCGTGTGCGTTTTAATAAGATTAAAATATTCTAATTCTTTTAAGAAATTTTTATTTTTTCTCTAGATACGTTTATCGTATAAAACAAAGATCATACCGCTACTTTGGAACTTGTATAACAAATAAAAGGCAGGGGTATTGAGCAAGGGTGTGAAATAAAAAATTTATATCTTTCCTAGTAGAATGTTAAAGAATAAAATATTCGTCTGAAACTTTCCACATGAGGTGAATGCAATTTATGCTAATACAAATTAGTAATTTATTATTTGAAATGAATACCGTTGGTTATTGATTTTCGTTGCGTCACCTCTTTTATAGAAAATGGCTACAAGGATATGTAGTAAGGTGCTCTAACATAATCACTCTAATGTCTAAGTGAGTAAAGTAATGAAGGACTCCACTAAAGGAGCAAAGAGAAAATGAGAATCTATTTATATGAGGGTTTCATCTCTTATTTATAGCAGATAAGGCCAATCCATTTTTTGATTGAGTTATTGGAGATAGGCCTAAGTCCTGATTAGGTCAGTTTTAGGGTTGGGGTCCATAACAAAAGATGCCTACAAAAATATAGGTTCTTTTTGGAAGTAGGTAATAAGTTTCAATTCAAATGTTGTGGTGTTGTGGTCATGATGGTTGCTATCATGTTACATTTTAAAAATATAGGGTATAAATGTAAAAAAATCAATAATAGTTGTACAATTTTAGAAGCTAGCAATTTAATAGATTGCAAATAGTGGTTTTAGTAGTTGAAATATAGTTTTAGTAGTTGTTTTTGAAGGGAAGATTAATTACTAGTAACAACAAGTAGATCATAAATTATGTGTTTCTATAAGTAGTGACATATCAATGAAGATTGGATAAAGAAGTTTTCAATTGAATTCTTAAGTGTCTCTTTATTTGAAAATTGGTAAGGATATTGGCTATCTCGAAATAAGTCAGAATTTCATTCTTTTAATTGATTTCATCATTATCACACTTCATACCAACATCCATAACACAATTTACAATAGGTTAATGGGCTATGATTGTTAACATTGATGCTCTCATTTTTCTTCATTATGGTTGATGGAACTCAAGACATGGAACTAACAATGATGGAGAAATTAGAAGTATTGGTACATTCAATAGCCAAAAAAGTGAAATCCATGCAAATATTGCAAGAATTGATGAAAGTTAAAATAATTGGAACGTTTCCAATTAATGGCTTCAATTTTAAGAGTAGTTGGCATTTGGAAAATTCCTTTATATTCAAGTTAGATGCCTCAATAGTGGAAGAGAAAGAAGTGGAAGAAGATAAAGCAGTTGGCGAAGAAGTGGATGTAAAGGCCAATCAAAAGGAGTGCCTGTTGGAGATCAAATGTAAAAATGATCAAGAAGTATAGGATTCACATACTTTAGGTGAAAATGCCCAAAATTATATTCATATGTGAAGATGACTTTAAGCCATTCAAAGTGCCTTTTCCCTACCCTGACACATCTTCATCCATTGGTAACAGTGCTTAATTACTTAACCGTCACCTTTAATTAATTATGTTTCATAACAACGAGTGTTTGTAGCGATTACTCGATTTCCTTTAATGGCATAATTGTAAAGGCCATACAATATTGGTTTTTCATATCATCGTTTTCTCTCCACATAGGTACTTTGAAACAAGTATGTATATCTTTGTTTGAACTTTTGGTGAAGTTAGCATAAGAAAAGCTTTTCACTTTGTTTGCATTAAAAATATTTTTGAGACATGGCATACAAGTATTTTAGTCTCTTTCTATTTTAACCTTGAGGACAAGGTTAATTTCAAGTAGGGGATAAATTGTAACGTTTTAAGAATATAGTAGGGTATAAATGTAAAAAAATCAATAATAGTTATACAATTTTAGAAGTTAGCAATTTAATAGATTGTAAATAGTTTAAATATAATTTTATTAGTTGTTTTTGGAAGGAAAATTAGTTATTAGTAATAACAAGTAGATCCTAAACCATGTATTTTTATACACAATGATATACGACGAAAATTGGATAAGGAAGTTTTCAATTAAATTCTTCGGTATCTCTTTTTTTGAAAATTGGTAAAGAGAGTGACTATCTTGAAATAAGCCGGAATTTCAATCTTTTCATTGATTCTATCATTACCACAATTTACATCAACATCCACATCAAAATTTACAATAGGTTAGTGGACTATGATTGTTAACATGTTATTAGTGTGGTGGTAGTAGTGGTGTGGGTAGATGGTGGTGGTGTCGTGGTGGTTTGCAATAATGGAGAATTTGTGGCGGAGATAATGGTTGTTATGTCAGTGATGGCAACATTGGTCATGGTGGTGTTGGTGTTTTTCATAAAATACATAGGAAAATTTAAAATTTTTGCTTTATTAACTATTCATAACTGTAATTTGTATAATATAAAGTAAAGAATGAAATAATTATTCCTTATAATAGATATTCACAACAAGTAAATAATAAATTTTATATAATTTATTGCTACTTCAAGCAAAAATTTTTCAAACGATTAAATTTTCTGTCATTTATTTTGCAAGAAGAACAACAAGAGGGAACTCCATCGAAAGAAGAAGATTGAATGGATTATCCTAAACTTACCTCCATCACTGTCACATGAAACATGAAACATTTATGATGGCCGCATTTGGGTGGATTGTGGTGCTACCATTCCTTTAGGATACCTTTAGGCTTCAATTAAAAAAAAAAAAGTCTTCTCCCTTACTTAGTTTTTATCTTAGCTTTTATAGGTATTGATTTTGAACTATAACTCAACTTTTTATATATAATTTACTTTGTTGGTTGGGTAGAGTTAGGATAGTTCAATCTATAAAGGAAGGACAATCAATTGTACTTGGCGCAAAACCCCCTAAGGATGGCTCTTTACTTCCCCAAGACTTACTACTTAGTTTTCTTTCACCCTTCAGTTCATCCCCTTTTATATCAATAGGGAGCTTTGAGCAGGCATGCTTCAGAAAGAAAAGAAGCCAGTAGGTCCTTTTTGTCTTAATAAAAGGCTGCCTTCAAATTTTTTGAACGACTAGATTTTCCATTATTTATTCTATTTTAGAAAGCCATTGAGCTCTTAAATAAATTGAACAAAATAAGAGGTGTAATTGTTATATATTACAATTACTTGAGTACATAGAAAAATGGGGGTAAAAAATATCGGAGGAACATATTTATGCTAGTTATTCTTAGAAAAGAAAAAAAGGTATAAGTTTAATCTCAATGTTTGACTGATTTTTTTTCTCGGTAACTGTTTGGCTGCTTTTTTAAATTTGAGCCCTTAGTCTTTTTAAATTTTTCTATTTAAATTCTTAATGTTTTAAATTTTTCGTTATTTGAGCACTTTTTAACTCCATTAAATGATTTGTTCAGAATTGACGTGTATGCATGCTCATAATTTAATTTAGTAAATTATTATTAAATGTATTAAATTCATAATATATATAATAAAAATGATAAAGAATATGAAAGAAAGAAAATTTAATACAACCTAATAACATAAATATTAATTTTTTAAATAAAAAACACCATATTTTGAATCTCTCGTCTCCATTCTAATCACCACCGAAAAATAAAAATTTAATATTGTTGTGCAATAACGTGTGAAAAAGTCTCCTGATGTCATTGTCGATGTAGACGTAGCAATGACTTGAAACATACTGAGAAGACATCGTGATTAATCCGTCCGGTTTATCTTCAGATCCATGTTCGACGGGCGAAGATCCAAGAAAGCCAACATATTAGACTTGGTTTGTTGGGAGTTTTTAAACCCATTTTCCTAAGCTCAAGTAACGTCATATTCGTCACTTCTCCAATAATAGGAGTTCTTTGCCTAGCCAAGTTCCTCTAACACGCAACTTTAAAAGGCTATATATATGTATATATATATTAATCAATAATATATCTATATTATATATACACAAAATAAATAAAATTATACTATACAATCGAATATATTATAATATTAATATAAGATATTAATAAATGAGAAAGATAGAGAGACGAGGAAGTTATGGGAGAGAGGAATAGAGTAGTGGAAATATTAGTGGAGATATATATATATATAGGTAGCATTTGATTGTAAGGATTAGATTGGATAAAAAGAATTAGGTATGATAAGTTTAAGGATGATCGGATAGTATAAGCTTATTATACCATATTTGGTTTGTATAATACTGGACACAAAATTCATATTAAAAAGTTAATTATTTATATTATAAAATAAATATTTTTTATAATATTTAATAAAAATAATATTTATTGACTTAATATTATAACAAGGAGGGGTATTTTTGAGAATACAAAATATTTTTTGTTTTTGTCTAATGAATTTCATTTTTTTATCATAGTGTAAATATGATAAAATTTAGGTATTTTATTTAGTCTATTAGTCTAATTTTTGTCCAGTCACCAAGTAAATTTACACATCAAACACGAAATAAATTTTTTTGTCCAATTCAGTACTATAAAAATTGTGTAACCAAATGCTATTATAGGGTGCAGTTAATAGTAGAAAGTGAGAGAGTGAATGAAAAAGTGATAGAGTAATGAATAAAAAGAGAGAAAAATAAGTAAATAGATAAGTTTATCGCTCTTCATAATTTTAATAATTTATTTTGTTATCAGTTTTTTAGTTAAATAATGTTAAATAGATAATTTTAAGAGTATCGGTTATCTAAGCTCTAAATGACTTTAATAATATTATATTTTTATATATAACTATATATTATAGAGCTTTGATTTGTTAGAATGTGTTAACGAGAGTTGGGATTCATAAAAATTTTAAAAATATATTAAGCAACTTTTATAAAAAATTTAGGAGTAAAGTAGACTAGTGAATTCATTGAATAAGAGCTTTTTAAAAATATTGAGATTTCGACACATGTTAAAGTTTTGAAGGATTTTTTAACGGAGTTGATGGAAACATAAAAGTTTAAAAACATTGAGAGTTCAAATAAAAATAAAAAATAAAAAGTCAATAATTCAAATTAAAAAAAAAATGAAGAATTAAATTTATACGTTTTCCTTCCTTAAAATATTTTTTCACAAAAATATTTGTTCACTTGGTCGTAGAATGGTTCATTGGTTTTACTTGAATTATATATTCATATAGCCGCCGGTTGATTACGTTCTTTAGCTTCTTAAGCTAGACGTGGAATCATCTCAGAGCACATTAGCCGCCCCTTGGTATATCCGGCTACTTATCTTCTATACAGTGACTACTTATTATTTTTATTAATTGCCAAGGAATATATCTTCACGCAAAAAGTACTTCTATGGCCGTGTCCGCTTGGCGCTTCCCCAATTGCTTGGATGTTGATGGGAAATCCATCTTTTAACGGAACGCTACTAAGGACTAAGGATAACATATAGGAGGGGATGTTGATTTCTCTCGTCATATCGACTAAGTTTATATACTATTAACTTGAAAATTACCTTACAATTCCCTCAACGAAATCGTATGATCTAACCGGCTTTCCTAGCAAATTCCATTTATTCTTCGCCAGTTTGGGTTGTGGGGATTACTTCCTAGGCCTAGTGAAATTAGTGACTTGCATTATAGTTTGTTAGGCGGTCAAAAAGTTACCACGAGTGAATAAGTTTGGAGGCCCGAGGGCACTTCTTCATGCACCGGGCACTAGCTGATCAAATTCAATATATGAATGTTGATTCTATTCTAATTAAATTTTCATCAAAATTAATAGGCATGTAATTTCCCATTGGCAGCATTCACTAGTAAGAATTCAAACACTACTCACATCCTCAACACGATTATAGGTGGTACCTAAACAAATTAGGTGGTTTGGCTATTGTAGTAATAATTACTAAATGCAAATACAATTAGTAATTTTTTTTTTTATCGTAGTAACCTAATAAGAACTTTCTCATATTGAGGTATTGTCTACTTTATCGTGGTATGTTGTACAATTTTATCTCTTGATATAGTTGCTTCTTAACATGTCACTTATCTTACGAGTACACCCCATTAAGTATATTTAACTTTAGAATTCTTATAAACTTCAAATTGTTATATGAAAAGATACCTTGATGATTAGTGTTCCATCACTTTCTATTTAAAGAATATCACAATCTAACTCCCTTTATAGATTTGACATCCTTACCAATTTTGTTATGTGGTTTATAATCATCATTAGGTACAAAAGACTCTAGAGATACTCCCTTATAGGCTCAAAAGGTGAACCCATCCTATGGCACATTGCCCTACATAGCACTCAGCTCTCTTACTTTTGGCTAGTAAACTACTTTGATATCACCTATAATGATTTGATTGGAGCTCATCACATTGAGGTATAGTCCATTTTAGCATGATACATTGCATGATTTTGTCCCTTTGTAAATTGCTTTGTAGGAGGCCACCCATGTAGAAAATGCTTTATACTGAGCACGCTCAAGTTTAGAGTTCGTTTGTTATACTAAAAGGCGTTTCGCTAATTAGAGTTCCATCTTCTTTTATTCATGGGATATCACAATTGTTATAATATGGTTATTGTTGATAGGCCATTTTAGGCCCCTAGGCCCAAACTGACCTTCCTAAGGTATATGCCAAACTTTTAAGACCTAATTTGACCTATTTATTTGAATTGAGCTCTTTAGAGCACAAATATCTACCATATAACCAAGGTCAAGTAGCCCCAAAGCCCTATCGACCTCACCTATGTCACTGGTACGAATTCCCCCTAATAGAAGAAGACTTCTAAATCCCTAAAGCCTCAAGCCTTTATGTCTAAATTAGTTTGGACTAGCGAATGAAGTTTGAATCATGACGCACAAGGATAGTTTAACAAAAATAGGAGGTAGACAACTATCTCTAACTCACTCCTATAAAATTTGAAGCACATCTTACATCATGACTTAAATGTGATGTAACATGCCTAAAATGGCTTGGCCATCCTCTATAAATAGAGGATAAGGCCACTTAGTAACTTGTTTTCACTTTCATGCACTCTTGCCTATTTTATACTCGTTTACTATCTCTCTCTAAATACTCAACTGATTTATGCATTGGAGTGACCACATTGAAATACTCTCTAACACCTATTTAGGCTTATTTTAGCTATCTTGTAGGTGCTTGATTGCATACTTAACACTTTCAAACACCCCTTCTAAGAACTTAAAGCAGTAGTTATTGTATCATAATCTATGTTAGATCTAAATAAACAAATTTCCATTTAGTTAATGGCAAGATAATGATCACCATGTGGCAATTATATATATATATATATATATTATATGTAATGCTTCTTTTATGCATTAAGCTTACTTATGGGAAATGGAACGAGACCACAAAATTAAATACTCATTCCATCAAATAAGTAGAATATTCTATTCTTTTATTTGATTGCATAGTTATAAACATATAGGTACTAGGAAAATGATTCGTATTTTCCACCCTATTCATAAATCCTACCTAAAAATTGCCATCCTATTGATCGGTGCTGTCTAAGCATAAATTAGTGCATTAATATCCATCACAACACAACCTGTCTCTATAGTTACGTTGTTACAGATGACAAGATTTGGTTGTAATGGTCACTTACTTGTAGGATGCATCTTGTGCTACATGTAACCTTAAATGAGTGACATATATAACACATAAAGGATGACTTTGGAAAGGAAGAGGTAGGGAGGAGGAATCAATAGTCTTATGGAGTTAGAACACATTAGTAAAGGTAGAGGAGTTATAAAACATTAGCCTTACAGTTTTGGATAAGAGGTAGTGTATTGCTTCATCTATTTAATATTTCAAGATAGTAATTCGACAATATGATATTATTTATCTGAATATTTGAATGAATTAAATAAGGAAGAGCTCTTGAGTATTTATAGAGTTAGAGCATCAATGATATTTGTTAGATAGCATTAACGATTATCAATTGAGATGGGTCTTGTTGATTGAGTCTTTCATCAGCTTTTGTTAAGACTAGACATATAGAGAATCTCTTCAAGTGTATGAGCTTCCTTGAAAAGGGTTATTAGCAGAAGGGTTAATTAAATGATCCTTACTTTAAACCGTCATACCAAGTCTTTCCAGATCATCCAAAATTAATGGACTTAGCTCTTCAAATCCTATTACTTAGCCTAAAGAGTAAAACCTGGATACTTATTAAGTAAAAAGCCTAAATTCCATTTTAGCATTCTATACTCGCTGTAATATTCGATCATTTGTTTGGTAAGTGCATGGTGATTGCTAAAGAGTTAGAGATATTATTTCATGGAATGGGAAGGATTACTCATAATTCGAGATTTCTAAGGAATAGCATCAATGAAATATTATACTAAGCAAGACGGAGAAGGAATGCTCTCATAACTTCTTAAACTAAAGAAGTCAATGCCTTTGGCAACCATAACCAACTCTTCCCTTTAAACTTCCATAAAAGCTTGTCTTCTAGAGGAGATGAGATAAGATGAATACTAAAAAGAGGATTTGTAATTATATTTAAGACTACCACATATATACTATCTAAACTTTTGGCTAAGTGTCGATAGAGATTTCTTTCGTTTCGAGTTGTTACTTGATCTATACAACTTTGAAAGATGTAGAAGCATCATAAGTTTTGCTAGAATCTAAAAAACCACAGCTAGAAAAGACTATAAGTGGTGACAATTTTGGAGTCTTAGTAATAAGGCTATGTATATATTTTACATTCTTAAAAAATATAGGGAGGTGAAATCATACATTTGGTTCACATGGAATTGCTTTCTACTTTCATTACTGTAGAATATCTATTCTTTTATTTGGTTTGCAAAAAGTTATACCATAAATAATGCCTATTTCAAATAATGTGGTTTCATTAAAGGTATTGCTATTCTTCAATAAGAATGTAACTTTTATTCTAAAAATAATTGATCATAGAATAAAATAACACTAACTTTCTAGTCTTATTTCATTTTGATAAACCGGTCATAACATAAAAGTTTTAGAAACTACATACATCTGAAAATTATATAAAAATATATTTATAATCTTCTCATTAGTTTTTATAGGTGAAGGACTTTGTTTTATTTGTCTACATACTAGGTTTTACAACTAATAAAGTGAACTAGATTTGTGTCAAAAGTTCATAAACATCACATTTGAACAAATGAGAAACATATTAGAAACCAAATTGTTGTTGTAAGAAAGTTGTTAGTAAAGTTTCTTGATTTAGGCCTTGATTATGGACTTGTATGGCTATATGTACAAAATAATATGTTGAGAAGGGGTAGGGAGAGGCTGTCTAGCATGGCTTTTTCGATCCATAAGTTAATAATATGTGGGATTAGGTACGAGAACAAGAAGGCTATAAAGTGTAAAGTGTTTTTACTTTTTGAGGTTGGATCCTCATTTATAGTATTTGGGAAAGAGATATATCAGAAAGTAGATATAATTGTATTTTACCTAAATAGGAAAGTATATCTTCATTATTTAGATACAATTCGAGATCTGTAAAGATGATGTGACAAGTTGGTGGTTCCCATAGATCGGTGTATCCATGGTATACTTATGGGTATCTGTCGTTTGAGCTTCCTAGTTAGATCTTTGATCTTTATGACCTCTAGCTTGGATGCTACGAGTAGGAATAAGCTAAAGAGCCAAAGTCTTGACCTATTAGCTTGGTCTTAAGTGAAGATCTTAAATAGGGCTTGGACTTGAGATATTGACCATGAGTCGAGGTGGGTTGGCCTATGGTTCGCAAAGGTTGGAATGCGGTCTTAAGAGCCCATTGTCCAAAATTGCCCATCAACACAAATGATTGTGGTCAAAATGGAAGTAGAACCTCTAAAATACTTTAGATAGAGTTATAAAATCAATAGTTGGAATTATTAAAATTTTTGAAATATCTTCTAGAATCATGATGATGACATGTTTTTAAACCAATCTCAATTATTGATCACAAGTAGTAGCATCTTAAGGGGGATAACTTTTGGAAAACTTAAAAAAAAAAAAAACTTTAGATGATCTAAATCATTTAAAAATAGATGAATAACCAATATTTATTAAATAAATGTTAGATAGTTTGAGACAATTGGTGCAATTATCCGTTTGTGTTAAACAAACGTGTTGATACTAACTGCTTACTAAATTTCTAATAAATTAGTGTTGAATACTTAGGTTTTCTTTTTTTTTTTTTTCCCTTTCAACAAAGATTTACATCTCTAGGTACAATTTTTTGGGTAAGGATTTTTTTTTCTTTTGGTAAGGATCTTTAGGTTCATTTGTTTCTTAGAAACTGTCACCTAGACCTTTGCAATATTTATTATAACAAATTTTTTAAAATTATCAAATATTATCATAATAATTTTAAAAGGTTACTAAAGACTTTAGTGGCAAGCGATGGTAAGATACGAATATGCAACCACCAATTAGTTGTTAATGATAGTGGTCAATAAGGTTAAGTAGGTAACCTTATTGTATATGATAATAAAGATTATATAGTAGGTTTTGGATAATAATTTTCTAAAATTTACTCTTATAGAACAGGATACCGATATGAATACAGGGTATCCTATCCCACCATAGAGACCGTTCTTTAAAGTATATAGAATATATGCTATATGATACATGATACATTTACTCACTTTGTTCTGATAGTTAAATAATATTAAGAAATAAATATATTAACACTTATTTTTTTAGTCATGAATAAATAACAATAAAAACCTAGTTCATAATAAACTAGTATGCATTGCTTGTATTTATTATTTAGTCCCCCTCTTCTCTTCCTCTTCTTCTTTTTCTTCGTTTTCTTTTAGTAAAAACCACTCTCTGCTTTCACTATCTTATCTTCTTCTTCCTTGTCGCTCTACCCCCAACCTAATCTTTTCTCTTTTACTAACTTTAGTTTAGTAAAGTTTTAAAAATATCTTAGTTTTCAATTTATTATGCAATTTATTATATTAAAATTATTTACTCATGGTTTTTATATTTTACGTATAATAACCTTATAGTTTGATAAAAATTTTCTTTTGTGATTTGAAAATAAAAAAATAAATAAAATTTGGTATGACCTAACCAAAGGTTTGGACATTTTTAGCTATAGAAATGTTCTCTATTTTTGCCTACTAAAGTTCATATTGTCTCAATTTAAAATATATTGCAATTTCTATAAAGTATTATCGATAGTCTGGTGATAGTATAGTTATTATTTGATATTGATTATATATCCAACAAAAAATTTTAAAAGAAGATAAAAGAAAAGAAAAAGAAAAACATGTTCCACAAGATACTCTATACGGGGTAGATGATATAGGGTAATTGCAAAGTGCAGTATGATAGGTTTTGGATTCAAAAACTTGAAACTTGTATCTACAGGATAGGATATAGGTGAAGCCTTATACTCTTTTGTATTTGCCCACTCTTAATTGTCAACTATTATGAAAAATATTAATTAAAATACAAGAAAAATATATACCGAAGAGGAAATTCTTTTCCTCATTTTCCATTACCATTTTCTTGTACGTTGCTAATCGCGACTAATAGAAGCTGCCAACCACCACCACTAGTACTCTTTTGCTAAAAACCGCTAATATCTATAAATTCTTCTATCAATTTTAAACGCAAATGCATTATTGGGAAAAAAAAAAAGCGGTAGACGGATGAACAACTTTCTTACACAAAATAAAATTGAAGTTAAAAAAGACAGACTGTTTTGGGTCGATTATGCATGATTTTTTTTTCTTTTTTTCTTTTTTTAAATTCAAACCATAAGAAGGTGGAATTCGAAGTGGACCCTTTCCAGAGGCCCTATAAACTTAAAAAAAAAAAAACTTTCTCTAATTCTCCGAGTCCGGTGGTTTGAACAAGGAGACCATGAGAGATACGGAAGGGATTAAATATAGATAAGAAAACCAATACCATTTTAATTTAATTTTTACCTTGATGGATTACTAGGAATAGAATAGGCTTGCTTAAACATGATTATCTATTCCATGAATGGATATAGAAATACTGACTGGATATTTAAACTAGATACGGAAGCTATCATGCAATTCGTATCCGTTTTAATAGGATTTAAATATTCCTAATTCCTTTTAGTAAATTTTGTTTTTGCCCACCATACCGTTTATCATTTAAAACAATGATCATATTAATACTATGGAATTTGCATAACAAATGAAGGGGAGTAGGGTATCAAAGTCGATTGCAATTATCTTTAGCATACATTAGGGATAGGGAAGAAGCAGACCTAATAACGCATTGGACCAATGAGACAATTATGGTAGGGAAAAATTCCCCACGAGGCAATTGTGGTGGAGCCACGACCTTTATAGTATGAGAAGAAATTTAATGAATTATATACGTTATGTGGATATATATATATATATATATATTACTTTTAATAATTTTCAAATACGTTGCAATGGTAGTAAGTAGTTTTTAGAATCACAACCACTCATGTTTTTATGTATTTAAATACTATTGATAATTATCCACTACATGTATGATACTTAATGAATAACTTTTCCCTATAATACATTACACAATGCTATATATTCTCTCTATCATTCTCACTCTCTCTCTTTACTTTTTAAACTATGGATTTTGAATTATTTATAAATAATTTTTTCGATAATAATATGTTATAACATTTTTTTTTCTTAATAATGGAGGGATATGATTGTATTGTGACGAACTAAAAATTTTATGTAAATTGTCATGAATATAGCTTAGACCTTAATTACCAGCCAACCCATTCGGGATATATTATAACTTATCTTTTAAGATTAATTATTATGACTTTGTAATGCTTTTAACATTTTTTTTCTTCTTTTTTTTCTTTTTTTTTTTTTTTTTGTTCTCGGTTTCTATTTTTCGTTTAGCATACTTAATATTCAATGGGAAAGTGGTATATCATCATGTTGTGATTCTCAGGAGTAGTGTCGTACGATAATTGCTCCATTTCATTTAATCAGATCAATTTATTGGCAAGCTGTTCTCGATGGCGGCACCATTATTTAAAATCCTTTTAATTAAAAATTGAGAATGCTCTGGATCCGGTAAGGTTACATCAACAGTCGTGAACAATGAAATCTTTATCCTAGATTTGGATATAGAATGTTGCAGAAGGTCAACCTAACATTAAAATACTTATATATGAAACACGTCATGTACGACATTAAGCGCCTATATAATGCAAGCAGTTCAATGCAAATAAAGCCATAGCCATGTTTTTCAGTGCTATAGCAAAAACTACTTAGCGAAATAAAAGCAACATGGTGAATGGAATATCAAAAAATTGGAGACTATTAAGTGGTGAAAATAATTGGGAAAATTTATTGGAACCACTTGATATCGATCTTCGGCGACTCATAATTCATTATGGAGAAATGGCTCAAGCTACTTCTGATGCCTTTAATTCAGAAAAACTCTCTAGGTTTGCAGGAAGTTGCCGATATTCAAAGAAAAATTTCTTTTCTAGGGTTGGTCTGGAAAAAGGCAACCCATACAAATACAAGGTGACCAAGTATTTGTATGCAACATCTTCAGCTCATGCACCCCTTTCCCTCTTCATGAAATCACTCTCGAGGGAGGGTTGGAGTAAGGAATCGAATTGGATCGGGTACGTCGCAGTCGCAACGGACGAGGGGAAGGCTGCGTTAGGGAGGAGGGACATAGTCATTGCTTGGAGAGGAACAGAAAGGCCGTTGGAGTGGGTCAATGATCTTGAATTTAACTTGGTTCAGGCCGCAGAGATGTTAGGTGGAACTTGTGCTGCCCAGGTTCACCAAGGGTGGTATTCAGTTTACACTTCTAATGATGCACGTTCACCGTTCAATAAATCTAGTGTTAGGTATCAGGTGCGTTTGTGCTTTTCAAATGGGAATCATGAACCCCTTTTTCCTCCAATTTAATAGCCAAAGGGATATAACAAAGAAATTATCAATCCTTATAGTTTTTTAAAAAACTACCACTTATATTCTATAAATACTATCATATATTTAAATATGACTAGTATTTACTTATTATGTATATATATACATAGTGTGTAGTGCAATGCAGTGCGTTTCATTTTCGCTTGGAGTTTGCTTACAGAAATATAGCGATATCTATCCCTTCACGTGCGTCAGTCCCACGAGCCTAGTATCCATTCTCATCCATTCACGATGGGATCGTAGGTCTTTTTAAAAGATAATAATACCATTTTGTCAAGTGGCACATCATATAATTTATGTTTTTATAAAATATTAAAAGGTTCAATAAGTTTAGTTTTTCTTTCTTTCTTTCTTTCTTTTTTTTTTCCTCATAAGAGGGTGTGATAAGATTAGGTGGGAAATTTATTCATCTTCTTGTCATTTATATACTCATTTGACGACTACTTTCTATTTTACCTAATCATTACCCCCTATTTTCACTTATGAAACTCGTAATGCCAAAATGATGATACTTAGATGGTATGGTAGAGGTTAGCTTGTAACTCATGGAACCCTGTATGATCAAGGAGCTCTCTGCAGGTATTAGCATTGGCTGTAGGTTTTAATCCATTACTAAAACACTATGTATAGATCGAGCGAAGGAAAGGGAGGAAGAGGAATATAAAGGAAAAATTTTACTTTTCCTTATTTGGGAAAGAAGAGAAAAAGAAGGGGAATTATTGATTTATGGAGGAAAACTTTCCTTTGAACCTGTTAAAAATGTTTATATTCAATTAGGAGAAAATTCAAGCAAAATATCAAATTTACCCTTTAAACAAAACCACATCTTTAAGATATAAGAGTTTTTACGATATTTCAACAAAATAAAAGAAAAAAAAAATTGTACAACCAACTTTCACTTTACTTTCTTTCCCTTCTTAGTCAAACAATTCTTATCTTTATAATTCTTCCTCGCAAAGCCAACCCCTAGAGAAAAGGTAAAATGCAAGGTATGATCTTGTAAATATTCTCAAACTTTCCCGGAATTTAAACTCCGCATATCGCAATTTCTAAGTTGTAGGGCTTATTTCTCATTGGTAAATTTGACCTATATATTTTATCAATAAAAAAAAAATTGACCTATATAATATTGCTAATATATATAATTTAGTTTGATAAATATAACGGAAATTCAACTATGTTTCTCGAACTAAGAACCTGTCATTTGAGGTCAATCACTCCATCAGATAATCAAATATATATCAAATCTTCTATTCAAGTCATTACCGTGGTTCATATTTGTCATATTTTTTCTATTTTGTGTTTTGTTAAAATTTATCATATTTGTAGTTAGTTAAATTTATATTAACAACATATTAATTTACAATTTTCAATATCATGACCTTGAATATGAATGACTAATCGTATTTTAATTGGAAATAATTAAAAAGAAATCACAGGTTCCATAAGGTACGCATACTGAGGTAATTCTAAGACTGGCAGGATAGATCCAGTGTCAAATATTTTGAACATGTATCGAAGGTCAAAGTATAAGATAGATATCCTACCATGAATACCTATATTGACTCAATCTTGGTTGTCGGAATTGGAGATCAAACTTTCTTTAGATATTGTCATTGTCGTCATTCTATTATAACAAAATTTTACGTTTCAATATCAAAGTCACGTACCACGGTAATGTTAGGAATTGATCTTAGTTTTAGTCATACATTAACAGAGCACACAAAACAGAATAATAGAAAGTAGAGAGAAACGAGACCATGTCAGATAAAATTTGATGTTGGAAATTTCAGAACCGAAGAAAAATCCTTGGGCAAGATTGCAATAGATTGTTGTAATTCCATATGAGATAGTAACAAGAACTAAGTGTAGTACTTAAGATTAAGGGTAGGTTTTTATGGTAATGCTGGTAAAAATACATTACTATAATACTACACAATCTAAATTGTTAATTTAGTAAAATTTAATTTATGTCTTGCATTTTATTTAAATAGGTTAATATATTACCTAAATAGATGAAAAAATGAGAGAGAAAAGATAATTTACTAACTCTTTATATCAGGTTACATTGATTAACGTTATGGTAATTTGCTAAACTCTTCTCTTGATTTTGGATTATAATTGGTGCGCCAACTTGTGGAAAGGGAAATCCTGGAAAAGAAGTGGCAGAATCACCTTAAAATAGGATTATCTAGTGAAACAAAGAGAGCTATCAAAGGTTAATATTAGATAAAATTGCAGCATTTTTGGAAAGAAAATATGTAAATAAAGAGTTATTTTTTTTTCTCTTAAATAAATATTCATAAACTAACTTCTGAAAGAAGATATCACAGAATAGGAAACAAGACAGGTTATCCATGCAAGGTGTAGTGGAACTATTGCTTACTTTAGTCAACCGACCGATCTCTTCAAAACATTCCAAATTCGCCTTAGCTCCCATCTATGAGTCCCATAATAAGAATTTTACAGATACTTTAATAGATAATGCGTTCTAAACTCTGATTATTTATTTTTAATAGACATGTATACTATGTGTTAAGAATTACAATTCCATTTTATGAAGAAATTATTATATGCCATGATCTGACCACCTTGTAGGTTCTTAAAGAAATAAAGAGATTGGTAGATCGATACAAAGGAGAGGAAATCAGCATCACGGTAACTGGCCATAGTATGGGTGGAGCAATTGCGACACTAAATGCAATCGACATCGTCGCAAATGGACACCATAAGCCTAAAGATCCACCGAACAAGGATTGTCCTGTCACGGCCATCGTCTTTGCCAGTCCTAGGGTTGGAGACTCAAGCTTCAAAAGGTTGTTCTCAACATATTCTAATCTTCGAGCCTTGAGAATTTGTAATGAGCTTGATGTTGTTCCAAAGTATCCCTTAATTGGGTATTCAGACGTTGGAGAAGAGCTTTCGATCGATTCGCGAGAATCTCATTTCTTGAAAAGCCCTGGAGATGTAATAAGTTGGCATAACCTACAGATTTACTTACATGTAGTTACAGGAACACAAGGATCAAAAGGAGGGTTCAAGCTAGAGCTTAATCGTGATATTTCTCTAGTAAATAAATCGTCGGATGCTTTAAAAGATGAGTATCTTGTTCCAGTATCTTGGTGGTGTGAGAAGAACAAGGGCATGGTTCAACAGATGGATGGTTCATGGAGGTTGATAGATCATGAAACTGATGACGACTCCAAGTAGCATTATCAAAGCAGTGTATATATGTTGTTGTTGTGAATAATGATGTGTGCTTTATGTAAAATTACTTTAAGCTAGTCTATACATATTAATAAATAAGTCAAGCTCGTTGTAGTCTAATAGCATTACGACTGATTTTTCATTGGGGATTAAGTCCCTCCTCTCTATGGTTGGTAAAAAAAAAAAAAAAAAAACCAAGTATATATATATATATATATATAATTTATTTATTTTATTTTTTGTTCTAAATATGTCAATGATGTAGCTTCATTGTTGTCACTTTTATAATTAGCTGAAAAGGTACTGTGGATGTCCTATGTTGAGCGAGCACGAGATTGGTAGGATCAAAAATCTTATACATATCCCATCTAGAAAGTACATGTCTACAATCTATCCTCTAGTATAGTATGTATTTATTGTGGAATTTGCGAAATTTTTAAACACATTTTTATAATATAAAAATTTTAAAATAAGTTTATCAACGAGCTATTAATTTTTCCATATAATTATAATTGGTGCTATCATCAATTTGAAAATCTCTAATAATGTTATCACAAATATTTTAAGCACATATTTTTCATGAAGACATATACCATAAACCTAATAATATTGTATGAACTTAAAAGAGAGTTAGTCTAATCCAAAATCAGATGAGTGATGGATATTTGAAATCGCAAAAAAGAAAATGATGGACCTTAACAAATGAAATAGGAATATGAAGGAAAAAAAAAAAGGAGTTAAGATTAGCTTACAATTAATAGAAAAAAGTGGTAATAAAAAGAAAATGAGTGATTTTAAAGAAAATGACACTCAAGAGAGTGGGATTGGATTTGTAATTACACTTTAGAAGAAGACGAGAGGTGGTAAAGAAATAAAAGATGTGATACGTTTTACGTCTTTTACTTTATAATGTGTAAATAAGCATGGGTCTTGAGTTGAAAAAATCTATATTTTGTTAACTTCAATATTATTAATTAAGAATTTCTATAAAGTGGGTATATCATATACATTCCTTATAATATAGGTTCTAGAGTGGTATATGAGATATAGACAAATTGTACTTATAACTCATTATTGTAGGGTCAAGTTTTAAAAAATTGGAACTAGATCTTATCCTATGATTTTTAGTACTTACTTATAATCTAACCGACCATGTAAGATATAGTAGGTTCTAGGATCTAATAGGGTTATCCCTTCAATCCTTATTACTCTTGATGTTTCATGTGGGTGATTTTGTCATTACTCAAAAATCATCTATGCAATGTTAGGGTAAAGTTTGGTTTTATTCTTTCTTTCTTTCTTTTTTTTTTTTTTTTTCAAATAAGGAATGTTTAGTTCATTCGAGTAAGATAGGGCTGGTATTGTACTTCCTAAGTAATGAAAGACACAAAAGAGTTCTCTCTCTCATGTCTTCCTCTTTCTTGAATGCTTCCAACCCTAATCTTAATCCTATGCTTCTTAATTGGAAAAAAAAAGGGGGCAATTCGATCCAATCGAATATTATGAATTAGAATCCTCCCTTGATTTTACAAAAAATTTCAACTCTCTAGTCAATATATTTGATCACTCATTTGAGTTCAAAAGCATAAGCCCTCCTTCAAAGATATAGTAGTGGGTCATGTTTAAAATGCATATGCCAATGGGTTTTTGCTTAAAGACATTGAAGAAAAGGATGAAGGTCATGAAGTAGAAAGCTTTGATCTCTCTTCCTGGATGGGCTTTGATACATCATTTGGTCTAGGTATTAAACGAATATCTCTCTCTTTTGATTAGAAGGAACACATTAGGGCAAAACAGAAAAACTGTTTGATTATCAAATTATATGGAGCCTCTCTAAGGTACAGGTTTTTGTTACAAAAAATAAAACATATATGGGGTCTTTCTTCCAATTTTATAATGATTAGTGTAGGTGTAGGTTTTTATGTAGTCTCTTTTGCTAGTGTTTGATGATGTAAATATCATTAGGGATAGCCCTTAGTTCATCAAAATGCTGTGGAATGATTGCTTCCTTTGATTAATGGATCTCACATCAACATTGAAAATTCCCATTGGGCCTTAGCCCACATCTAAATCTATAGATTCTAAACTCGACTCCTACAAGGATTTTCAATGTTTTAAACTCGATGAGAATCTTCTTTTGGTAGGTATGTATCTTGTGTGTTGAGGTTCTCAAAGAAATAATGACATTGCAGTTTCTTAAAAAAAATCACTATATGCCATGATTTGATTAATCACCTTGTAGGTTCTTAAAGAAATAATGACATTGGTAAATCTATACAAAGAAGAGGAAATTAGCATCACGGTAGTTGGTCATAGTTTACGTGTAGAGTTTACAACACTAAATGCAATCGACGTTGTCGCAAATGGACACCAAAAGCCTAATGACTAACTAGAAAAGGATTGTCTTGTCATAGCCATTGTCTTTACCTGTCTTAGGGTAGGAGATTCATGCTTCAAAAGGTTCTTCTAAACATATTCCGATCTTCATGCCTTGACAATTTTCAATGAGCTTGATGTTGTTCCAAAGTGTCCCTTAATTAGATACTTGGATGTTGGGGAGCTTTCAATTGATTCATGAAAATCTCATTACTTGGAAAGCCCCGGAGATGTAACAAGTTGGCATAACCTAGAAGTTTACTTACATGTAGTTGTAGGAACACAAGGATCAAAAGGAAGGTTTAAGCTAAAGCTTAATCATGATATTTCTCTAGTAAATAAATTGCTAAATGCTCCAAAAGATGAGTATCTTATTTTAATATCTTGGTGGTGTGAGAAGATCAAAGAAATGGTTCAACAAATGGATCGTTCTTGGAGGTTGATGGATCATGAGAGTGATGACTTTGAGTAGTTTGCTTCAAAAGCCCTTGGTACAATGCTTTTACTTTATTGTAGAATGACTATTTTCTTTGCCTACTAAAAAAGGAAAATGTGTATTAAAATGCTGTGATTTTTCTCTTTATTTGGAACAAATAAGCTCTTTTCGAAAGTAGGCAACAACTCGCATTTTGAATGTTGTGGTGCTATAGTCATACAGGTAGTGAAGGAAGATGGTGTCGTCATTGTGCTATAGTAGTGGTGGCGTGGGGAAGATGGTGTTGGTGGTATTGGTTGTGATAAGGGAGGATTTATGGCAGTGGGAAAGGTGGTTGTATCGATGATGGCAACATTATTGGTCATGGTGGTGTTGGTATTTTTCATAAGATATATTTGAAAATTGAGAATATTTACTTTATCCATTAGTTAGTTCTGCAATGTGTCTAATATAAAGTAAATAATGCAATATTTATTCCCTATAATAGATAATCATACCAAGTAAAGAATAAAATTTATATATAGTTTTTGCTATTTCAAGTAATAATTTTTAAAAGAATAAATTTCTATTATTTATTCTATTTTAGAAAGTTAATGAGATCTTAAACAAATAAAAAAAAAATGAACAGGTGTAATTATTATTTTAGTTACTTAAAATTATGATTGACTAATTCACATTGCAATTGCAAAATTGTATATGAGGGAATATAGTTACATTGGTTATTCTTATAAAGAAAAAAAAAATTATAAATTTAGTCCTCAAATTTTTTATTGGTTTTTATATATGAGCCCTTAATCTTTTTTATTTTTCTATTTAAGTCCTTAATATTTTAAATTTTTTTTCTATATGAGTCATTTGTTAACTCCACTAAAAAGATTTGTTAGGAATTAATTGATGTGTCAGCTTCTAATGCACTCATAATTTAATTTACTAGATTATTATTAAATAGATTAAATTACATAATATAAGAAAAATGAAAATGAATATAAAAGTAAGAAACTATATAATATTATTGTGGGTTAACATTTCAAAAGATTTCTAATTTACTGTAGATGTAGACATGATTATGACTTGAGACATACTGAGAATACATTGTGAATGATGAAACACTCCAAGTCGAAGTTAAAAATAGTAAAATCATAAGAAAAAGGGAATTTAAGTAATTAAGTCAAGAAGGTGTTAAAATTAAAGATCTAAGATTTAAGGACTAAGGTTTAGTAAGGAAAAGTTTAGAATTCATAAATTTGAACCTTATTATATATAAAAACATAAAAGAAAATTAATTCTTATTAAAAGATTCAAATAGTGTATTAACTTATAATCTATGTCCATATAATAAGTACTAAAACTCTTAATTGAAATAATGTTATTATTCGTTGTTACCATAATTTACTAGTCCAATTATTTGATAGTAATTCTTCAGTTTTAATCTATTTCTTTTCTTTTCACTTCCTTAAAAAAAAATGGAAAAAGGAAAAATATAAAACAACGCAACACCCATTAACCAATAGCCATATTTTTCCGCCACAGCCCGACCTAAAGAAAAAGGGGGCCGTGTTTTTGTCTTCATTGGAGAAAACCTGAAACCCTAATTGGAAGCCAACAAATACCCCATTTTCCTTGGAGAGAAAGAGAGCAAGAGTAAAATAAACTGATTATCAGTTAAATAGAGTATGTTTAAATATTATTGATATTTATTTACCATTATCGCAACTCTTTCGGGACGTTTGTAGATAAATCTTTTCTCAATGGAGACGCAATACTCCCGGACATTTATGCATCATGCACTACCGGAGATGATGAGAAGCAATATTCCAGCGAATCAGCTTTTCTAGGGACCGAGACAGTCATGGAAAGCTGTTCACGGTGACGAGCAATCACAACGATTTCATAGCCTCTGATCCTCTTCGGCCTCTTCCAGTTACACAACTTGAACTTACCGGTAGCAGCACGTTGAGTTCCGGTTGAGGTAACGCTCATGAGCTCCTAATCGTTCGTTATTGATGTTTTTGTTGAGACTGGACTGAGTGAGGATGATGACGTGTTGTTCCCCTTTCGTTTCTTCTGGGGTTGCAAAATGTGGAAGATAAAGTCGACATAGCCTTGCTTTTGTCTTGATAAAAAACATACTATCTATGTTTATTTATTCATCTATTTAGTTATTGATATAATACCTATTAGATTTTTATTATCAATTTGATTATATTTTTAATAGCTTAGATTTAATAAATATTTTATTAAGGTTTAGATAAAAGGTCGGACTAGTCCGTTAAAAATGATAGATGAAATTGTAAAATTATCTCTTTAATAGTTTTTGGTTGATGGGAGTTAGTCCAGTAACATGTTGGAGGCCAAAATCGTCTATTGGGAAGATGATCCGATAAAATATCCTTTCTTATTATATAATTGTTGGGGAATTAGTTATCACGGCAAACGCTTAAAAAAAAATCTGAAATAATGTAGCCAACAAATGGTGGGGAACATAGTTTTAGTAGCTAATCATATATATATATATATTTTTATTTTAATCTTTATTGTAAAGGACCGGCTCCCTACGAAAAGTAGAAAAAAACTTTACGGTTACCTGCAATGGGTAACTCCCTACAAAAGGAGTAAAAAAAACCACATGCGTAGAAGAAATCCATTGTTAGATGTTGGCAGGAAGAAATCCATTGTGCAGAAGCTTGATGGGAGAAGGATATTACTTGATGGATGGAGTGACTACTCCTGTATTATTAATGAGAAATTTAAAAGATAATTAAAGAAGAGAGCTTAAATAGAATTCTAATATATATATATATATACACGTGTATCAATTGTTCACATTTCACTTGACTTTTATCTCTCCATAGGTTAAGTGTTTAGTCTTTCCACCGTTTATTTTTCTAAAAAATTAATGTTAGATTCCGATCTTTATGGATTTTTGTTTTTTGTTTTGTGTGCTTATAACCTTTGTTTTTTTCCTTTTTAATGCTTAGTAGGTTGCTGTATTTTTACAAGAAACAAATTTTATCTAACTAGCATATACAAGTAAGTTATCCAAATTTATTATAAATAATAGATTAATTATATCATTTAAAATTTGAAGCAAAAAATTATATATTAATGATTTTTTTTACCAAAATATAATAGTTTATTTTAAGTAATATAAGAAATTTAATTTATAACTTTTAATAATGGTAGTTTAAAGATTTCACCTTTGATGACTTTTAATAACGGTAGTTTACCGAAATATAATAGTCTATGTTTTAAATAAAGTAAAAAATTTCATTTACAGAGATATAATTGTTTAGTTTCATCATGTTTGGAGAAGTTGTGTTTAGAAGCCATTAGTATTTTATATTTTCCAAACCTTTCATTCATTATTAAATTTCGACTGCGATAATATGCTCCATGACTCATGTATAATGTATAAGGTTTCTAAGTGGGTCAATTAATTTTTTTTTTTTTGAAAAAAGCATTGAAGTAACAACAAATGGAATAATTATATTTCCGAGACTTTGGAATAATGAAGCACATGTGAGAATATTAAGTATGTAAAATTGCAATACTGCAAATAAATGAGTGCATTAAAGAGAAAATAAAATGAAAAGTTACCATTGGGAGTTGAATGTTCAATAGATTTAAAATACAAAACAATAACCACAACACCACATCATGATGCTTTTTATTTATTGTTACATTATTATATTAATTTTTTAAAAAGGCACATTAAGGGATGATTTTAAGTTTACCATTATTAAAATGGATAAAAGGTTGCTTAGGTAATTTATTGTTACATTATAGTTATTAAAATAGAGAAAACATTCCCTACATAATTTATAGATGGAGCTATTATAAAAATTTTTAAAATTACATTAGCATTTGCAATTTGAAAAATCTTCCATTTTGCCTCATTGAAACAAGTGGGATCTATATGTTTGTTGACATGGAAAAAATATAGTATGATAACCATGATAATTTGATTGAAAAATACACGAAACTAAAAAGGAATGAAAAAAGAGAGTAAAAAGTAGTAAAAGCCACTAATAACTATAAAGTCATTTTCCCTAACGGTTGATATTTTTTTTTTTTTCCTTTTTTCAATAGATACACTGATGGTCGATAACTTATGTATATGGCTTGACATATAAATATTCTAAATTTGTAATTGTTTAATATTTGATAAGAGAATATTGTTTAGTTGTTTTTTTTTTTTTTTGAGAAGAGTGTAATTTGGTTTTGTTATTTTACCTTGTAACTTTGTTGTATATGTTGTCCCATCAATTTTCTTTATAAAATTGTTCAGATTCATGAAAGTTTTTAAAATTGGTCATAACTTAGAACAGTATGGTTATGGCAAGAGAGAGAAAAGGAGAAAAATATCGGGAGGAATCGTTTATTGGTTCATATTCTCGTCAGAAATAAGGTTCCTATAAAAACTCACTCAAAACACGTTTTACTTGAAATATTGATCTATAATATTTATTCCAAAAGTTTTTTCTAACTTCCAATTTAATGTATTTAGAGAATATTTAATAACTTCTTTTTGAAATTTCCATGATTATCCTCTTCGTACTTAACTAATTGTGGTATCATGTAATGTGATTAGTTTGGTATTTCAAACTCAAAAATGATCGTTTTCGTTTTTTTCTTTTCCCTTTCTCCAAGAAAGATGTTGAATTCGTAAATAGTGTTATGTTTTTGGGAAAATTATAAAAAAATTCTTAACATTTACTTGTATATACAAATTAGTCTTTTAACTCTTTATTTAGTTTATTTTAATATTCAACATTTTAATAAATTTTAAAAAAGTCTCTCTATTAGTTTTTCAGTTATGTGTGGGCATGTTGAGGATTAAAATGGATTAAATGAAAATGTTAAGAACTGATTTATATATATAGGTAAATATTAGGAACTTTTTTGTACTTATATAAACTAATTATATGTTGACATATGTCTACAGTAATAGAAAATTTAACAGAGTATAACGGAATGGCTTATTTGATAAAACTTGAAAAGGTTGTATAAAAATACAACCATAGTTTAGCATCTAGAGGATGTTAGGCAAGACGTGATCGATCCTTTGAGGAGTATACTGAAGGAGTTAGAGGTTTTCTTTAAGTAGCAGCTCAATTTGCTCGGGAGTTTGATGGTTACATTTGGTACACTTGTAAAGATTGCTTAAACGTGGAATGACACCCACTATAGGTTATTGAATATCATTACGTATGGGTATGGCTTGAGGTTATAATAATTGGGTTTATCATTGTGAGGAACCATCATTTCTGTCTGAATTAGTTAGACATGAAGTTCAAACTTTTTATGATGATGTATGCAATGATGGTTAAGTATTTATAGATGAATCGAAGAAAAAACTACTATAAGATATGGCACGTGATGATTTTGACAATGAAGATGATGATTCTAATAGTAAAGGGTTGGAGGAGAATGATTTAGGTGTCTAGAATAGTGTATTTGAAAATGCAAAGTGCATGGTATATCTTGATTGTTCATAGTTTTCTCTTCTATCAGTTGTTATTCAAATAATGAACCTAAAGGTTAACGGCCAACAATTAGTGAAGAGTTTTAATGGTTGGTTGTTATTTGTAAAAAAACTTGTTAACTGAAGGCAAGAAGTTACTTGCATCTTACTTCAATGCAAGATGCATGTTGAGAAAACTTGGAATGGATGCAAACTTAATTCAAACAATTGTGTTCTATTCAGAAATGAATTTAGGAATCTAGATTATTTCCTAAGGTGCAATGAATCAAGGTGGAAAGAAAGGGCTAGTAGGTAGAAGAAGAAGGTCTTAGAGAAGGTTTTGAGGCACTTTATACTAATATCTCAATTGCAATGCCTTTTCATGTGTCGAAAGATGGTTCTAAAAATGAGGTAGCATAGTGAAGGACATGTTTCTAGGGAGAACATTCTCAGACACCCATTTGACTCTCAAGAATGGAAACTTATAGATAGAAGTTTCCCGAGTTAGGAAAAGACTCTTGAAATGTGTGGTTGGGGCTTGCAACCGATGGGTTCAATCCATTTGACAGTCTAAGCACATCAAATAGTGTATGGGAAGTACTTTATTTCCCTTTAATGTTCTACCTTAAAAATGCATGAAAGAGCCATTTTTGTTTATGTCCTTGCTGATTCCTAGATTGAAACTACCTAGCAAAGATATTGGTGTTTTCCTTCATCCATTAGTTGATGAATTGATGAAATTATGGACAGAGGGGGTTCGTACATTTGATGTTGTAGTGGGGTGCTTGTTCTATATGTGAGTTGCTTTGGATGATTCATGACTTTCTCGCCTATGGTGATGTTTCGAGATGGTCTACTAGGGGATATAAAGTATGTCCTATTTGTAACATAGATGTGATAAGTAGGTATAGCTACAGTAAAATCTACTTCATGGGACATAAGCGATTCTTACATATGAGATAAGCCAAGTGTTGTAATGCTGGGGAGTTTAACGGGGAAGTGGAGATGAGACTGACACCTTGTATATTATTAACAGATGAAATTTTTATGCAATTATCTCATTATGAAAATGTTGTTTTTGGAGGGTCATCTGGTGGTATTAGAAGAAGGAAAACTGAAAATGATACCAATTGGACTAAGAAAAGCATTCTTTAGCAATTACCATATTGGAAGGACTTGGGAGGCATAATCTTGATGTAACGCATATAGAAAATAACGTTTATGATAATTTGGTTGATACATTATTAAATATTAAGAGTAAATCCAAAGATATTGACAAGGCTAGAAAGACATTATAGGAGATAAGGATTCGGGCTGAGCTACGTCTCACCATTCAAGGAGGTTGCTATTAACCACCAGTAAAGTATACATTATGATCTGATCATGTAAGGGAGGTGTGTCACTTAATATAAGATGTAAGACTTCCAGATGGGTATGCTTCCAATATATCATCTTGTCTAAGCCAATCAGAAGCAACATTGGAGGGCTCGAAGAGCCACAATTGTCATATATTGCTTCAATGCATCTTATTGGTGATTTTACGAACGTTTATCCTCTAAAAAGTTTGTGATGCAGTTTGTGAAGTATCTTGTTTTTCTAAGGAACTATGTGTAAGGGAATTACGAGTAGATATCTTGGCGTCTATGGAACGTACGATTGCCACAACATTATGTTAGTTGAAGAAAATCTTTCCATTGGCATTTTTTGACATTAAGATTCATTTGACAGTTCACCTAGCAAGAGAAGCATGCATATGCGACCCAGTGCAATATAGGTGGATGTACCTTATGGAGAGGTATTTCACATTTTGAAGGGGCATGTTAAGAATAAGGCTCGTGTAGAGGGCTCAATAATAGAAGCATATGTGGTTTGAGAAAGTATTTTGTTTTGCTCTATGTATTTTGACAATATGGAAACTAGACTAAACAGGCTTGTTAGGTCTTAGGACAGTGCAGATGTACCTTTAGAAACTTCAATGTGAGTATTTACATAGTAAGTACGGCCTATGGGTGCTCTTACTTATGTCAATATGGACGAAGAAATGAATAAGATGCACTGGACTATGCTAAACAACAGTGAAGAGGTTCGACCTTATATAAGGTAATCCTTATCTAATGTCCCTTTTTTTCTTCCCATCATTATTTTGCAAGTCATTGATAATCAAATATCTTAACATACAACCAATTCGAACAAGAAATACTTTTGCTTGGTGGTAGAGATGTTAATTAAATACTTGCAACACAATTTATTGCGTGGTTTAGAAAAAGGTAAGCATGTCATTTTTCAAAAATCTTGGATGCATTCAAGAAAATAACAAATTCAATAATAACTTAGCATCATTATATGCAGATAATGCAGTTCAAAGCTTATAGTGGGATACAGATGCTAAACGACTTAAGGGTATTGTCTTAGGGTATCAATGGTTATATTTGAGTTCACAATGGGTATATAGTGAATAGGATGAGATTTATCACTATATCTCGAGAGACTAGATTGAAAACACAAAATAGTGGGGTCTCGGTCTTAGGGGAGCACAATGGAAATCAAATCCTTTTCTATGAGATATTAATTGTTGTTATAGAATTAAAGTATATGGGAAATCGTAGAGTATACCTCTTGAAGTGTAAGTGGTTCGAAACTCATCGTGATAACTCAGAGTGTATAAATGACGACATGATAAGTATAAGGACGAGTAAAACGTGGTACGAGAATGATCCATACATACTTGTTGACATTTGCCAACAAGTATTCTACTTGAAGGACCTTAAAAACCTAGAGGTGATTGGAAAATTGTTCAAAAGATCAACCATAGACATTTATATGATCGATGGTTGTTTCAAACAAATGAGGAAGTTGATGATGAACTAACAAATCAACCTCGAATTGAGGAGCCACTACAACAGGATATAAGTATACCTTGGTCAATTCCTATTAATTGTATATTTATAGATCTTGGGAGTTTATCTCGAATTCTTAGACCAGATGAAAATATATGTGTAGCTAATAATGATGACGAGGAATAGAAGTATTTCAATCATATTCGGTATCGTTTTTCATTTATAATTTAAAATAAAAATTATGTTATGTTTCCTTTAACCTGACCATATTGAAAATGTTGTCTTAGGATGAAAAACAGAATGAGCCACCTGCATGATTGGGGTCTCATTGATCATGAGGAGGATGATGTCAAATGTGAGCATGATCTACATGAGTAAGGTGAGCATGTGATTTTTCTTATTGAGGTTAAAACCATTCTTATATTTTCTTTTTCTTCAACTTATGATTCTCCTTACTAAGGTTGAAAACATGCTTATGTTTTCTTTTTCTTCAACTTCTGATTCTCCTTACTAAGGTTGAAAACAACTTCTGATTCTCCTTACTAAGGTTGAAAACTTGCTTATGTTTTCTTTTTCTTCAACTTCTGATTCTCCTTACTAAGGTTGAAAACATGCTTATATGAAGATATCATTGAAGGATGAGCATAATGCTGTACTAAGGGCTTAGCTAAATGCTCTTCATGAGAGAAGGCAGACTTGTGGCTTATATAAAGGTGAATGTTTGAAGGAGTTTTCCTATAGGCATAACCAACGGCCCCTAGCTATAGTTAAGGAGTGCTGGTAGTGGTAAGGTCATAGTTGGTGAGTGTGTACATAATTTAGCAAGTCAATTAAGGTTAACTATATGGCAAGATATATCCTTAGTTACCTATAATCCTAGGTCAAAGTAGGCATGGTACACACTAAATAAGGAGACTCGAGAGATGGTAATAAAAAAAGTCATGGTACTTAAAGCTTAAAATTAATTATTTCATCATGATTATAGTTCAATTTAAATTACCATCTCCTTTTTTACTATAATAGCAATTTTTTGATGCATTGTGGTCAGGTAATCAAGATTAGTGGGATGTACTCAACCAGAAGGCGTCCTAAGCATATACAAGAGTGTGATCCACCTTTCATACATTTTATCTTGAGCATGGTGGACTAAAGGGTGCTCCTGATCACTTACTCGACTCTTTACTTCATCATCAAGAAGAGTGGCTCAAATTATGCAATTTATTTGAAATAAAGGAATTTAAGGTATCCTTGGTTTAATTTTTTACATATGTAATGTATAGTATGTTAGTAGTTTTCCTTCTCATATATAAGTTTTTTTTTTCCTTTTTTTTTTTATGTCAAGAAAGCATCTGCTATTAATATCATAAATCGGCTAAAGTAGCCATGGACCCATACGTCAGGGACTTGTATGTTTATGTTTCAACAGAACAAACATGTAAGTTTTTTATTGTTCATCTGTTTATGAAATTTAAGTTTCACAAACTAACTTAAATATTCAATCACTTTGGAAATTAACAGGAATGTGGTCTGATTGATTTATTTTCTATAACCCATAAGCATCAAAGCACTGGTGAATGGATTAATGAATTGGTATGTCATGCTTTTGTAAGTATTTTATCTATTTATTAAAAATTATTTCTTGTTTTCTTTGGTGACAGTCACAACCAAATTTATTTCTTCAAAGTTGTATGAGAGGATGCTACCAAAAAAAAAAAAAAAAAAGCATTATACAACTGGAGGGTGATAGAGGAAAGGGTAAAAGAGGTGATAGAGTTAGATATCATGACTAAGGTACTTAGTTATAGACGTTGATATGTGCACGGTATGGTTCATAGTTGACCCAAAACAATCTAATGATACATTGGACTAAGCTCCAATGAGCTTCCTCTAAACAATTCAGAAGAGCGAATTAGAGTGATGCTAGAAGAATATGTAGCAATGAAAAAGCAGATTGAGGAGATGCAATAATGAGAGTGAGAAGGAGATCGTTTAATGAGTCAGTTTATGTCTTCATTTGGTAATATAGGCCTTAGACCATTTCCATGTTATATGTTGAGTGGTTTGCCTTACGATAACCTCCAGCCCTCACCTTACTTTACAAGTATGTATGGAGGCTCTTCCAATAGACAGATGGGCTATCTACAGATGTTGATGGCTAGTGGCAGCCACAATCTTTTAGCTAGTTTTCTTAGATGCTTCGCCTAACTCAAATGTTCGAAGGATTACCCAGTGGATCTAGTGGACGGTATTTCCAACCCTACATAAGCTCTACCACATTAGGAGATGCTGCTGTCCCTTTGCAAGGAGGAGTGTATAGGCCACGCCTTAAGTGTCCCGATGGGCCTTCTAGCAGTATGAGAGATTAACAGTATTATTTTACTCTTTAAAATCTTAGGACTTTTAATTGAATTTCATGTTTGATCTAAATTTGAAATGTTCCAATCATTTCGAATATTTGGTTTTTATTTTCATGATAGTTTAACTTGAAATCACTAACTCTAACATCCATTACACGTACTTTCATGTAGATTTCAGTAATTCTTAATATAGCAAAATCAAATTGGACTTTTTATTGCCGTTGTTATTATTTTTATTAACTAAAATATTATTTAAACATCTAATAATGTAGATATTAAATTTATATAGCTATACAAACAAGATATATAAAAGTTACACTTTTTTTTGAGAAAAATAGTTATCAAAAATATCCTTAATGTACTTTAGTTATATGTAAATTAATTTTTTTAAATAAAATGTTGTATTGTCCTTTTTTACGAAGATGGGCTTAAAATGCATAATTTTGTTGTGTCTTGTAAAGCTAAAAATTTCCTCTTATTATGGCATATTAATAATAGACATAACATTTAGGAAATAAAATAAATAAATAAATAGTTTTTATTGTAAAAGATAATACTAACACAATAGCAGCGT
Source organism: Lumnitzera littorea (assembly GCA_024138015.1). Lineage (NCBI taxonomy): Eukaryota > Viridiplantae > Streptophyta > Magnoliopsida > Myrtales > Combretaceae > Lumnitzera > Lumnitzera littorea. The sequence continues at coordinate 97,641,140 of JAMXBB010000011.1, read as the reverse complement.
AACTTTAACCTATTAATTCACTATCGAATGTCATATAACTAGCATTCATCCAACGTTACCATAGTCATTAGCGCTATGCTATGTTCATTTCCACGCTAAAATCTTGCTCTTTCTCTCCCATCTCTTTATCTAAAAGTAGATTTTTTTAAAATTATTGTTATTATTTTTTCCCACCAACATCTTTTATTATTAAATAATAAATATTAATAAAAAGCACCAATAGCTTTTATTTATTTATTTAATAACTAAATAGCTTTTATTGGTCTTACCCCCCTAAAAAAGAGAAGCTTTTATTAGTGAATAATAAAATTAACTCTTAAAACCCTCCCTCTCTCTCCTTTATCTCTTATAATTAATAATTTTTTTCTCTCTCTCTCATCAATTTTCAACTCTCGCGCTCTCTTAATTGTTTTCCCTCCCATCAATTCTTTGTTTTTTTGGCTCTTTTAATTTTTTCAACCCTTGCCCTATTCTTTCATTATTTATTTTAAGAAATCCTAACCAGACCGCCTCTCTCTCTTCTCCATCTCTCTTCTAAACCTATGTCTCTATCTCCATAAAAAAAAAAAAAAAATCCTAATGACATTACAATCAAATTAGGGTCTAGTTTGAAGAAATCCTATTTCTCCCTCTCTTCCAATCCCACCGACATTATTTATTTTAAGAAATCCTAAGTTAATGTCTTTTTGCTATTTCTTTGGAACCTTTTTTTCCTTTCAATCTACTACTTCTCCATATTAGGGTTTCAAAAATCAATTAAATGAAATGATCAAAAGAAAAGCTTTCTTTCATAATCTATTTTTTTTATACATTGATTAGTTGATTAATGTGCTAATTCATATGTTTTTGTATTTTTTTGTGAGATGGATAGAGAACAATGATAGGGAACAATATGGTATCTTTTTTTTTTTTTTTAAATCATGTCATTGAAATAAAGGAAGAATATATTCTTGGGGCTACCTAAGAGTTTTAGTGCAATAGCTTCTATGGGGTTGTCTAAGGCATACAAAGATTATTGAGAGTAAGATTTGCTTATGCTAGGATGTTCGGTGATAGCATTGATGTGGATGCTATAATGAAACAAGAAGTGGGATTGATATTTTAACGTATCTAAGAAACAAAAGCTATGAAGGATCAATTGGTCAAAATGTATAATATATTTAAAAGTTAGGATTTTCTTTATTTTATTTTCACTTTTGCTATTTTTTTTTGCCTTTTTATTTTGTCTAAATAACTGTTTATGTATTTTTTTGTGACTATTGTAATTTGTTCTTTTTTATGAGATGCACAATATCATTCATTTAATGAAAATTATATATATACATATATATGCATATTTCCAATAATTCACTTGTCATCTATATTATGTACATATTAACTGTATTCAAATTCATATCTTTGATGATGTAAAACGAGTAGTTTTGATTTCACATATTGATGGCTTAAAATTGTTTATCGAAAATTTAATTAAGTTTTCTGTTTTCTTGTGAGTCATTTAATTCATTCAAAAGTTTACTAGTTTTTTTGAATTTTTTTTATGGAAATGAATTTTCAATTATTTAATGGCATTAATAATATCAAATGAATTTGTTTTCTTTGTTTTCTGCTTTTACTATCGATTTTCTGCAAGGACTATGTCCTTATTGAATTGCCACTTTTTGTAGGGACTATGTCCTTAGAGAAGGTCGCTAACATATATGTCAGTAGCTTATTGTAAGGGACTTTTTATAGTGGGTTGCTCCTTATATACTATTTCTCGTAAGGAACAGATCCTTACAAAGACTTTATACTGTGACCATTTAGTAGCTATTCTTTGTAGGGAACTTGTTCCCTATGAAAAATTATTTATATGAACTCGTGGATGAACACACAAATTCGTTATCACGCGTAACCCAAAGGGGTAGGTTTGAACCATGAGATGGCCCAAAAAGTAAATAATAGTCGAGAGATGAGCAGGGGTTCCCATGCATCGACGATGGATATGACGTATCAATGCCTTATACGAGCTTAGGTCATACTTGATATGACGCACAAGTGTGGCTGGAGGTTATTCACCATTAGTCTACTCTTGAATGAGCTAGATAAGAGTAGCTTAAGAGTAAGTAGAAGGATACTTAACACAAGAGGGAATTAAAGTTCGATCTATTCTTTGCATGTATTTGTGTATCCGGTTATTACATTATGTGAAGTATTTATAGTACCAGTTAGGGTAAGTCCTCAGTTACAGAAAATTGCAAAAATGGATCTCTGCTTGTTAAACAAAAGGAGAATAATTTATAGGGAAAGCAAGTATTCATGCAAAAGGATATCCTTTATAAGAAAGGACAGTGTGTACGTATTTTACAAAGTATGGTCCTAATAACACTATGAGCTAAGCGGTTGGGAAGGGTGGGTGGGGCAGGGCGGAGGGCTTGATTAGGTCTGGTTAGCATTAGTAATGTGGTTGCTTTGATTGTTGGGGTCGGATAAGTGCTAGCTTAGGGACGGCTCACATTTAGGTTGGCCACGGGTGATCGGCTTTGGACAATTGTTAGCTTGGCCTCGACACTTGGGAGATTATTGTTTTCCTGATTTAGAGCTTAGATTAAGGTTTTAGGTAAGGGTTGGCTCCGCATATTGGCTTATTACCTCGGTAGCTTTCTGGATAGTGTAGAGAGCAAAGTAACTCGACAGATTAGACTGGGGTTAACATTGTTCCTCGGTGCTTAACTCACTGAGGATAGCTTGGCAAACCATTTAGGAGAGCCCTCAGGCTTAAGAGTACGTGATTAGTCCTTGATCCCTATCATCCCCTCTAGGTTGTTTGAGATTTGGGATCAAATATGGTTCGATTCCAGGTTGCTCATCTTTAAGAGTGTAAGGTTGGAGGTTAGAATGTTGAAGGAGTTTGAGACTTTGTACCCTTTAGGCAATTCAATCCTATAGGAATTAGGATTGATCTTTTCAAGCACTTTGAAAGGTCCGTCGACTCTATGAGACAACTTGCTTTTCCTTAAGTTGAGGAATCACTCTTTGCTAAGATGTATTCAAACCAAATCACTTAGTTGAAATTTTCTCTTCCTCCATCCTCGGCTCTACTTTTCGAGCTTAGTATTAGCTTGGCTCAATTACTCTACAACCTTCTGGTGTATAGTCCTGATGGCCTTAACTCTTTTTACGGCTTGCCAGTCATCATTAGGCCTCTATTGCGGTGCTTAGTCCATCGGGAGCTTGGGGTTGAATTCATAAGTGACCTCAAAAGGAGACATGTTTGTTACATCGTGGGCAATCCAATTGTAGGCGAATTCGATGATTGGCAGACACAAATCTCAATTAGTCATGTTTTGTCTGACAGTAACCTGTAGCAAAGTTCTTACAATTCTGTTGACAACTTCGGTCTGTAGATGGTAGGATGTACTATACAATGGCTTGGCTCCCATTTGCCTCCATAGCATCCTCCAAAAGTAGCTCATGAACTTGGGGTCTCGGTTCAAAATAATGGTTCTAGGCACACCATGAAGGTTCATCACCTCTTACAAGAAAAGAAAAGAGATAGTCGAAGCATCGCTAGTTTTGGAGTAGAGTGCGAAATGTGCCATCTTACTAAATCGATCCACAACCACCATGATAGAGTCATTCTCTCGAGACGTCCTTGGCAATCCTAACATGAAGTCTATACTTAGCTCGAACTACGGTTTGGTTAGGATAGGTAAGGGTAGATAATGTCCTTACTCAAGTTAGTTCTTTGCTTTCCTGCAGGTCACACACTTTTCCAACACGGACTGTACGTTTCTCATCATTCTCGACTAAAAGAATCTCGCAGATATTACTTTATGGGTTCGGTGCTGGCCAAAATGTTTTGTTAATCTTCTTCCATGCGCTTCTTGTACTAGCAATTCTCTCATGGAATAGGTTGGGATACATAGTCTCATCTTCTTGAATAGGTATCCATCTTCCCCGTGATAGTTGTCCATTGTTCGTCCTTCCTCACATTAGGCATAGATAAGACTAAAGTGTAGGTCCTCAGCATACAAATTTCTTATGGTTGAAAAACCAAGTAGCCTTGTTTGTAGCTTGGTTAGGAGGGTTTGTCATCTTGATAGGGTGTTGGCTACTACATTGTTCCTTCTATTCTTATATTTTACGACATAAGAAAAACCTTCCATGAACTCGACCAATTTTGCTTGTCTTCTGAACAACTTCAGTTAGCTCTTTAGATATCTCAAGGATTCATGATTAGTGTAGATCACAAATTCCTTAGGCAGTAGATTGTGTTACCATACCATTAGGGCTCTAATTAAGGAGTAGGACTTCTTGTCATAAACAAAATAGTTAAGTGTAGCTCCTCGAAGTTTTTTGTTGAAGTAAGCAATAGGTCGGCCTTCTTATATTAGTACAATACTTATGCCTAGTCTGGACACATCACACTCTATCTCGAATACTTTATCAAAGCTCGGTAGAGCTAAGATAGGGACTATAGTTCTCTGCTCCTTCTCTCTCCATTTGAACTTAACATTTTTCTTTGAGAGTTCGATGAGTGAGGCCATAATTGTATTGAAATTCTTTATGAATCTGCAATAGAATGATGTCAGGCCGTAGAAGCTTCTTACATCAGCATAACAGGTAAGCTTAGGCCATTCTATGATCGCTCTTACCTTCTCATCATCGGCCCAAATGCCACCTCTACTCACAACAAATCTTAAGAAGATGACCTTAGGTCATAAAAAATCGCACTTCTTTGGATTGGTGTAGAGTGATTTTGCTTGGAGTTTTGCAAAGACTTCTTGGAGATGCTCCTTGTGAATCTCCAAGTCAGGGCTGTATACCAAAATGTCATCAAAATAAACTATGACAAATCTTCCTATGAATTCTTGGAGCACATGATTCATCAAGCACATAAATGTGCTCGGTATGTTAGACAGTTTAAATGGCATTACAAGCCATTCATATAAACCATGTCATGTCTTGAATGCGGTCTTCCACTCATCACCTTTACGTATTTAGATTTGATGGTATCCAGATTTGAGGTCGATCGTAGAGAACACTCTTGCTCCACTTAACTCTTCTAGCATGTTGTTAAGCCTAGGTATGGGATACTTGTACTTGATGGTAATTCGATTGATCGCTCGGTTATCCACTCACATCCTCCAAGAACCATCTTTCTTTGGTACTAATAAGGCTGGAATGGCACAGAGGCTAAGGGACTCATGCACATACCCCTTCTTCATTAGCACATTTACTTGCCTTTACAGCTTAGTGGCCTATTCAGGATTCAGTTGATAGGTAGGCTTGTTTAGCAATACGTCTCTTGATTGCATGCTCGATGCCTCGAATTAGGGGTAGACCCTTTGGTAACTCTTCTGGAAATAGGTCGGCAAATTCCTTTAATAAGGTTTTTACCTTGGCAAGTGGCTCCTCTTCGGGTCTCAACTCTAGAATTCTTTAGACTAACAGATAGGTCAGTCCTTCAAACTTTATCTCTCTCTTTAGTTCGGTTCAGGTCAATATCAAAGCCTCCTTCTACAAGGCTCGACTCAGTTGGAACTGCATGACCTTTACTTGCTTGGTAGTCATAGAACTTAATTTCATCCTCCTGCCTTCTTGCTCTATAGAACATGTATTCCTCCTTTCATCATATATAATTGCTCGATCAAACATCTATGGTCGTCTAAGTAGAATGTAGGATACACTCATGGGCAGCATATCACAGAGCACTTTATCTTAATATTTGCCAATGCAGATCGACAAAAACACCTATTTGTTCACCTATAGGGCTCCCTTATTACTAAGCCAATGAAGCTTGTAAGGTTTCGGGTGGGGCATGGTCGGCAATTTCAACTGTTGGACTATCAATGCAGAGGTTGCATTAGTGCAGCTCCCACTGTCAACGATCAGTGCATACAGTGATCAATTCACCTTGTACCCAATATGGAAGAGATTTTCTCTTTGTTTGTCTTTGGGTGCAAGACTGATACTCATTGTCCTTCTCAGCACTAGAGCGGTCGGCATAAAGTTGCCTTCCTCACTATAAATAACTTCCTCTTCGGATAGCTCAGTTTGTTTGTCCTCCTTCGGTTCCTCTACTTCCTTATTAGTGCTGTCCACTTCAATAGTTGGCATCTTACCACAGATTACCATAGTCCTTCTATTTGGACATTGAGTGGCTATGTATCTAAAGTGTTGGTATTTAGAATACTTGATCTCACTCGTCTTCCTCTACGAACTCTGGCATTTCTCAAACTTCCTTAAGCGTTCCTTCTCCTTTGCTCGAGTAGTCTAAGCAGGTCGGATATTAACAACCTTACTTAGTTTCGTTTGCATAGGTTTGCTTGGAATAGGTTGGCTACTGTTAGGTCGGTTGATAGCTAGTCGAAACCTTCCTGTTCAGCGTCTCTTTATCTTCCGGGCGGTTCAGATCGCATCGTCAAGCGTTCTAATATGTAGGGTTTCTAAGACATCTTTAATCTCTTACTTTAATCCATCGATGAACAGAGATACAATTCAGTGCTTTGGCTTTATGACTTTACATCGAATCATTAACATTTAGAATTCCTTAACATAAATGTCTACACTTGATCCTTCTTGTCTCAACTCTTGTAGTCTTTTGAAAGCATCCTGCAAATAGTAGCTCGGTACAAACCTTCTCCGCATAACCGTCTTCATTTCATCCCAACTCCTAATATTTCGTTCTCCTTCCCTTCTTTAGGTGGCTTATAAGTTCTTCTATTACAAGGTGACATAACCAGTGAACTCCAACACAGCAAGTCTAACCTTTGCATTATTAGGTACGTCGTAGCATTCAAACTGCTTCTCAATCTTATCTACCTAATCTAGGTAGTCCTTAACATCACCACTTCCAAAAAAACTTAGAATACACATCCTTAACCCTTCGACTCTAGGGGATCATACATTTCTTTCTTTAAACTCATAGTACTCTTTTGCGTCATCATCTCCTTTCACTTCTTCCTCAATCTCTTCAAGTGTTAGCCTTCTTTTAGCATCCCTACCAACTCTTTTATCATCCCTACCAACTCTTTTAGCTTGAGGTAGACGAGTTAGGGTATTAACTTGGCTAAATTGACCATTGCTCCGCTGCTGCTCCTCATGTCCTTTAGTGGGGCTATCTTTAGCTTGTTGCCTGTCTTCTTGGATAACAGTCACCAAACTAGTTACTAAATTAGTAAGCCTATCTAAATAGTCATCTATTGACTGAGACGTGAAGCTTTCTTCTTGCCCTTAACCATGTCAAGGACTACTTTCTTAGTTTTCCAAACTTCCTTGAACACTTGAGTCTGACATTGATGGTTACTTCATGACATTAACGTCTATCAATATTACTTAAAGATCAATAACTGATACTCTAATCATTACGATAGTTACACCATAAACAAATAGTCAACCACACTCTATTTTGGCATATCGGGAACAAGGGAAAACATAGTACAAAATACTTCTCAACTAACAAACTCCATTGCGAACAATAGATTGCATGATGTGCCGATAAGCATTGTGTCAGATAGAGACAGCCGATTTGTATTGAAGTTTTGGAAAAGTTTACATCGATCTTTAGGAACAAAACTGTAGTTTAGTATAGCCTATCACTTACAAACCAATGGACAGTTAGAAAGAGTTATTCAAACACTTAAGGTTAAGAGGTTGTATTTTGGATTTTAGTGGCAATTGGGATCAATATTTGCCATTAGTGGAATTTACTTATAATAATAGTTATCAAGCAACGATTTAGATGGTATCGTATGAAGCTTTATATGGAAGAAAATGTTTATCCCTACTATATTAGGAAAATGATGAATATGCAAGGATAGGACCTAATATGATTGGTCAGATGAATGATAAAGTTAAGATAATACAACAAAGGATGAAAGCAGCATAAGATCGATACAAAAGTTGGGCTGATTTGAAAAGAAAACCTATAGAATTTGTTATAGGAGATCATGTGTATATAAAGATAAGTCCATTTAAGGGATTTAAACGTTTCGGTACTATAGGAAAGTTAAGTCTTTGATATATTGGACCTTTTAAAATCTTAGAAAGAATTGGAAATGTTGCGTACTCAATTGCTTTACCACTGAGTTTAGCTGGATATCACAATGTATTCCATGTATTAATGTTACGAAAATTCGTAAAGAATCCAAATACCGTCATGGAATTGAAACCAGTGGACTAACACATTGAGGAAAAGCCAATCAAAATCTTAGAAAACAGAATTCAGAAGTTAAGAAATTGAGAAGTAGAATATGTAAAAGTTCAGTGGAGGTAGCGGTCTAATGGTAGAGCTAACTTGGGAACCGAAGTCCGCGATGCAGAATCATTACTCGACACTCTTTAAAGAGCAAAGTAAGTCATAAATTTTTATCAACAAATAAGTAGTTATTGTGTTTAGATTTGAAGTTTTAAGGACAAAACGTTCTTAAGAGGGGTGGAAATGTGAGCCCCTGGAATTAAGTTTAGAACAACTGAGTCTAGATTTAGGGCTTTTAGGAATAGTTAATTGATTAAGTTCAAACTTTACGATTAAGATAGAAAAGTTAGTCAAGGTGATACAGTGAAGTTAGATTTTAAAAATAATGACCTAAAATCCCAATTTTTCCCTTAGAAATAGGATTATTTAATATGGTATTAAAATGTTCGGAACCCTTAAAATAAAGTTTGGATTGCAACGAGAACTTAAAGATAAGTTAATTGAGCTATAAAATGAAATATTGTAATATAATTTACTATATGAATATACACATATGTTTATGAGTATATCTAGTATAAATAATAATTATACTTGTAAATTAACCCTAATTTACGTAATTATATATATAATATGTTAAATTCATGTGAATAATTAAGAGAACATATCTTAAAAATAAAAAATATGTTAGAAACTTAATTATATGAGTATAGTTATATATTACGCATGATATATACGTGGGATATATTCCCGTATATTAATAAATAACTAAATACTAATATAATATATATAATAATGATATTTAAGCAAGTTATTCATTAAAATCTATTTAAGAAGCCTTCAAAAGTTGTTGGATCAACTAGATTACATCGTGGTAGTAATTGAAGATCCCAAAAGTTGATTTAAAAGAGGATTTATTATGTAAAGATACCTCCAACTTGGAAAAAGGAGAAAGAAAATTAAAAAAAAATCTTAAGCAGTGGAAAAAGTCCTATAAATAGTGAACCCCCAACAGACTAGTAATAGTTTAGTAATTAGGAATTGAGAATTGAGAGGAAAAAGAAAATTTATAAAATAGAACAAATTAAGAAAAAATACACAAAAATAGAGCAATGACCATGCCATTACCGTACTAGACTTAGACGACCACCTAATGACAAACTTGATTGGTCACCACTAGTCCAAGCAACGACTAGGCCGCCTGACACACCCCCAATTGCCACCGGTTATCAGAGATTCTAAGAACAGCTAGATTAATTCTTTGTCTTGTTTTTCATTAATTTAAAAAAAATACCTAAACCACCTAGAAAATTCTGAAAAAAATTTTACTTAGGTTATTTTGAGCATACTTTCATGTGATATTTTTATTTTTAAAAAATTTGTGATATGTAATATACTTTCTTAAGAAATCTACTATTCATTCGAAATTGGAATTGTAAAATAAATGTACTAAATGATGTTATTTCTAGTTGAAAATTTTTGTGTAGGATGTGTATGATATATAGATAATTACTATGTAGCTCGAATTTTGATTTGAATATTTTTAATATTTATTTCATTTTTTGGCCTAAAAATAGGTTGAAATTGTGAATTAAATAGAAAATTATGAAATTAATTGATGAAATGGATATGTACTGATCTTTAGTGAATAATAGCAATGTTGGGTCAGATTGAAATTAATTAGGTGTAAAAAGAATCATAATTGAGTAATTTAGGATAATTTAGGGGTAAAATCGTAAATACGAATATATAGGTGATAGGTTGAAAACTGAAACCAAGTGATAATTCAATTTCTCATATTTTTAGGAGTTTATAGAAATTTTCGGAGAATAATTTGGTAACTCGAACTATTTATTACTAATTTATTTAGTAAAATAGCTTAATTTAGAAGTTAGGACGTATTTTTGGCAATAATAAGTTAAAATAAATTAAATAGTTAAATAAAAACTACATATGAGATTACTGATTAGATTGAATTAAAAGCGTATATTTAATATATTTACTGATTGGGATACACTATAGATATATTAGGGTTAGATAATACTTATATTATAACGTTATGTGAATAAATTAGGTAAAATATAATTTAATAACGTAAATTACGTATAATACGATAATATTTTTATAGATACGTATAACTGTATTAAAAACTCGAACTATCCATTAGAAGTCATCTTTAGGAACATGACTCATCAAATGTATCGTTAGGTTTGTACGAGTGCAACGATACTAATTTTATTAAAATTGGACAGTTTTAGACAATATAACCTAAAACATTATCATATTCTAGAATGTATGTATTTCAATAATCTTACCGGAATTAAAATGTGATTTAATAAATTAAAAGTACGTTTTAATGCGATCGAAACAATATATAATACGTAATAGTATAGATAATGCATAGTATCAACAATTAACAACTTAACTCAATATATAATAATAATACGAATAATATATATATATAACCATTCTAGATTAAATTCTAATATTTTTGTAATTATTACGAAAACTGAATTTGAATCTTTTTTTGTAAATAGGATCTTCTAGTGAATAGACGGTTGACGACTTAAGTTTATCATAATAAGCGTCTGAGCAAGTAAGTTGGAATTGTGGTTTTACCGCTTATTGGGATACTGTATTAAAGTATCCGAAGACCCAAGAGTACTTCTGGCCATGTTTGTAGTTAATTGACTGTGCGTATGTTGTGTGTGTGTGTGATATTTAGTTGTGATAGGAGTTGAACTCCTTTGTGTGCTGTTTTGCATGTTTACATTGTTTCTATATTATATGAACTTGTTTGGCGACCTTTGATTAAAACTAATGTTTATTTGACTAAAAAGAAACTAGATATGCATAACTCCTATCAAGGGAAACAATTAAGAGTGTCAGGCCAAATACCGACTTCCTTCGATAAGGATAGCTGAAATGGTTTTTTTCCCATCCTTAATCGAACTAAGTAGTAGGCGAGGAGGTCGCAGGCCGTGGTTTGAAGGTGGTCATTAGAAGAGGGTGTTCTCCATTGCACAAGCCCAAGTTTGGTTTGACTTGAGTCGCGATGAAACTCTTCAATCCAGGTTGGAGCGGATGTAATTTCTCTAACCTCACAATGGATTGGATAACATTATGCGTTGTTTCATTTGATTCATTATATTGCATTTCATCATAATTAATAACCTTGCTTGCGGTATTCTTCTGACTTTATCCTACTTATTGAGCTAATTGTGCTCACACCTTTATAAACTCTTTTGTAGGTGCTAAGTGAGGTCAAAATGTTCTGATACCACCGTTCCCAAATTAGTGTGCTGCTATTTAGGAAAGCAAGGAATGAGGAATCAACTAAACCTAAGCTTTTGATTTTTTATTTTTTTGAGTTTTTGAGGAAATTAACTGGGAATTCCTTGGGAGCCCATCAGTTTCCTAACTTATATATATATGTATGTATATATATATATATATATATATATATACACACACACACACACACACACACACACTACAAAATCTGTGGTTTTTAATAAACTCTTATTGTAAACTTTAATTTTGGATGTGAAATATTTGTATAAATACTGTTGTGGCATGAGACAATAGGTTGTATAGAACAGGTATTTCGTAAAGCTTTACCATAAGTTTAGTTATTAACAGGTATTAGAACAGACGTTTCAAGTTAGTTGAGTTGTGCCTTGTGTGAACTGTATTTACGATAGTAGCTGTGAGTTTAACTTCTATCTTAAGATAGTTTATACGGTAGGATTATTGTGACTCCTCCTATTCAAGGTGTGATACCTCACACCTAGGATAATACTTAGTACTATAGAGATTCACAAGTCTTTCTCAAACAAAACTAGAATACGAAAGAGTACAAAATCAATGAGGAAAATAACATAATAGTTCCTCGACAAATAAGAACACGACAAAGTTACGTAAAAAGCTCTTAAATGATCTTCTATTCTCAAAATAGTAATATTGCAGCACTTTTTGAATGATAATGGAGCTTTTTCTTGTGCTTGTTCTTGCCATCTTTTTCGTTCTATCTTGATTTGTGAAATTTGCCGTCTTTAAATATTGAAGCTTGCAACGACTAAATGTTTGGTATAAGATAGATCTATCAAAAAATTATTCCGTTCTTTGCCTTGAAAATGATTATGTATTATATCCTTTTTGGCCTATTGTTTTCGTGAGATCCTTTCCCAAAATGTGTGTTGTAAAAGAAATAAAGTATCTTTTCCGTTTTTTAGGATTTTGACTGTGTAAGCTTAAAAGGAAATCCTTGCTTATCAATTTTGATTTATCAAAAAGGAATTAAACTTAGTTATGTCTTATGATTGATTTAAATTCATCCTTATTTCAACTATATATCTTTCCAAAGTTAATATCTTGAATGAAATGAATTTATTCTTGTAGACTTAAATCCTCCTTAGTAGAACGTATTGAATATATTTGACAAATATATTCAATAGATGAAGCTGAGTCTTCTTAAATCTTGAAAACCTGTATTTAATCTATGAGGCATTTGTTAAATAGTATTTCCTGTTTCCAGTTCATGTACCTTTTGATTCATCCTCTTATTGATCTTCTAACATATCTCATGAGACCAAATTCAATACCTGTAAAGTGAAAATAAATCTAGCCATATCTAAACAAATAACCATGCATACAATCCTATTAGATAAGGCACATTTTTTTTGTTATCATCAAAACATAAGAAGGGATTAACAGTGTGGAACGAATTTTCTCTCTAGTCTTCATCATATCTCAGCATAGAGTTAAACACTCGTCTTAATACCAAGAACATCACTTCTCTCTAGTCTGCATAGATACAGGTCTCTTCTCCTTCCCTGATTTCTATTCTTTTAACATCCTTATCTTCCTTCTAAGGCTTACAGTCATCAATACTGTCCACTTCATTACCTTGAAGGACCATAACACATCGGTTAAGACACTCAGCAGTAATGTGTCTATAACCTAAGCACTTGAAGCATTTTATCTCACTTATCTTATGACTCAAAGTTTATCCTTTCTCATGCATCCTCAGAGTTGCTTCGTCATCTATTCAGCTCTTTAGGCTAGCTTGACTAGTATCAGGTCGGTCATTCTTTTTGTCTGCTCGAAAAGGTCTTTTTGGCTCATTGTAAGCAAGTTAGTACAGTACACGAGTTCGCAAAGAGCTTAGTCCAAGTCAAATCGGGGTAGTTCTCCTTTGCTTTTTGACCCTTTGTGCTATCTTAATGGCTTCATCCGGTATGTGAAACCTTTAGACTTCTACAATATTTTGAATCTCATATTGAAGTCCTGCTTAATACAATACAAGCTTCAAGCTCATTGACGTTAGCTTGGATCATTAGCATCTAGAATTCCTTGACATAGTCATCAATAGCTTAGCTTCCCTGACGAAGTTCTTGTAAATTTGCAAAGGTGTCTTGCAAATAGGTCTTAGGTATAAACTTTCCTCTCAATAGCCTCTTCGTGTGATCCTATGTATGTACTCCTCGTCGTCCATCCCTTACTCTGGCCGCATTTAAGTTTTTCGTCTACATAGCGATGTACTCAAAGAACTTAAGGGATGTAAGTTGGACTTTATCGGCTTTGGCATATACATAGCAGTCAAACACTCTTTCAACATTCTTCTCTCACTCTAAGTATTCATCTACATTGTTACTTCCCATAAAGGTCAGAATTTGGATTTTAACATTGTTAAGTCCTTATGTTGCTCGACATTTTTGTCCTTCCATTTCATAGTGTTCTTCTACCTCTTCATCGAACTCCCCTTCTACTTCTTCATCTGCTTCCTCAATTTCTTCCTTCTTTAACCTCCTTTGAGTAAGGCAACCTCTTACTTCCCCAACTTGATGAGGTCGTGCTCAGCGATGAGCTCAGTCTTTATGGCCATACCTTGGTTCTTACTCTCCCTTGATGTGGCGTCGATTTAATGTACCTTATGATTGTTGCCTCGCTCCTTACATGGCTTTGACTAGACTCTCGACAAGAGTAATGAGTTTATCAAGCTTATTATCATTTGACCCTGATGTGTAGCTTCCCTATCAGCTATGGCTAGCTCAAGCACTACTATCTTGGTCCCTAATAACTCCATGGACACTTGAATCTGACATGGTGTAATACTTCTTGCTGTTATATTCTTCAAGAACAACATAATCTCAACTAGACCTTATTACTTACAACAACTCAAAACTGTACTATGGCACTCCAACCACTCAATGCCCAAACACAACACAATGTAATACAAATCGAACTTGCTTTGTTTTCGTAGTAGGAAAACAGAGTAAAATAGAGTACCATAAGTTACTTCACTTACCTTACACAAATCACTACCCTATAGCTTACAAAACCTACTCCTATAACCTCAACCACACTTCTAACATACGTAAGAACAACACTACAATAGCTACAGAAGAACATAACAGCTACTATCAACAACACGAACATAACTTCATTGCAACTTCATATACTCCCTCTCAAAACCATGCTTTGATACCAGCGAAGCTGGTGCACCTTCGAGATCGTATGCACAAAAAGGTACTACAATGATCTCGCATAAAGGAAAACAAAAAGAACTTTACCAATCCCAAGCAGTTACCAGTTGAATATGATGCACCAACTGATCTTGCTTAGCCTGATCCTAACACCCAATATGATACACAAATGTAGTATTAAGGTTGCTCACTACTAATTCTTGCTAAAGGAGCTAGCTAAGAGTTATGGAAAATAGAGAATACATGGTTACTTTGTAAAGGAAATTGTAATTGTAATAAGTAGGGTATTTAAATTACCTTGACTAGGGTTAGAATAATAAGGAAAAGACAAAAAGGATAAGATATAAAAGATTCCTTAAACATAGTAAAAGGGTAAAAATGGCAAATGATGTATTGTACGGAAAAAGAAAGAATCCTTATGAAATGTTGTACTAGAAGACACGTGTTAAGCTAGTGTTGGTGATTAGATGCTTAACTATTCTTGGAGGTATGGGTTCTCTGCCAACTTGGCACTTATTGGGATCAACTTAGAAGAGGTTGAAAAGAAGGTAGAAGTCTTGCTTAACCTAATCTTGGTTCATCTGAATTTAGATACTGTGTATTTTCTAAGGCCTCTTTAATTCGGATAACTAGATAACTTAGCATAGAAGGAACCCAATGCTTATCAGTTCGGAAACTATCTTGATCACGGTTAGAGCTTGGCACTTAGGTCAAATAAGAGAGAGTAGACTTAGGTTGGTGATTGAATCCTTATCCTTGAATGGTTCTTGAGCTAGTATTCGTTGAGCAAGTCCATGTAATCCTCTAGCTTAGGTTTGGGTAATTGGTCTAAATGGTTGATTTCTATCTCATAATTACTTATTTGTTATAAAGTCATAACTCATATATGCTTTGTTATTATGTTTAATAGTACATCTATTGAGATAACTTTTAAATTTAACAAGTTAGATTATTGGAATGAAGAACCAAATCGTCCAAACTTTGGTTCTACTAAACAGAACTAGTCAATCTGAACTGGTTATCCTTATTTGAATCACCTAATTTAATTGGATTAAGTTATTTTGATTAACACTAACAATATCAACCAAGGTGATAATAATCAATCTTGATTGCTTATTTAATTAGTTATCCTTGTGGGCCAATCTTATTTATTTAATTATCCTTGTGGCCTAGTTATCTTATGGACCTTATTTAAATCTTATAATGGCTTACATGACTAAGTATTGGATCAATAAGATTAGGTTAACGGATTACAACTTTGGATTACGCCTTAATTATGGACTTATAATTATGAAGTAATAATTAGTAAAACTTGATGCCTTATTAATTAGGTCTCGGGAGGGAATGTTTTGAAATTTCTTAACTTGCAATTCATGCTTGCAACGATATAGATACATAATGATCGTATCTATTGCTTGCTAGGTTAGAACCTTAATAACCAACTAAAATGTAACCTTAGCCTAATAATTGCTTGTTGCATATTGCCTAGTCATTCATAATGAGTGATACCCTTGGATCGAAGCTAGGCAATCGAGCTTAGTTTTCAAGAACATGGTAATATAGGTGCTTAGGCTACCTATGGTGGCTCATAGGGTAATGGATAGGGAGGATTAGTATTAGCATAAGACTCCAAAGCCAAGTGAAGTTATGGGGCATTAGACTTGACAAATGACATGGTATAGATCGATTGTAATGGTAGTGGCAGAATAATGATTGTGGGCTTGATACAAGACTACTTTAGATTTTGGTTTGACGTAAAGAATGATTGCTTTTTTTATTCTTTGTTGATCCACTTTAAAATAATTATTAAATGAATCCTACTTGCTCATTGAAATAGGAATATGTATTGCATATTGTATGTGCTTGCAGTTATTGTTTTCTAAGCCTATTGAAGCTCAATCTTCTATCTTTTCAGGCGTGGATACTCTCGGTATTGTAAATGTTGCTACCTACAACTCTCTTGAGTATAGATTTGATATGACAATTGGATTGAAGATGTGGGGTGATGTGAGCGTGTAGATGTGCAGAACATATTGAGCCGTCTTATGGTTATATTTGGCATATAAGAATCTTTGATTATCTTTTGAAGTTTTAAAAAGGGTCGAATAATAATATTTTATAATTTACGAACTTTTAAATTTTTCCTGTTTTGTGCAAGAATATGTGTTTGTGATTTCTGAAATAATATGGGGCTATAGGCTCTTATGATGTTGGAGGCCATTGCGGTTAAGTATTGGATATGTACATATATGTATTAGTAAGTCTGATACAGGTGTTATTATAGATCTTGTAATCTTGTGGATGATCTAGAAATAGATGGAACTTTGGGGGATCTTTGACAAATTTTGATATTTATAATATTTTTCAAAACTTAATAAAATTTTTTTAAAATTCTAAAAGTTGCTAGAAAACCACTTATTAAGTAAGACATATGTATTTTATTTAAATAAAACACGTGGCGAACTATTTGTTATTCTCAGAACATTTCTTAAATTTTTTTTTTTTTTCACTTCGTCATAGATTGGTCATTGGTTTTACCTTGAATTATATTGTTAATGCATATAGCCGCCGGTTGATTACGTTCTCTTAGAGGACACATGCAGCCACTTGGTATATCCAACTACTTATCATAACATTATAATTTATACGTGGTGATTATTTTTTGTTTTTATTAATTGCCAAGGAATATCTTCACGGAAGGGAAACTAATAAAATGGTATACGTATACTCATAGATACATCATTTGCTTTTGGAAAATGATAACCAAACCAAAATTTAACGTGTAATATTACTTTTTGTCATCATATCTAGCGCTGAGAAAGTGTTATATTATAAACTAGGTATTACAGTGCGGAATCGTTCAATCCAACATTTGATTGGGATTAAAATTCTTCTGAAACCAATGAATGTGTAACTTTTCCATTGGATGCATCCACTAGTAAGAATTCAAGTATTTTTAACATCCTCGATCCGATTTAAAATGGCATGCAGATAAATTATGTAGTTTGATTGTTGTAATAATTATTTTTGGAAATAAATGTTAAATGCAAACAATTAGTATCTTCTTTGTTATCAATGCTGTAGAAGCACCACTCTCTAATGCACCATTATCCATCCCACCGTAGGCCTCTCCGTGGCTGAAAAAAGATTTAATCGAAATTACTCACAACATTTGGAGGTGTAGTATGCAACTACTAAGTAAACACATGATAATATGGATGATAATTTTTTTTGAAACTGCTTACCGCCATTATTATATATTTGAATACGGTCGCTGACCGTGTGTGTATACACATAGCATATCTTAGCTAGTTAATCTTTTCTCGTAGTTGGTCGCCATAATATGCTATTGTTGGCTTGATGAGTGTGTGACAGTGGTTAGAGGGGATGCAACATTGTGTTATGACTCAAAATTAGATTAGAAAAATAATAGTTTAATAGTTTAGTTTTCTTTTAATATGGTAATTAGATATTAGTTGGTAGTAGTATTAATATTAGTAACAATCAGTTAATCGGTTAGATATTAGTTTCATATTAGGTATTATTTTTATATTAGATATTAGTTGCATCGGCTTTTGAGTTATTAAAAGAAGCATTAGTATCAGCACTAATTTTGGCTTTACCAGACTTTTCAAAAGTCTTTATTGTAGAGACAAATGCTTCAAGTTTGGGTATTGAGGCAGTACTACACCAGGAATCTCACTCTATTGTTGTCTATAGTAAGAAATTTTGTACAAGACTACAAAAGGCTAGCACCTATGTGAGAGAATTAGTTGCGGTTATTGAAGCAATCAAGAAATGAAGGTAGTACTTATTGGGCAAACATTTCATCATCAGAACTGATAAGAAAAGTCTCAAGAAAATCATGTCTCAAACCGCACAAACACCAGAGTAGCATCAATACTTAATAAAGTTGTTGGGATATGATTATGAGGTGCAGTACAAACCAAGAGCATTAAATAAAGTAGTAGATGCCTTATAAAGATAGGTAGATCCATTTCTTTTCCTTCTTTCGATTTCATTACACTTACCAAGAAGGAATTTGAAACTAATAATCGTTGGAAGGAGTTACGATATAAATGTGAAGCAAGGGGAAATGTTGCAATAGCCACTAACTTGTAAGGAAGGATTATAATATTTGGATAGCAGAATTTTCATCCCAACACCATCTCAGATTACTCACTTCTTAATCATGTAGTTTCATATAACTCCTATAGCTAGAAATGGGGGAGTTCTTAAAACATTTAAGAGATTGAGTAATTCTTTTTATTGGTAAGGGATGAGAAAAGTAGTTGAAGGTTTTGTGAAGCAATGCCATGTGTGTCAACAAGTTAAGTATTTGACAACATCTCCAATAGGATTGCTTCAACCATTGCCTATTCTTGACCAAGTTTTTGAGGATTTGATAATGGATTATATTACTGGTTTACCTGATTCTAAAGGGTATTTAGTGATATTAGTGGTGGTTGATTGATTAACAAAGTATTGTCATTTTTGACCATTGAAGTCCACTTATATAGCAACATCAGTAGCTTAGTTATTTATGGAAATGGTGGTTAAACTTAATGGAATACCTAAATCTATCGTTTTGATATAGATATGATATCTATTAGTAAGTTTTAGTAAGAATTGTTGAAACTTAGTGGTACAACATTAAAGATGAGTTTGGCCTATCATCCTCAAACTAATGGTCAGGCAGAGGTGGTAAATAGAAGTTTAGAGCATTATTTGAGATGTTTTGTTATGAATTGCCCTAATCAGTGGTCCAAATATCTTCTTTGGGCATAATATTCTTTTAATATATCATACCATACAATCACTCAAATGACTTCATTTGAGGCATTGTATGGAAGGGAACCACCAAGAATACCTGATTATGTGCCATTTGAGGCATTGTATGGAAGGGAACCACTAAGAATACCTGATTATGTGACTAATAACACATAAGTAGAAGTCATTAATTTGAAGTTGTGCTAAAAGGATCACATTCTGAGAATGTTGAAGTATAATTTACAACAGTCTCAAAATAGAATGAAAATTATGGCTGATAGGAAGAGATCAGAATAGACATTAAACATGGGTGATTATGCATATGTGAAGTTACAACCATATAGATAGACAAATCATCTACAAAGCTTGCAAGGCGTTATTTTGACCCTTTTAAAGTGATAGCAAAAATTGGCCAAGTGGCATATAAGCTAGAATTACCTTTAAATTCCAGGATTCACTTGGTTTTCCATATATCTAAGCTTAAGAAAGCTTATAGGGATTATGTCAATCAATTTCCTTTGCAACAAGATGCTATTGATAATAATCCTATTGTCTCAACTATAGCAATTATAGACACAAGAGTGACCTATAGATAGGGACAAGATATCAAACAAATTTTGGTGCAATGGAAGGCTTTACCTATAGAAGATGCATCTTGGGTAAATCTACAGCAGTTTATCACTAATTACCCTAATTTCGACCTTGGGGATAAGGTTGTTTTTCGATAGGGGGTTAATCTATTATGAACATTAGAAGACTAAAGTGAATAACAAAATGGCCGAATAGATTTAGGGATTACATATATATATTTTATTCCTTGCTAATGTAATATTTGCTACTCCTTTATAGAAAACTAAACTATAAAACTATTATTTTGTAATCTAATTTGGAGTAATAACACATTGAGGAGGTGGTTGTGGTAAGCAAAGCATCAATCTTGACTACCTTCACCAAAGTAGCAGCTTTAAGCTTCCGTATAACCTGTATCTTCTTGAGGAGATTAGATAGGAGGAATACTAATATTCTTAAGAGGTTTAATTTTGCAATTATATTTGGATAAAGATAAATATTCCTTCTAAATTGACAATTGGGGCTCTAAAGTCTATAAATCGCTTGAGATCCTCATTATGACTTCATCTTGCACCATCAACATAACTTTCGAAAATATAGAACTATTGCCTTATAAAGAAAAAATAAATAGGGATGATAATTGCCTTTAGGGTTGTGGAAAAAACGGACCAAATTGAACTAATTTGTAAATTGAACCAAATCGAATCTAAAATATGGTTTCTTTTACAATTTTGCCTAAAAATTTTTCAATCTGAACCAAATAAAAAATTTATGGTTAGGTTGAAAAGCTAAACTAAAATAGACCATAAAACTAAACCAATCTGTTTTAAAAAAACATAGTAATATTTTACATGTCACTAAAAATTATTTCATTCTAATATAGTGCTTAAAATAATCTTCAAGTTATACTTATTAAAATATATATGTATTTAGCTTCTATTAAATATATATTATATGCTAGTTTTAAGAAAAAAATAAGTTGTTAATAGACATTTAAAATTTCTTGTTCACATGAATATTGACTTCATCAATTTCTTCTATAATATAAATAAATATTATTAAATGAATTTAATATTTTTCATATGAGATTACAAATTATATAAATACACTTTCCTTGATTACAAGATAGAGTAAACTAAATGGAACTAAATCAAAGTTTTACAATTTGAGAAAATGCCTATTTCGACCCATATGGTTTGGTTTGAAGCTATATATTTTTATAGTTTTGTTTGGTTCAAAAAGAAATTCGAACCAAATTAAACCACGACTACCTCTAATTGCCTCAATGATAGGACCATGTGTGCACTTTATATTTTTAGAATTTTTAGGGAGATGAAATCATATGCTTTGAGAGTTTATAGACTATCTAATCCTAACCAATAATTTTAAAGGATGCATTTATGTTTTTCCAAGTATATTTTCAATTAAAAGTGAAAGATTTCATTTTGTTTATCCAAATTGTAGGCTTTTTAAGACCTTATAGTTTAGTGATATAACGGTTAATTCCTAACATGTGTCATGTTTGATTCCTCCTTCCTTATTATAATTATAAAAAATAAAAATAAAAAAAATCTAGGCTTTGAAACTAAAACAAACAAGATCTGTGTCAAAGTTAACAAACCTCAAATTTTAAAAAAATATGAGAAGCATCAAACATATTAAAAACCAAACTTGTAAAAGGTAGGTTACAAATGGATGGAAAACCAGTATTTACTAAACACATGCTAAATAGTTTGAGAAGATTGTTGGTGCAGTTATCCTTTGATGTTAAACAAACGTGTCAGTATTGACCGGCTTGCTAAATTTCTAATATATTTGGCCAAAAAAAAAAATCTAATATATTTACGTTTTTTTTTCCCCCTTCCGGTAAAGACTTTAATTTTCATTGTGCGCTTATTTTGCGTAATATGTCTTCTGGACCTTTTCTAACTTGTGATCAATTGTAAATCGTTGAATAGTACCACAGTAATTTCAAAATGGTACTCTAGTCGCAATTGATGATGGAATGCAAAATTTACAATATGATCGATGGTAGTCAATCATCTTAAAAAATGTTAATGGAAAATCGCAATAAATATATTCAATTTTCAATAAGAGGAAAAAACTGCCAACCACCAATGCTAGTATTCGGACATTATTGTTGCCTACAGTAATATTATATCTGCGAATTCTTGAAATTATTATAAGACAATTAGACAACCGCAAAACTTTAATTGTAAGGAATGTCTTAAAAACAGTAATGCGTTGTTGGGACACCGTTTGGATGGATTTACAACTTTCTTGCAAAAAATGGAAATGAAGTTTTAAAAGATAGCCTCCTGGTAAGTTTTGGATTGAATATGCATGAAAATAGAAAAAGCAATCCATAAGAAGTAGTAATTGGAAACGGACACTTCTAACAAGGAGATCATGGGACATACGGAAGGAATTATATATAAGTAAGAAAACTATAGCCGTTTTACCTTGTTGGATTACTAGATATAGGCTTGCTTGCACAAGGTAATCTTTTCCTAGAGTGGATATAAAAATAATGACGGCTGGATGTTAACATCACTATGATTTGAGAGACATAATGAGAAGCAATTGCGATTAATTGCCGAAGGTCCATGAAAACCAAGATATTAGACAAGGTTTATTGGGCATTTTTTAGCCCATTTTTCAAAGCTTAAAGAACGCCACATCAATTCCTTCTCCAATATCAAGAGTTCTTTAGCCAATGAAATAATGTGAAACTTTAAAATATTACCTTATATATATATATATATAGATATATTCTTTTAAATTTTTGATTAGTTAGAATGTATTGCATATCGAGATGGATAATTTTATGAAGAAATTAGTGATAAGATAATGATTTTCTTAAATAAGAGAGTTCTTAAAATTTCGACGTGACATTTAAAGATTCGGATGAAGTTTTTTTTTTTTTTTGCATTATATGGGTTTTTAGGACAGCTACTTGCTACTAAACAAAGAAATTCGCTTTTGCAGCCTAAGGGTGATTCTTGTCCATGGAGTCTCCTTCGGTATTATGCTGCTTGATAAGGACTATGAAAAGAGCACGAAGACAACTATATATAAGTAACACACGACAGCTTTTGGATATTCCAGGATATTCAAAAACAACTATAATAAATACATCTTCACGGATGATGGAGATTACTTTCAAAGTTCCTAACCTACATTCTGTTTTTCTTTTGTAATTATTCAAATTCTTTTATTATTATTATTTTTATATATCATTGAATTCAATACATGTAGCAGTATTTTATTAAATTAATTATTATAAACTATTTAAAATTGACACGTGTCAAAATCCAAAAGTACTTCTCAACAGAATTGATGAAAACATAAAAGTTTTAAAATATTAAAAGTTGAAATGTTAAGAATTAAATTTATACTTTCTCCTTTCTTAAAAAGTATTTGTTCAATTGGTAATAGATTGGTTCATTGGTTTTACTTTGAATTATATATATTGCCAGTTGATTAAGTTCTTTAGCTTGTTAAGCTAGAGATGGAATCATCTTAAAACATTATAAGCTGCCACTTGGTATGTCTCGTTACTTTATCTTCCATACGGTGATTAGTTTTTGTTTTTATTAATAAATTGCCTAGGAATATCTACCACTTGGTTTTATACTATTAAGGTGAAAATTATTGTACAGTTTGGTCAACGGAATCGTACGACCCATAATCTGATCGAAATCAGATTTTCATCAAAATGAGTAGACATGTTGCTTCCCATCGGTAGCATTCAGAAGTAAGAAATCAAATACTTCTCACACCATCAACGCGATAATAGAAGTTAGGTAAACGTAGGTAGTTTGGTTGTTGTCGTAATTATTATTGTTTAAAATAATTACTAAATGTGAACAATTAGTAAATTCTTTGTTAGAACATGGTAATGGAAATATAATGACCACCATTTATAGTTTTAGTTTTGTAATCGAAAAATGTAAAATTAGTGGGCATACAGTTATATAATGGAGAGATGGGAATTTTTTTTGTGTTGATTTTGTAGTATTATATAGATATTATTTAATATATGTGTTATGGCGGTTAAAAGAGCCTTGAGGCTTAAATATATATATATATATATATTACTTCTCTTTTGCATTAAGTTTGCTTATGGGAAATGGTATGAAACCAAAAATGAAATACACATTCCATGAAATGAGTAAAATGTTCCGCTCCCTTATTTGATTGGACAGTTATAAAAGTAGAGGTACTACCCTAGTGCGTCGATGCCCATCCCACTATGGTCATCTCCATGGTAGGGTCATTATGGAAGACAGTATATCCTCTCTCTATCTCTTTTACTTTTTAAATTATGTATTTTTTTTTATTGTTATTCAAAAATTTTAAATAACTTTTTCAATTACAATATACAATTACATATCCTTATATATCATCTTACAAGCTATAAGCATCATAACTCACCACGTATCTCTATTATTGAGGGATAGGCATGCTAGACTCTAAAATGTACCACCTTCCACAAAAACCTATACATAACATTATAACTCAAATAGAACTACAAATAATGGATCTAAGTGACCAAAAGCATCCACTTTGCAAATACCTTATCATTTGTAAGTAATAGAAAATCATAAAAAAAAATGGAGATTAAAACACTCCAAAACACATGAAAACTCTAAAGTCAAAGTAGTCTCTCTCCTCGACATAGGTAATTGATAAAACTAAATAAATCTTAAATTCATAATTTAGTCAATCTCTTGAGAAACTAAATAATACATCAAAAGTATCTCTAAACATGTTTAAAAAACCAACACTAGAATTTCCGATGTCTCTCAATAACTCCTCAGATCTTTAGTTATCATAGAAATAAAGATAATCAACTCTACCCCCCACTTAAACATCATCCGCATAAGGCTTCTTATATATAACATATTCATATGATCCTACATCCAAAAAGGTAAAAGAGTGAGATGAATCCTGATATATAATACACATGCATACATAGATGCTATATAAGCCATTCACAAGTGTTTAATGCAAGTAATACCAATCAATAGATTAACTATCTTGGACTTAAGGCTACATACAACAAAAGGTACTCATGACTATACCACATCATGATCTTTATACATATATCGATAGTATAAATATATAAGTCATTTACTTTATTATATACATCTTATGGTGTGATCGACTGACCTCAAAACCTAAGAATCATCTAGATCTAGTTGCATTGTCTTAACATGTGAGTTTATTGGGAAATTTGGCATTTGCCCCCTAGACTTAGGTCAATCCTAAGCACAATTAGCAAATCAAGTTTAGGCTCCAATATGTGTTAGTTTAGTTATTCATCTAGCCTAACAAACATATCTAACATACACACATCACATACCTAAACAGTTGAGTAAATCAACTATAAGGTTTAAACCAAAATCAATAACCAAACTAGATCAATAACCTAACAAATAGATTACTAAACCATCCTTAATCCATTATTTAATCCAAATCAACGTGGGTTTCAAGTTTAAAACTCCTAACTTCCCCTCAAGTTAACTCTCACTCAAGTAGTCAAGGAATTCAATCTAATCCAAGCTTCTAAGGGTTGGAAATACTTAAAAGATTAGGTCTTTAGGTAGAGTTAGATGTGTAAGACACTTAGGTGAAGGTTTAGAGTAAAAAAGGAATCAAAGCAAAGTAAGGTAAGAAACTTTACAAGGCAAAATGTCCTGATGCTATATGTTAGCCCTTTTTCCTTAAGTCAAAACTAGCGTCCAAATCCTAAGCTAGTATCCTCAGAAGGTGTCCTTATGTTCAACCCTTTTTCCTTGAGTCACAACTAGTGTTTGGATGGTGCTCCAAATGGTGTCCAAATGTTGCACTACAAAGCCCCTCGACCATCTTCGATATAAGCCTAAAACCCTTCACCTTAAACCTTATCTCTTTACACCATGAGTTCACTTAAACATTATACAACTCTGACACTCAAAAACACCTTAGAACTTCATTCCTCAACTTAGCACCAACCTAAACCTCAAATCCACCAACAAACTTCATGAAAACCAACTTTAAGCTAAGTAACAAGAGGAAAAATGAAGAGCACTTACTTGATATGTAAGTGCTATGAGATGGAAGTCTAAATGCAAGATGAACTTAGATGAATAAACTATAAACCTAAGCATTTCAAAATCTGATTTCAAGAGTCTAGTCAAGATATCCTTTGAAATGGAAGTTTTTCATTGAAATAAGCTCGAAAAAGAAGTTTAGATGCTCAACTTACCTTAGGACTTTGCTTATTCCCTTAAGCAAAAGAGACCCTAAAGGCTAGGATCAGTTGTGGTTGAAGAGAGGCAAAGAGAAATGGGAGATGAGAGTGAGTGAGTAGGGTTTAAGAGATAAAGCTAGGGTTTAGGAAAGGATAATGCAACTATAATGAGGATAGGAATGAAAGGTTTTAAGGGTTGGAATTACCGTAATGCCTTCCATTTTAAATCATTTTCTTTCACATTAAACTTAGGTATTGCACTTTTAAAATTAATTTGTATGTCTTCGTAATCATAGTTCGCAAACTTGCAATTCTACTGATAATTGAAATATATAGAATTATCGAATTGTATAAAACCAATAGATTCATAAGTTTATAAAATCATACACCTAAAGTCAAAATTCTATTAAGAGTTTGCTTCAAAACTATTTTGTATTCATTCTAATAAGAAAAAACACGTAAAATTGTAAACTCTTAATTTCGTATCAATTGACTCATGATTTTAATAATTATATTTGTAATACTTTAAAGATTCTTTTTTTTTTTTCTAGGTTTCCATTTTTCAATCACACTTAATTTTGCAATGGGAAAATGGTATACGGTTATACTACGATGCACTGGTGGGGCACCACGGATTTTGTAATGCGAATATGGTTTTGTAAGGCAAATATGATAGTAGGTTTTTTTATTGCGGTTGTAATAGTGATGATACATAAATCTGCTTCAATCCACCCACAGCCAATGGCTGCTGAACAAAAAGAATTTACTACTAGGCAACGAAAATAGTTAAATAAATAGCTTAGGACAACCAATGCAATTTCCCCAAATTGATGATTCTAAGGGTAACGTAGATACGGAAATTGCTCCATTCATTTAATGAGATCAATTTATAAGCTAGCTGTTGTCCATAACACCATTATTCGAAATTTTCTAATTAAAATTGAGAATGTTTTGAATCAATTAATGTTACATCATCACTCGTGCCTGATGAAATCATCATCGTAGATTTGGTTATAGAATGTTTTAGAAGGTCAACTAAACATTAAATGCTTATATATAAAACAAGAAATTTGAACTTTCCAATTAAAATTGAGAATGCTCTATATCAACTAAAGTTACATCATCACTTATGTCAACTAAACATTAATAACTTGTTTACCTTACTTAATGGAATGAGGGAAAAATGCAATAAGCATCTAATACTTATTACTTTGTCTAATTGGATTAATAAACAACTTAAGAATAGATATATAATAGAACCTTAATAACTAAATTACACTTGATTCACTTTTTTTCTTAAGTAATTCTAAAGTAATAGATTGTGGTGATGAAAATCGACTGCGGGAGCATAGGTAGTGGTAATGGTTGGCAGTGGTTGTAAGCGATGGTGATGGTAGTGGTAGTTAGGGTAGTGACAAAGGGAGGGTGGCGAAGCTATGGTGATGATAGTAGTGATAATGATGATAGCAATGGTCAGAAGTGATAGTGGTGGCGGTAACGGTGGCAATGGTGATGACAGTAACAGTGGTAGTGGCGACAGTAACAGTGGTAGTGGCAACAGTAACGGTAATATTGATGGGTGATAATAGTAGCAATAGTGTTATAGTAATGGTGTTGGTAGCTATGATAGTAGTGGTGGTGGTTAGTGGTGATAATAGTAGTGATGATAGATAGTAGGTAGTAGCGGAGGTTGCGATGGTAGTAATGGTGGTGGTAGCGGTTGGCGGCGGTGATAATGGTGGTAATGGTCATTGTTAAATTGATATAAGGTTATTTTTGGAAAAAAAATATGAAATTTTATAAGAAATCGCGATTCTTTGATTGAATTAAGGAAATTTTATTACTTAATTTCATGTAACAGGAATTCTTAAAGAATTGCGTTTCAGATACTGAAAACCAAGTAAACGCTGTAATAACGAATAAATGGAGGAATTGAATTCTAATTCTCCTTAAGTGAACGAGATATAAATGCTTATATATGAAACAAGCCATTTGAAATTTTTTAATCAATAAAGCCTCTATTTAATCCATGTAGTTTAATGCAAATAAACCATAGTCATGTTTTCAGTGCTATAGCGAAACGATTTAGTGAAAAAAAAGCAAAACGGAGAATGGAATATCCAAAAATTGGAGACAATTAAGTGGTGAAAATGGTTGGGAAAAATTTATTGGATACACTTGATATCGATCTTCGGCGACTCATAATTCACTATGGAGAAATGGCTCAAGCTACTTACGATGCTTTTAATTCAGAGAAACGCTCTAGGTTTGCAGGAAGTTGCCGATATTCGAAGAAAAATTTCTTTCTAGGTTTGGTCTGAAAAACGGCAACCCATACAAATACAGAGTGACCAAGTATTTGCGTGCAATATCTCCAGCTCAAGCACCCTTGTCCCTCTTCATGAAATTACTCTCGAGAGAGGGTTGGAGGGAGGAATCGAATTGGATCGGGTACGTCGCAGTCACCATGGATGGGGGGAAGGCTGCATTAGGGAGGAGGGATATTGTCAGTGCTTGGAGAGGAACGGGAAGACCATTGGAGCGGGTCAATGTGCTTGAATTTAACTTGGTTTCGGCTGCAAAGATATTAGGGGTGGAACCAGTGATGCCCAGGTTCACCAAGGGTGGTATTCGGTTTACACTTCGAATGATGCACGTTCACCCTTCAAAAAATCTAGTGTTAGCTATCAGGTGCGTATGTACTTTTAAAATGGGAATTATTATAACATCTTTTCTATTCCGATTTTAGTGGCCAAGGGGATCTAGGAAAGAGATGATCATAGGGAGGAAAAATCTCAATCCTCTCGATATCTCGAGGCATGGTGCAATTCAAATTCGTGCAAAATGAAAATACCATATTTCCACGTGGATACACCATGGCGCATCATGTAGTTTATTATTTTTTTAGACGATTGTAATAAGGTTTCATTTTTTTTTTTTCTTCTTAAAATGAAAAAAAAAAAGATAATAATATTAATATGTCACGTGAATTGATGTAAATTTGTGCAAAATGATAATACCATATTTCCACATAGATACACCACGGTGCACTATGTAGTTTATTATTTTTTTAGACGATTGTAATAAGGTTTCATTTTTTTTTTCTTCTTAAAATGAAAAAAAAAATAATAATATTAATATATCACGTAAATTGATGATTAGTATGTAAATACTAATAATAATGTCTAATTTTTAAAAACTTATAATTTATAATTTTATGAATTTAAATTTTATTAATATTTATATACTATTAATCAATCCATATAGTATATTACTACCATTAAAACGTCTTATAAGTATGAGTAAAAAATTTATTCTTTTCACATTTTTCTCAAACTCATCAACTATCATTGACTTGTCTGACATGTGAAAGGATTCAAGAGATAGTATAAGCTAAGCACAAATACACATGTTGTATAATTATCAATCAGATTTGAACACATGGAGCAAATAATGGGTAATTACTTAAAATTTCACTATTTATATTTTCATATATCTAAATATGATTGATAATTACGTATCACGTGTGCATAGTGTATCCTTCCTCCCTAATTCAACCTTCCCCTATTAATGTTACCAAGGATATTGTTTCCTGTTAATATTGAAATTTTGCTGCCTTCCGTAGATTCCAAAATCGAGTCTCATAAGAATTTCAGTGTTTCCTTTATGAGAATCGTCTTTCAATAGATACGCATCCCGTGTTTTGAGAATCATTGTTGTGTTTTATAAACAAATTACTGTAAGCCATGACCTGATCGACCACCTTGCAGGTTCTTAAATAAATAAGGAGATTAGTAGATCTATACAAAGAAGGGGAAATCAGCATCACTATTACTGGCCATAGTTTCGGTTCAGCAATTGCGACACTAAATGCAATTGACATTGTCGCAAATGGGCACCATAAGCCTAATAACCAACCAAAAACGGATTGTCTTGTCACGAGCATTATCTTTGCTTGTGTAGACTCAAGCTTCGAAAGGTTGTTCTCAATATATTCGGATCTTCGCGCCTTGAGAATTCGTAATGAGCTTGATGTTGTACTAATGTATCCCTTAATTGGGTACTCGGATGTTGGAGAAGTGCTTTTGATCGATTCACGAGAATCTCATTACTTGAAAGGCCCCGCAGATATAACCTAGAGGTTTACGTACATGTAGTTGCAGCAACCCGAGGATCGAAAGGAGGGTTCAAGCTTCAGCTTAAACGTGATATTTCTCTAGTAAATAAATCGTTGGATGCTCTAAAAGATGAGTATCTTTTTCCGGTATCTTAGTGGTGTGAGAAGAACAAAGGCATGGTTCAACAGATGGATGGCTCTTAAAGGTTCGTGGATCATGAAACTGGTGACTCCAAGTAGACATATGTGCCGGTTAGATCTAACCTGGAGCTGGCTCTGAACTGTCGTTTCATAAGTCGGTTAGGGTGTGAATTGACGATTCAAAGACTGTGGAGTTGTGGTTTTTTTTTTTTTTTTTGAATTTTGCTCAATTATAATAATTTTTTTTTTCATTTTTTCAAAATTTTGTCAATTATTATAAATAATTTGTACTCTATTCATTTATTTCTATTTTTCTCAACTAAATCTAAAACTTTAGGTTGACTATAATATATGTTAATATTATATATATAGTATATTAATAATATATTATATATAATATACACTTGTTTGCATTATATTATATTTATATAGTATATACATAGTATGTTTGCATTATATATATGGAATATATATATATATATAGTATATTATATTTTATATATATACTTTTTTTTTTTAAATTTGGGGTTAACCTTGCCCTGAACTATCGAGTTGAACTGTTGATTAGGCTCGTCGATTCGAGACCCAACTAATGCATTGGGTTCTCTATGTTGAATCACATAAGTCATTAGGGCTTATTGGTTCAACATACATATTAGATCTACTCATGATTGGGTTGGATCAGTTTACGATTTGAAACTAATTTTTATACAGGTCTAACTTTAAGTAATATTATTAAAGCAGTATATATATATATTAGCTTTAATCTTGAAAATCAGTATAGTTCATAGCAGAGAACTATCAAGGTTTTGAATCTCTCTCTTATTGTAAAATTAATTTATTATTATCTAATGTTATGTAGGTACATATTAAGGAGTCTCTAGATGAAACTTTTATTATTGGATTAGGCATACAATTTGCATGTGTATATATATATATATATATTATATTATATGATTCCTTATGAAAGATAAAAGTATATATATAATTTTATTTTAATCTTTCTGTTCTTGATACGTCGATCATATACATACGTCAATCATGTACATTATTGTCATTTTCAAAGAGCTAGCTAGGGACTAAGCTAGTTAGTGGTAGTTGCTATTTTTCACGCAATGGAGCCATTTAGCTTAAATGGTGCAAGAATATGTGGATATCTTATGTTGAGGAAGCATAGAATTAGTAGGATATGAAATCTTATACGAGCATCAATTAAGTAGGTACGTGTTTCCAAAGTTTTAAAGCAAAACTTATCCTCTAATGTGCACATGTATTTACTATGGAATGTGTCAAAATTTTAATTACAATTTTATAATTTTTTAGATAAGTTAACTAACAATCTGCAATAATGTCATCACAAATATTTTAGTCATGTATATTTTCATGAAGGCATATATCACGAACCTAACAATATAGTATGAACATAAAAGAAAGTTAATCTAATCCAAAAACATATGCATGACGGATATTTGAAATTGTAAAAAGAAACAGATGGAACCCTAACAAATAAAATAGGAATATAAGAGGAAAAAAGAGAGAGTCAAGATTAGCTTAAAAAATTAAGAGAAATCAGGTGGCAAAAAAAAAATAAAAAAGAATAAAAAAAAGAGTGAAGTTAAAGAAAATGATAGTTAAGAGACTAAGATTAGTGATGATGATTTAGAAGAAGAGGAGAGGTAGTAAAAAAAAAAAAAATGAAAGATGTGATATGTTTTAGGGCTTTTACTTTCTATAATTTGTAAATAAGCATGGGCCTTATGTATGTCTTTCAGTTGAAAAAACTATATTTTATTAAGATCAACATTATTAGTTAGGAAATCATATAGACTAGGTACATAATGCCTTGCAATTTGTATCTTATAAACCTTATAATATAGATTCTAGAGTCGTGTACGGAGTATAAAGAATACCTCACCTTGTAGTAGCAAGTTTTAAAAAGTTGGAACTAGAACTTATGCTATAATTAGAAGTGTGCAAATAAGTTAAATAGGTCAATTCGACTAAATCTACTTTAACTTATAGGTTAAACGGATTAAAAAATCATAATCTAAATCTATTTAAAAAGCAGGTTAAATGGATCGATCTGTGAGTCAAAATCTATTTGTACACTTTTATTTATAATTTTTAATATTTACTTAGAACCTAACTGTACATATAGAATATAGCAGGTTTTAGGTTTTGAGAAGATTACCCGTTAAATCTTTATTGCTCTAAATGTTCCAATGTAGGTGGTTTTCTCATTAGTCAGAAATCTATGCAATGCTAGGGTACGGTTTCGTTTTATTCAGTTTTGTTCTGCTGTAAGGAATGTTTAGTTCACTCAAATAAGATAGGACCGATATTGTGCTCCGCAAGGAATGAAAGACACAAACATATAACCGTTACTTACCGATCCTGCAGTCGTCATTTGTCACTTGTGACTCGCTAATTGCCATCATCACGTCGTCACTCATCACTCATCACTCATCACTCGCCGATCATCGGTCATTGGAAGTTGCCTGACCAAAGGTGTGCAAAATGTGTTCTTATTCTTAGTCTTTCCCATAGAAATACATGAACATTAATTATATTTCTATCTATTTAGTTTTTATCTTACTTACATACATATTTAATTATTATTAATACTTAGTTATCACTCATCAAAATACGTTGCGTATTAGTATTAGTGATTTTTTTTCTTAATAACAATTTTTGTGTAATTATATTAAAAATGTTTAATTTAATAAAAACATTTGCAAAAAAAAAAATAATAAATAAATAAAGGAATTCAAAAGAAGCTTTCTTTTTGTTTTCCCATTTCTTTTTCGAAGGATTTGGCTTTATTTCCAGGTTGGGGAACAGAAACAAGAATGTTCCTTCTTTTCCTGTGGTGGTGAAATGGAGCTAGCCTGGCTTACAGTTACAGGTTTGGAAAAAAAAAACCAAAGGCAAAACCCGTCTAAATACATTAATTTGCATTGTCTTAAAATTTATTTAGAATTGGTTGTTATTGAGAAAACCTAGTTGGTTTTGGGTTATGAAATGAATTTGAACTTCATAGTAAATATTACTAAAAGTATATATTTAATTGTTAATATTTCATGGTTTTTCTATTTTACTCATAAATCTTTTCTTGCAATTTTCTTCTCCCATTTTTAAATTTTTATTAATTTATTAAATAATAATATATATTATCTTACTTTTTGTTCATCTTTCATATTTTTCTTTTATTTTTTGAGTTTTTTAATTTTTTTTACATAATTTGCTTAAAGAATATATATTATTATCTTATATAATTATATCAATTATTTCGACTAATCAAATTGCTCCATGTTCTATATATGGATGGAAAACTTTATGCAGTTAATAAAAGGATTTGTTTGCTAATGTGTGCAAACATGGAGGAATAGAATGCAAAAAAATAAAGGGTTTATAATGAAACATTGAAAACTAAAATTGCACTTTTTTCATAAAGATTTAATCTTTTAGCTCATGAGTTATGGATTCGAGTATAGGGTTTTTCGGGGTGAAATATTGAAGTTATGGATTCAAGAAACCGTAATTAGTTTTCTTTACATTACAGGTACTCTAATCAAACATAGACAGCGGAATCATAACTATGCTTGGGTTGGAGGGGAATATTAATAATGCTGACTGTAGGGTTAAACTCAGTGATGGCAAATAGAAAAATGAATTAATTATAATTTTGATGTGTTAGGAATCATCAGTGTTGAATTCCACTTTTGCCAAACTTTCATCAATTTAAAATTATATCGAACTTTTTACTTCAGGTAAATAAACATGATTTTGTCTGTAAATTAGCTTAAGAATCCTGCCGATTATAATATGTCTACTATTGCCCTTGGCCAAATATTAATGGCGACTCGTAAGGAATTTCAGAAACAATTATTGTGTGTTGGAATATTACAGGTTCCAGATTTGTGTATAATGGCTTTTGATGTGTTTAATTTTCCAATTATTATAGTAGCATCCAAGACTGCTTTTAATTTCGGTACTCGAGTTCTTACTGAGTATCTTTATACGATGGATGCTAAAAATGTGGAAGCTTTAGTTTGTACATGTAATAGGTTACAAGATTTGATTGGGGAAGGTATATTTTTCATTTGGATAACATTTTCTCTTAATTTATGACTTTATTCTTTTAATATTTTCATCTAATTATGTGCTTGATTTGGTAAATTATAGATGAAGGTAGGAAAAATATAAAAAACTTAAAACAATATTATCAAGGGAGGATTCAAATGTAATTGACGATCAAGAATGACAATTGACATAACTTGTTTATGACCATTTGAAGTCCTGTTTTTCATTTTGATTATTTGAATTTTGGTTTGACATCTATAATCTTAATCTTTTTAATTTAGTATATGAACTAGCAATTTAGCTTAACAGTTCATCAAGGCTAATAAGGCCACTATGGTGGAAATTATCAACAAAGGCCTAACACTTGGTGTGGCACTTGTAAATTCTAATGTGATTAATATAACTTATGTCAAAGCAATATTAATTGGTGAAGACAGTTATGGTTGTCAAACTTATTATTCAATCAAGACTTAAGTGTGTAGAATCATAGATAAAATTGGTATAATCATAATTTTTTTGAATTGTACATCTAAATTCATAATTTTATCATATGGTTACACTTAAATGATTTTGAATTTCATTTAACTAAAAAAATTCTTATAAAATTATAAACCATATAATCATATAGTTAACTTGTGATTTTAATCATCCTGAAGACAAGATGTGATGCTTAGTTTACTTCTAAACTTGTTTCCATCTTGTTATTAATCGGTGAAGAGTTTGAAGAGAGTAAGCCATTATTCCTTTATTGATTCTTATGTACGAAAAAGTCCCAAGCAAATCCTTTAGTTTCAATTGAGTCACTTTGCCAATAAAATTAATGTAGCTAGGTGATGTTGATCTTGCAACAAATAGTTTGAAGCAATTTGGAAAACTGAAGTTTAATCCTTCTTCATAATTTTGTACAATTTTTAATAAGAAAACATAAAATTTATTATTAGTAGGTTCATGTATAAACTCTTATAATCTACTAAAATGTATAAATAGATTAAACATGTTAAAGTGACCTGTTTAACTTATTAAAAGAGGCAATATAACAATTTACATCTTAAGTTTAACACTTTTTATAATTATACATCTGAAGTTTTGATTTATTTAATTGCATATAATTGAATATTTAGTTATTACTATTATATCTTAATTAATCCTAATTCATACTATTAGTTTAGTTGGTATAATCAGCTAATAAAATGATCGCTCACTACCTTTAAGGGGGTTGCATAACATCCGACCAGTGATTATTCAATCACTTACTGGAAAACAATAGGTGATGACCTAATTAAAAAATATTGGCTGCGAGACCGATCGGTAGTTGTGAGCAGCTGCTCATGATCTAAAGAGGTAACACAACCCCTTAAGGCCATGGACAACCATCTCATCGACCGATCATATTGATTAAACTAATGATATTAATTGAAGTTAACTAAAGTGTATAAAATAACAATTGAATACTTAATTAGGTCAATGAACAGACAAACTAAAACTTTAAGTGTATTATTGTAAAAAAATAGTAAAATTGAGATGCAAATCGTATATAAATATATAATTAGGCTTTGTTAGTTGATCAACTCGTGTAGCCAACTGACCTATGTGGATTGGACTTTGGCCAACAAATTCTGATCTATTTATTAAAAGGGTTGCAATGGGTCAACCTATTTGATTCATTGACTAAAATGGGTTGAACCAACTTAAGCTATTTAATCAACTTGCATAGTTCTAGATAGATATGGGTGCACATCCTAACTAGTTTTTCCTACTATATACAATAGATCATTGTTTCACACAATGAAATCAATAAATTTAGGGTTAAAAAAAAAAAAAAAAAGAAATCAAACATCTTAGAATTTTTTCCCCCCTTTTTAGTGATCCATGCAATTTCCATATTTGCTGTTGTAAAGGCACTTTTCCTTACGCTTTCAGATAATATTGTTCAACAGCTTGATAAAACCAAATCATTTTTAGACTGAATAGATTGAAAATTTGCTGATGCTGCATGAGGAAAGAACTAGTTGATTAAATAGTATTTTATTAATAAAATTGTAAGATGTAGAAAGTGGTGTCGTGGTGTAGTTGGTTATCACGTCAGTCTAACACACTGAAGGTCTCCGGTTCGAGTCCGGGCGACGCCATGAAAGTAGATCCAATTTTTTGCAAAGAAAAATCGAAATCCATTGGGCTACGTCGTCTAGCTATTTTCGAAAATTGTCTTTGTCTAAGTCGTTCAGTTAACAGAAGAGCCTTCGTCTTCACGTCATGAAAAAAAAAAAGAAAAAAAAAGGTCATGATTGGGATCCTTTTTTTCCACAAAACAATCGTCCATGAGTTTGTTTTTCCGATTAAAACTCGTACTTTTCAAATTCCAGTAGACAACGTACATGAGCATTTTTATATTAAACTCCTATGCATAATGGATCACGTCGTATACAGTTGTTTGTTCAATTTGCCATCCAATAATACATACGTCTTACCTTTCAACTTTTGATAGTTTCTAGGGTTACGTACGTAATTCACCCAATTAAGGAGTTTTAATCTTCTTCATTATTCATTTATTGATTACAACCATAAACGACTCCATTTGAGTGTATAAACTGAAATTAAAAATTTTACACTTGCAAATCCAAAAGGTTTACGCACATTGCGACACTGATATTTTTAATCTATTTCTCATATTCATGTCTTATATTTGTGAAAATATAAATGTCGGCCATTGCGGTTGTTGGAGCTTATCTGTGTCTCCCCTCCATATTCTCTAAACCTATGAGTCGACGTAGAGAGGAGGGGAAGACCTTGTCACTGGATTGTAGAGTTTTACTATCTACGAATTTCAAAGGTATTAAACCAATCAACTAATAGCACCACCAGATGTTCATGTCGTTTTCATCATATGGTGCATAGATTTTGGTGTATATATACAGATCTTGGTAGTATAAATATTGTCTTTCATTCTACACTTGTCTTAAACCATGAACCAGTCATAGCAGTGACAATAGGGAAGATTAGTGCATGATCATCTTTACTTATATTATCTGTGCTATGACATGGACATTCCATTTACCCAGCAATCGAAGTAGTGTAAGCAAGTCGTCATCTTGGGATACTATAATATGTGTAGATTGTGGAAATGTATCTTCTCAATTTTTCGAATTAATAGTTGTAATTGCTTAGAAATTTGAAACTACTTTATGATATGGTATTAACATTTTTCTTTGTAATTTGGTTGTAATAATATTTTAAAGGAATAAATTGAAAAAGATAAAAAAAAAAAGAAAAGAAAACCATAGATATTAACATATCATATTATATGGTGGACAAATATTAATGATATTTGGATATATATTAATGATAATAGATCTATATTCTTATGTATTAGGATTTTGTTAGTATTTACTCATGTACCATTTATCAAAATGCATACCGAATTAATATAATTGAAACCTTTCTAAATAAATTGAAGAAAAGGGAGTTGATGTAAATTTAGAGGGTTCAAACCTGTTGGTTGGATACTTTTTTCTCTTTTCCCCCAAATAAGTGATAGTACGAGCACTATCTTTTAACTTTCAGTGTTAAAAATAGTAAAATCTAGCTATTGCCAAGTCCTAAAAAATGACGGTCATAAATAAATATATGCTTATAAATCATTATATATAGGTAGGGTATAGTAAAACGAATAACATATGTATCGGATAAAGTCATTTAGAGAATATCTGAGAATTTATCCCCATTGCTAGAATATGTGAATTGACATTGCAAAATATATAACTCATGGTTGAGAAAATGCATTATTTAATAAAATGTAAGCACTGCCCTTCCAGTTACGAAAAATATATTCAAATGCAAATGAACATCGTTCATTAACTTTTTTTAGTCCCTTTGTTTGGTAAATCAAACTCCCGCCATATTATTCCTTGTGAATAACTATTATACCCGAAATTCTTGGTTAGTGACCTCATTTGGACCTATTCTTATTCACTCTATATAGTATTTCTACTGTCTATTTACATAAGACCAAGGAGTGAAGTGTTTCCAAGTAATAAGAGCTGATTTGTTGTCACCTACTATTGTCAATGTAATTTTTCTTCAGAGGGGTGACATAGTGCTTTGAAATTGGGTCGATCTTGTCTTGTTTTTATGCTTATAGAAAGTAAGTGTCTAGGAAATGGTCAGGGAAAGATTAAATTACTAACCCTATACAAGTTGTGGAAACGGCATTTATCAACCACTTTAATAGTTTGATTAGAAAAAAAAAAAAAAGAGTTTGAAAGTGCCCTTCCCATCTTAATATGGAACCGTTCTCCTATGTATGACCCTGCAAATAGAGAAAATGATTAAGATAGATCTATTTTTGTTATAGGAAAATATAAATAAAGGATAACACACGATAATTTTTAATAGAAGCGGGTGGATATTAGGTTGGTAGGATATCAAGGCCTTATACATACTTCACCCTATAGGTACTAATACTTCAATTTTGGTACTACATATATCTTATTGTTTCTTAAAATATCTTGAATATGTATCCTATAAAATCTATAAAATTTTCTATTATATTTTTATAATATTAAAGTCTAAAGTAAATTTTTAATAACCTGAATTTATCAATGTGATAACAACTCAATAAAATAAATTCTATACAAGATATTAGTAGCTTGTCCATTAGCTAACTTCTATAATGTAACTTCAATATCAATTAAAATCTTATCCTTAGGTTAGGTTATTATAGGGTATAGATTTGAGTAGGATTACTCGCTTTCTTTGTTTTCAAAAATTTCTTATGCAAGTTGAAATTAAAAACTACATTACTTATATAATTGATATGAAGATCCTATGCAACTTATACTCCAATTTTAATGATGTGAATAATTTTATGTTATATTGATATATGAGAATCAACTAGAATATAACTGACTTGAGGCTACATTTCCAATCCTCATGTTAGGAAATATGTTTTGAAGCTCTGTAATCGCGATCAACAATTCTAGTTATAAGAGAAATTGTAATTTTACCTTTAAAATTTTCATTTCATTAATTATGATTAATTAAAATTACTTTGTTAACCTTGAAAAAAATTACAACATACAATAATTTACGACATTTTTTATAAATAATTATACTTGAACATTTAATATTATTTCATTCCATTCCATTTTGTAACCATCTCCAAATATAAAAAATGATTTCTTATTCTAATCCTTAATCTATTTTATTTAATTCAAATCTATTATATTTTATTCCGAATCATTTCTTGGTACCAAGTATGACATTAAAGTTTGATGATTATCTTAGCCGTTATATGTTGTTGAGAATTTGGATCTGTTTTTTCTCGATTCGCATCTACACTACAGCAGCGGAACTCCTTAGCAAAATATTGGCGCAAATCTTTATTTTATTTTTTAAAAGTTTATATGCTCCTTTAGTACGTGATTAAGTAGATATTCCACACTACATATATATACGAGTGACAATAAATACTCATATATTAATAAGATTTTAATCTATATGGTATATGCAAAATATGGCCAGTAGTTTTTTTTTTTTTTTCCTTTTAAATTACGTATTACTGCTGTTAGGTGTTTAAATATAATATAATTAATATTTACAACTTGCACTTACTGCTGAATAAAGAAACTAGGTGCCTTCTGGTGCCAACTTCCTTCTCGACAAGAAATTGATTCTTTGTTTTTGCTTCTCAATTCAAATATGACTTCGACATAAGGACGAATATATAAGGCTCCTTGAGTGTCTGAAAATTGGGTAATCATGCACTCAACAGTATAACTTTCAATTGAATAACAAATTTTCTCACCCAATGAGTTTAGTTATAATGTGATATTATTTCTTAAGCCATCATAAATATTATATAATTATAAACTATAATATAAAATATATTATTAAAATATTGTTATTATATTGTATTTTGAAGATATGATATTATTATTTCTAACGATATCGTAATTTTAAGTGTATTTGCATAGCGATAATAGAGAAATAGTAATATCACATCTTTAAGATACAATATAATAACTGTATTTTGATAATTTTTTATATAATTTATAATTATGTGAATATTTTTAATGTCAGTAAACATTTATTGTACCTATTATTTCTTACTAAAATTGGCTTTACACCAATTTATAATTTTTTTTTTACCAGTTGGTTATTATAGTATGAACCAAATATCTATATATCCAGAAAACAAAATGTAAGATTTTATGGCTTATTACAACTTTATTATGAAGAAAAAACTTCAATAATACTAATACTAAGATATTATATAAATGAATAAACCACGTAACTAACTGTACCGGAGCATTCCTTAGGAAAATGTTGAGTGGATATTCAAACATATTTAGAATGGATCTGATTCCAAAGGGTGGGGTGAATAAAAATTTTCAAAATTCAACAAAGTCATGCGCATATTTTTCGTACAACAAATTCGGACAAATCATAACCAATGTCATATGGACTATAGTTTGACAACGATTTTTTATTCGATATTAAAAATTATGATTTAATTTATCATCCCGGTTTTGTGATTTCAGTTTGTGACTCATTTTAATAAATTAGTCAAAAGTCATTGTATCTTAATATATTGGTTTCTCAACAAAATTGAGTAGGTTCATTCCCTTCTCAACAAAGTGATAATATGATAGTTAGAATATATATATATATATATTATTTTCAGGACTTCCAATATAACAACTTTAAACTGTTGATTACATATAGTTATTTGTAACGGCTGCATGGTATGTGCAAGAATATGGACATGTTTTTTAGGAATATTGGATAACACGTCCCTATTGAATATACATGATCTATATGTGTATATTAGAATTTGTTGTTATACCTAAATATATTACATACAACCATTATATCTAATTCAAATAATTCTCATCACATTATATTCACCATTAAGACAAGATTTTTTTTTTTTCTGATTAATTATAAAATATAGAATTTCAAACTTTAATTTATCTCGATACGAGATCAATAATAATGCTATTGAGCTATAATGACTTTAACCACCAAAGATAGATATGATAGAATGGAAAATTTACTCAATAACTTGTACTAATATTACAAAACAATCCCAATATGGATGAACCATAGGTTTATTCACCTTCATATATAGTCTGCGCATAATGAATATGCAAATGTAGGTTTTGACATGAAATAAAAAATGCAAAAAAATAAAATATAAAAAATGAAAAAAACATCGTAAGAATAATCAAATTAATTAATTAAGAATCCCAAATAGGACCAAACGCTGGGATTCCTGCACCCTTACAAGCATCGACGACGTCCCTACTTCCTTCAGGATTACTCGTCACAATAACCACCTCCGCTCGCCACCTCTTCGCGACGTCAACGCTCATTTCTGACACGTTCGGACGGCCTAAAACCGCGGTGTCATGCACTATTACCTTGTCCTTGGGTTGACCACTCACCATTTCCTTAATTTCCTTCCCAAAATTCTGTTCAATTCCCTTGGCAACCCACAACAAGCACACGTTAGCCTTGCATGGTTGCAACAAGAAAGAAAGGAAGACGCAAATACCCGAACCGGTCGCAACGAGAAGAACCCTGTCATACATGTTCACTAGGTAGGGCAGGCCAGCAAAGTGCACACTTCGGACCCATAAGTGGCTAGGTGGGTCTATGACAAGTGATTTAGTGAAGTCACCAACTGCACCAGCAAGCATCATGTGTTCACTTTTGTTATCGGATATTATCCCAAAGGCATGCCATTCTGAAAATGGAGACGGACTGATCCTCCCCAATATCCCGGCTTTTACGCCGCCTTCGAATTTGATTATCGAGGCATGTCCTGATGGAGAGGAGACTCGGACCTGAACACGTCGAACTGTAAGCCATGGAATAATGATCAGGATTGTAATTGCCAACGTAAACCAGAATTCCTGCCTTTGAACCATCCTGGAACCGAGACTATTTGAATAAGATTTTGTCGTGGGATCATAGGAGATCGTAAGGATAATAAAGGCCCACAAAAGAGCTAGTGCAGACCAGCCGGCAAATCGATGAGTCCGCTCGAAAACATTGTGGTGGAGGTGACGGACAAGGGGGAAAGCCGCGAGTGAGGAGAGGCAAATCAACCCTAAAATAGTGGATGCAACAGCGACGATCTCGCGAGAGGTGTTGGCCCTATCTTTGAGGGTTAGGACCAGCGCATAAACCAGCCAAGCAATGGAAGAGACACCGCAACCGCTGTGGATGCCTCCGACGCTTTGGAGGAGGGAGGTAGTGGATGTTTTGACAAAGAGTGGAATCCATGACCTCCCCAATAGCTTTACCGCGAGCCAGAAAACTATCCTTAGAAAAGCCTCACTCCTAAACAGTGTGAGTGCAAATATGTTAGCTATTGAAAACAGCGCTGCCCTATCTCTTGCGTAAGGGAAATGCCCCGTAGCAGCTAGGGCCAAGCCGACAACATTTAGCGACAATGTGACGATGAAAAGCCTCTTGTAGACTGTAAAAATTCCTTGATCAAGAAGAATTATTGAAAGCCTAGACTCATGCTTTTTTGCACTAGGGTTTGCTTGTTGCTTGGGTGGGAGTGGAACTTGGTTGTTTTGTTTCTCCAATACTTGTAGGGTAGTTGTGCCTTCTTCAATCGCTTCCAATTCATTATCATTGACATGTTGTTCATCATCTTCATCATCTAAATCAAGGTCACAAAAGTGGCTACTGGATCTGCTTACAGAACGTAGTAAAGTAGGAGTTGGAGACACCTTTGAAGAGCTCCCTCTTGACCAAGGAAGCCAAAATGCCCTATTTCCGATGCTTTGTTCCTCAGAAACAGTAGTAGGATTAATTGCAAATGGGTCACCATGTGGCTTAACCTCAAATGCCACACCTCTGCAGCTAGAAAACCTGATTGGACTTTGCATAGTTATGTCTTTTTCTAGGGTTTCTCAGGAAAAGGAAGAATATAGCAATGAATGGAGAATTTAAGAACTTTTTATGAGCTTAACGATGTAATTTTGAGTATGTGTGTGTTTGGGTTTGGGAGTTGTATTGTGTTTAATGCATGAAAATATGGCATGGGTTAGGGGGCTTTATATGGAAAAATTTTTGTATGTGAATACCAAGCTAATGCATAATGTAGCATTAATACTTTTAAGTTTGAATGGGTCCAATAGAACAAGACAACTACACATTTAGATTCCACATGGGACTAAAACACTCGTTCAACATATTGTGGATATTTTAATATTAAGAAGGTAATGGTCATGTTTTTCTCAACGTTGACGCTGTTGTTGTTGAAGCCACCATGTATGAGCTACATTTGGAGACTTGGTGTCAGGTTCTATAGGCTAGCTTGCATCTCAACTTAATCTAATTTTCATTATTTTACTACTTTTGTATTTGTCTACGCCATGCTCGGGTTCAAATATTTTGGAAGCCATGGGTTCCGTAAAACTTGAGGGTTCAGCCGCCCCCGTAGTAGCGACAAAGATCACCCAACAAATAGATGCATGAAAAAAAAAAAAAAAAATAGTAACACCAACCCAGTATATTAACGTTATTAAATATTGTATGTAATTAAATTTTTGTTGTTCAAATGTCCTATGTTGTCTATTGTTATACCCTGTAACCTATGATTATTTATCACTTCATTTAACTGAAGATGATAAAAATAGTAAAATTGATAAGTAATTACTTAATTGGATATAACATTTAATAATTTTAAACTTCAAGTGGAATTTTACAATAAAATGTTTGATCTAA
The DNA here is from genome assembly GCA_024138015.1 of Lumnitzera littorea. Classification (NCBI taxonomy): domain Eukaryota; kingdom Viridiplantae; phylum Streptophyta; class Magnoliopsida; order Myrtales; family Combretaceae; genus Lumnitzera; species Lumnitzera littorea. The sequence continues at coordinate 97,596,810 of JAMXBB010000011.1, read as the reverse complement.
ACAATTTTAGATTAGATATATATAATTGAAAAAGCATGCTTGTTTAGTTAGTAACAATGACATTATTCGAAAACTAAGTATTAGCTACTTTCCTATCTTTAAATGTTGTCCTAAAATCACATATAAATCATATATTAATATGTATGAGGGATATTTTAATTCCTTACACTAAATGTAATGAATAACTAAGCTGATAAACACTAAAAAAAATTTTTATCCACTTAGCTAAAAAAAGTTTCAAACTTATATTAGTAAGGTATTTATCATCATTGCTCTTATAGACTAGTATCAAATCCCTCTTACAATCTAAGTTAACTCTAATATTATTTGTAATGCCACAGGTCAAAAAGCAATCAATAACCAAACAAGCAAATACTAACAAGTTTTTTTAACTATTTAACTCAAAATTTTTAAGTTTATATTGATAAAGTATTCACTATCATGATTTTATAAACTAGTATTAAATCCCTCTCACAATCCATCTGGAATTTCACTTTATCGTAGATTATCATAAAAATTGATATGTATATTATCTTACATATGTTAATAAGTGATTGATGAAAAAATTGTTAAGTTTTATAAATAAGAGAACATAGTGAAAATAAAAAATTACAATAATACCTATCATAGGCTACGTGTAGCATACAATAAATAAATAAATATATATATCTATAAAATATTATAAAATTACTTTCTTCTTGATGAAGTATCATCTCCACTTAGGGATGAAGTTCACTTGCAATCTGAATTCAATTTGTTGTTTCAATTATTGTGTTCATCAGAAGGGCTCCAATTGTAATCTATCTAGTGGTATCCATACATACCTTAATAAGATCAAATTTTAATCTTTTATATTGTTACGTATATTAAATTGCTTTTAATTTATTATTTCGAATAAATTTATTTTAGTTTCAAAATAAATATTGACAAATTTTCTTATTAAATATTTTGTTCTCGTTAATCGTACTATAGTGTATGATCTTTTAAGTTTCTATATACGAAGGTAATGTTATTTAAACACAAACCAAGATAACCATTTAATAATGGTTATTAGTTATCTAACATAATAGAAAAGTTGTAAATGGGAAACTATTATAAACCGATTTTTATGTAAATAAATCTCTTCATCGAATGATATCTTAACTAAACTATTGCAAGTGAAGTCATCAATGTTTAATTTTTTTACTTAGTTTCTAAGATAAAATAGACTCAATAAAATTTTCCTTGGCTATAAGTTTACAAGTCACTATTATCTAAATAAGAGACCCTCGATATCAATTCCATAATCTAAGAAAGTGATAAATTCTAGCTTGACTCATTACTATTCCTTTTATATTTGATATTGTACCCAATAACCATATTAGTTACCATCCAACTAAAGACTATGTTTAATGGTATCAATGCACAACTTTTCATATATATGATATATGAAGGTTTTGAGTTCATATAGAGGATAGACCAATGACATCTTTCTCTTCGTTAAGTGAGAACGACCTTAGTTATATAACGTGTTGGTCTAAATATTTATATCTTTTTTTAGATATTTTAGATATTTGTCTAACTAAGGATAAATTTTAAATGATACAATATCTTGAAACCTCACAAATAATATATATTTATTATAATTCCATACATATTTTAATTATCTGTAAGACTTTATTACAAAATATATATAAGTAAAAAATATATAAATACGATAAATACTTATCTTTTATAAATAATATTCATAAATATATTAAAAGTGTCTTGATACATTATGTACAAATTATAACAAAAATATACATGAGGATTTTTATTAGAAGATTGAAATGCTTGATGCACTCAAGAGGCCTAATTTCTATTGATTGAGTCTGTTTCTTTTCGATTACACATAGTTCGATGCAGTCCTTATTGCTAGGAAAACATCTAGAGCAAGAAAAGACGTGGAAAAATATGTATTTAACATTTAGCAATTAGCAAATTTATTATTATCATTTTATATATCTTTTCCATCTATAAATTTCTTAAGAAAAAAAAAGGTATTATCAGACTCAATTGACCTATCAATCTAATCAAGTTTGATTAGATCTTATCATAATACTGGTTCATGTCACCTCTTTAACCTAATTGATAGAGATTTTAGTTTGACTCATTGATCTTGAAAATAATCTAGCTTGTTTTCTATAAGATCTAATTGGGTTTTTCAGGTTAGATATATTATTTTTTTTAAGAAAATATATCAATTTAGTAAAATAATTAATGTAGATAAAGAAAAATAAAAAGGAAATTGCAAAAGCTTTCAACTTTCAAATTTGAAAAATATTAGATAATTTTATTACATTATGAATAAATATAAGTTACATTTCAATAATTTTATTGACTCTTTTGACTCCAATTCTATTAGGATTTGAACCTCTCGACCCACGATCCTTGCTCGTCCCCAATTTAGATTTGACAAACTGGATGAAACAAGAATACATCACAAAGATGTTTTTCCTACGCGGATTGAACTTCGATAACTACAGTAAATTTGTTCGATAGCTGCAAAGCTGATACATGATTCACCTCATCTATGCGCGCAAATAATAACATTCTATCACCTCCTTCGAAGATGCGTCTAGACGTAAAATAAGACTAGAATAATTATAATATGGATTTTTTATTATGTAGTATTTACAAAAACTTACAATTCAAGATAACCTATTTGGTTATATCTAATTTTGTAATAATAAATTTAATAATATTAGTTAATATAGAAAAAATACATTGGAAAAAAGAAAAAGAAAATGTCATCCATGAGAGTTGAACCTAAGACCTTCTATCTAATAAGCTATATTTAACTTCTTAACCACACTCAATATTTTGAAATAGATTGTTCTTTAAAAACTATATATAATATATCTTTTTTATTTAACTTTTTTTTTTTAAAATTAGCTTTTCGAACCCCCCCCCCCCAAAAAAAAAATCCCAAATCCATCTATGCTTTTAATCCTATGAAAGGTTACTTGACCTATTTTTTTTTTTGGGTTATCCAACGTCACAAACTAGATCAATATATTATCCAATCATTGAAATTCTTACAACTCTTGTGATAGCCTCAATAATCAAATGATGGATTCCATACGATTCCACCAAAAGGCCCTCCATTGAAGATGGTTTGAAAATTTATCTAGTTAGTCTTGTTGAAGATATAAAAGAAAAGTCCTATGTAAGTTAAAAGATGAGAAATATATGGCTTTATAATGTAATGCACTATATTGTTAAATTGACTTTAAATCATTTTAATATACATGAAAAATGCTCATTTTTTAAGATATATCAACACTCTCTCATGATACATGGATCGAGTCTATCATAATTTCAACCATTTTTTAAACATTTGAGAAATATGTTGTGGATGTTCATACTTACCTAGATCAAAAGTTTCGACAAGTCCAAGGAGAAGTTGAATAAGAAAATTGTACACAAGCGTGTAATCAAATTGGATGCACCTTGCTTGCCGCCTGTGCTTGTGGACTGCGTACTAGCCAATACGACCGGACCAAACCGAGGAAATACTGTCCCGATTTGGTAAGTTAAGAAGCTAACTTTTGTTTTGCTGGCGAAACATACTCTTATTGGACTTGACATGGAAAACAAGACGAAACGTCCTGTCACAGTCCATGCTTGGACGTAGAATTTGGAATTAGAAACATTAGCGAGGAAAAGGCAAAACTACAAAAAAATAATAATAAATAAATAATTTGGGTTTTTCAAATAAATATGGCTAATTGGACTTTCCAAAAATGGTTTGGCAAAAAAAAAAAAAAAAAAAAAAAATTCAGAAAGCAACAGAAATCAAAACAGTATGTCCTGAACGAGCCAATGCTTGAATGTAGAATTTGGACTTGGAAGCACAAAGTAACAAATTCGATTTTTTATTTTTATACAATTTTTTATATGGAAGAGAAAAACTGAAAAATATTTTTCTTTTGTAATTTTCATATATGGTTATTCATTAAACTAAATTAAAACTTAAATTGAATTGCATCTTTTTATATTTTGGTTTAATTTGAAAGAGATTCAAAGGATTCACAATTTGATTTAAAAAGTCGAACTAAACCAAACTAAACTGTTTGAGCTTAAATCGAACCTCTTTTTATATACAAATAAAAAATAAATAACGTTTTTTTATTTTTAAATCATATTGATATTTCATTTTAACCTTATTTAAAATTTTTTATTATTTTTCTTCTTATACTTAGTTTCTATTGTTCACTACCAATTTTTCATCTCTTAGATAATTTTTTATGCTTTCACAATCAGGTAAGATCCAATAGAATAAGTGTTCTCATCATTACAAGGGATTAAAGTAACAACTGCTAAGCTATCCATTTGGACTTCAAGTTTAGGAATATTTTATATTTAGCTTAGTACAAATGTGAATTCCAAAATACAAACTCCATGGTACAGCTTGCAGAATATTCATTAATCCTACTTTCCTTTTGAAGCCCACAATCTAGGTTCCACATACTCATACTGAGTGACTCTTCCAGCCATTGCTATTTTGGAGTGTAACGTAACTGATGCATCTGTGTTTAGGCGCACCCTATTTTCTCTTGGAAGCTGCCGTGACCAGCTCTGGGTATTAACGTGTCCATATATTTTGCGTTTGAAAATCACCATGGCCCAATGTTCGTGATCTTGCTGTCGTGCGGTTAACCAACGTAGATGGACATTGGTCGGAGGATTTACATTCTTGAAAACAATGTCATTTCTGTTCCTCCAAAAAAGTCACATGAAAAAGGCCAGTATTATTCCTTTAGGAGGGCTCGGATTGTTCCTAGAGGATGAGGGAATAAGCAATTGTTGCTTTAGCTAATCACTAAAATTTGAAACATCCTTAATGTTGTAACCCTGCTCGCACAAGAATTGGGAGATGGTATGACAATGCAGCAAAGCATGGGAATTACTTTCAACATTTTGCATACGTCTAGGGCAGTTTCGGTCCATTCCATCTAGAGAAATGGATTATATTTTACTGGCAAGACATCTAAACAAATCCTCCATATGAATAATTGGATTTTTTTGTGGTAAAAGTAAAGACCACCTAAGACGTTTCTTTCAGCCAAGAGGGAGTAGATAAAGCAGCTTCACACAACATGTTATGAAATTGTTTTGTACTGTATACAGCTTGGTACTTGGTTCCTAAATGAATATCTTGATGGTTTTGCACGAGAATACATAGGCCAAGTACATTATAAATAATATCAGATATTGCAAAACCTATTAAGGATTCATTCCACTCATTGAAGTTTTTCCAAACTTGTTTAACAGTAAGTTCTTCAACCTTACTACCCAATGGGCCTTGAATCATAGATCTAACAGTATTTTGTGAAATCCATTTGCCGTGCCAGAAATTTGTAGTTTCTCCATTTCCTACATTGACGATCCAATATTGTTTTAGCAAGCGAAAACTTTTTAGTAACCCTTTCCAAATAGAGGAATTCTTTGGCTAATGTAAGGGCTCTGGCCCTCTTAGATAATTCCTGTATTTTGAGTGGCAGAAAGAGCTCCAGAGAGAATCTTTCTTATAGAATTTACATAACCTCTTCATCTCATAAGCTTGGCTTTGTAATTTGAGGTTAATAAGCCCGATACCCCCATGCTGTTTAGGTAGACACAGCTTACGCCAGGATATCCAATGATCATTTTTTATCATAATCATTGTCTTATCGTAGGAATTTCTTATAAATTCGGTCCAATCAATGAGGCCGGTAGGAGAATAGCTTGAAGGGTGGACTTTTGTCGAGGAATCTCTACTTGCAAAACTTAGTAGTTTCCCCTTCCATCCAATTAATCTGCTATTCATTTTATTCAATAACTCCTTAAAGTCTTTAGATTTAGGTGAAAGTCCTTTGCCTAGAGGGAAGCTAAGGTACTTACCGAGATCCTTTGTTATCTTTATTTTAAGCAAAGATGAAATTTCTTGCATCAAATTCATTTGGATGTTTTGGGAGAAAAGAACAACTGATTTGGAGTGTTTTACTTTTGAATTGGACCAGTTTTCAAAAGTTTGTAATGTTAGTAAGACACAATTCGCTGATGACATGTTTGCTTCAACCAATAGAACGATCTTATCTGCAAATAATAAATGTGTTAATTTTAAGGGGATCCTCTAAATTTAATTGGCTGCCACTTTTTACTTTGCACTTGGTGGTCTATGAGCCGACTTAACATCTCTAGACCAATGATGAACAAGTATGGGGATATTGGGTCGCTTTGGCATATGCCCCTAGTTAGATAAATTGGATCCAAACAATAGCCATTAAAGATGACTTGAGTAGAAACTGAGGATAGAAAATAATGGATTAAGGACATGCATTCTTGAGGAAAGTTCAAAATATCAAGCGCTTTGAGTAAGAAGTCCCACGCAATTCTGTCAAAGGCCTTCTCAAGGTCTAATTTGGTAAGCATTAAACCTTTGTTTCCTCTTTTTTGTTTAAAGCAATGTAAAATTTCCTAGACTAAGAGTATGTTGTCCGAAGCATTTTGCTTTGGAAGTAAACTTACTTGATTGGGTGAATAAGTTCACACAAAAGTGGCCTAATACGGTGGACAAGGATATTTGTTAATATTTTATATAATGTATTATAGAGGCTAGGCCTGAATTGGGTAATTTTCGAAACACCAGCAGCCTTGGCTATGAAGGTAATAAGTGTTTCATTAAGACTGGAAGGTAATGTCCATGTGGAGAATATTCGCTCAGTAAGCTTGAGGATAGATTCCTTTCTTGTAGACCAACAGCTTTTAAAAAATTTTGCATGAAAACCATCTTTCCCTAGGGCTTTAGATGAACCAATTGATTTTAGTGCTAGTGTGATGTCTTTTTCAGTCACTAGTAGGACAAAGTTATGCTTTGTTCTATTGCAAAACCTCCGGCAAGGTAGCTTGGTAGAGAGTTAGTTCGAGAGACAAAAGTTTTTGAGGTCGATGTATAGGTTTTCAAAGTAGTATTGTACATGTGATTCAAGCCTATCATTTTCAAAGATTCAATTTCCAATTGAGTCTTTTAATCCTTATATTTTATTTTTGGACCACCTAGTAATCACTAATGCATGATAATACTTGGTGTTTCTATCACCATCCTTAGCCCACTTTACTTCCCTAGCCTTCCATTGCCACATATACTCTTCTTGTTTTAATAGAAATTGTAATTTATCTCTTAGGAATTTTTCCTATCTAACCAACTGCTCGGATGGATTTAGAGAGTGTTGGAATTCAACTTTATTTAGGAAGTGTGTAACATATTCCTTTCGTGTTCCAATGTGTCTAAAATTTGTTTTATTCCAAGTTTTTAGAGTGCTTTGTAGGTCCGGTAGTGTGCTTAAAATGTTTATTTGATGCTTTGATCAGATTGAAATAACTATATTCATAAAGGATGGGTGATTTAACCACATTGGTTGAAAACGAAATGACCGCATGGCAAACCCAATAAACCTCATTGGATGGGTTTGTAGGAATGTAGGACAATGGTCAGAAGCTGCTTTTCATAAATGTTTTAACAAAGCGTTGGGATAAAGGGAATGCCAGGAATAGTTTGCAAAACTTCTTTTCATTCTAGTTTGAACCAATTCCATCACTTTTTTCTTATTCGACCAGCTGAACCGTGGTCCCACAAACCTTAAATCCGCTAAGCCACAAGTTGATATACAAATATGATACGGTTTAGTACTAGAGTTATTGAAAGGCTTAACCCCCATCTTATCTCTAGGACTAGTGATATCATTGAAATCGCTCATACTACACCATGGTCTATCCTTTATATATTCATGGGAGCCTAACAACTTTTCCCAAAGCAAAGTTCGGAAAGGAGCTTTATAGTGACCATAAAATGCCAGTAAAGAACTAGGAGTCAAGAAACGGCCTAACCTGGACGAAAGAATGGATCTCTTGAGGAGATTGATGAATGTGGTTTACTAAAAGAGAGTCCTCTTTCCAGAGCAATAATAAGCCACCCCTCCCTTCATCAGCTTCGGAACAGATAACACCCTCATATGGAAGTTGGCTAGCAAGCTCATATGCGACAACCACATCGATCTTGGTCTCTACAAGGAGTAACATGTCAGGTTGTAAATCATGAACAATTTCCTTAATGGCGTTCACCTTTTGACTTGTCCTGTTGAAATGGGAGGGAGTTCAGATTCCATCAAAGTCGCACAATCCTATACCAGAGGGTTTGTTGGCCCACTTGCAGGACTTTCTTCGCTTCAATATGAAACTTGCTTGGACGATCATGTGTCAGCAGCGCCATCGCCTCCTTGCCAACTGCAATAGACCAGCGGCACTGTGACTCTCTTCCACTAACGTAATTGGTGTGATGGCTGGCATCGACTCGAAGTTCGGCCTTTGGAATAACATGTGGATGGCCGTGACGCACGACATCTCCTATAGGTCTAGGATGATGTTAGGATCTATCATATGGTCTAACACAGTTGTGGGTTTGATCAGCAAGTATTCTTCGATGGTTCTCAGCGTTGCGCCTTTCCTGAATATTATTTGACCGTTCACTGATGTCGCATAGAGCCTTGTGTGAGGCAATTGTTCTATCTGAGCGAATATCTTGTTGATATATGTCAGTTGATGAAGATCTGTAAGCGTTCTCGTCCAACGTCCATGAAGGGGACGTAAAGTATCCTCATTCTCGGTGACAGCCAAGGAAGGTTGGAGTCCCAATGAAGGATCTCCAGTAATTCGTGATATCCACTCTCTTGTCCATTCTTTCTTTGTTTTTGCCTAACTAATTTCTTTAGAGATGGATTTTTCTTTTTGTTTGTAAGTGTAGCGTTTTCTGGCTTTTGGGTAGATTTAAACACAATAGATGCGCTAGGGTTTCCCGATTAAAGAGTTTGTGGTAATTGTTGGGGTTTGATTTCACTGATTTGATTTGATGCTTAGTTGAGTGGAGTAGTTCCATCATCAGTTTATCTTGAACTAGGAATAATATTTGCATTGTGTAATTTGGATCCAGCTTTAGAAGGTTGGGGTTAAAGCCAAAGGTTAGGATTTGAACGAATTTCTAATGGGGGTTTGGTCTTTAATCTCGTTTTCTCTTCGGATATGGCTTGGGGCATTTCAAAATGGGTTCGGGTATTTGCTTCGGATGTTTTCTTCCTTGAGCTAAGGAGGATCCAATTTCCATAAGATGGTTCTTTCTCGTTGGGTATAAGCGGCAATAGAGAATTGAGGTGGTCATCATTACTAGAGAGGGTGCCATTAATTCATTGTTGGATATTTTATCTGATGAAGATGCATTGGACGTTTGCTGGCTGTTCATGGGAGTGAGTGGGGTTTGCTCATTAGTTTTGGTAGGGGCCACAATTGAGGGAGGGCTTCTTTGTAGAGGACATTGTGAATTTATGTGGCCAATGAATCCACATAAAAAACAAAGGTTATTAATCCCCTTATATTATATTGGATAATTTACTCCATTTAGAGTTAGTGTATGGATTAGTGGCTTAGAGAGGTTAATTTGAATGTGCAAACCTCTTTTCGTGTTGATCGTATAAGCATCAAACGCAAAACCGGACCAATACTGACCCAATTTCTTTTTAGGGATAGCGGAAAATAATACTCTAGCGGTAGTCCTAGTATACATATCCAAACAAGGCTGCTGTTGACACTTAAAAATTTTGTTCCCGCTTAGGAATAGTAAGGAAATTCCCAAAAATAAACTAAGGACCATTTTTAATTACATAGTGAATGTCACTCGGGTCTTTAAACACTACATTGTAGCACTTGTAACCTAAGCTTATGAGCGTGAAATCATTTGAAGTTTTCCAAATAGCTTTTAATATTGGGAATAAAATTGGATAAATAATTGTTTTGCCATTTAATTTAATTATTAATGTATTTTTCCAGGATTTTCGTAGTATATTTTTTACTGCGTTTGTGAAAATTATTGTTGCAATTACTTTGGTTGTATCTTTGTGAGCTTGAGCTAGGTCATTAGTATTTTTTGTTTCCTTACTATCTTGGTTTTTAAGAGGATTAACAGAATCTTCATCCATATCCTCATTTTGTTTAAGAGCAAAATTAAGCTCATAAGCTCCCGGCAAAGTGGTTACTACTGTTATATCTTTATAGGATTTTCGCAAAGGTGGTTGAGAGTTGGATGGATATTGTTGCGTGTCTAGCTTTCCTTGCTGTCTCTATTCGACTACTTCAATGGAGGGAGAAGGAGGATGCGTATGATTTATAGGAATACTCGATAAAGTCTAGTATAAGTGATCGTGAAACTCACCTGTCTTAATGCTATGTTTTTTCTTTGTTAAAAGGATGGATAGTAGGGTTTCCTTTTTTTTATGATAACAAAACACTTTTTATAAAACAACATTGCATAATTGCAGCAAATAGCAAATTAAGAACAATCAAATGTCACAACAGTTGTTTATTATCAATATTATTCAGTTAAGCCTCAAGTTTTTTATTTTATTTTTTTAGATTAAATAATTTTCTTTTAAAAAATTTTGAAAAGTTTTTGTTTTCCTCGTACTCTCCCTTTTTGTTGTCATTTTGGAATTATATCTTCCCCTTTGAAAATAAGACATACAGAATAGAAAAGCACATGAATAAGATAAAAGGAAAACAGGAAATTCATTAATTTAATTTGTAGAAAGCAAAATACATCATGATTGACCAACATTCAGAACTTGACACTTTGACTCACACAACTAACACCAAAACAAACTGACTGGACATCAAACTTAGGAAACTAAAAATAGACCACTTGACTAACATGAAACTTCAAAATGACAAACTTGACTTGATAAAGCAAGTCACTTGACATAGCTGACAAATAAAGCACAAAAACTAAAAGAGGAAATACTAGGACTTTTGGTCACTTCTTCCTCCTTGGTTTTGTTATCTTGTAAGTAGTAGTCTTGGTCCTAAACTAGCACTTGGGTTTTTGCAAAAGGACCTCCTTGAGTTGCTGTTGAAGTAGGAGTAGGCTCAATAGGAGGAGCTACTTTAGGAATGGGTGAAGTCATGAAAGATCTTAATACATACGATACCAATTCAAGAGAAGTAAATTGAGCCACCTTAGATTTAGGCTCAAGAACGGTAGGATTCTTTTCTGGAATAGGTTGCTCAATAGAAGCAGTAGGAAATGGTTCAAGTTTAGGAGTTAGTTGTGATTGAACAGGTTTTGGAGATTGATGAGATGAGGGATGAGTATCCGAGAGTGGATCTTTCTCGATGGGTTCAGAATTTAGCTTTTCTCGTAGCTTTTGTCCACCAAGCCTTTCCTCTACAATTTTAGCAATAAGCTTCTCCAGATCCAACCTATTCATTCTTAGAAGATCAACAAATGTTTGGCTTTGGTTAACTTCTATAGATTCTGAGTCACTTTTTGACTCATTTGTTGATCCTAATCTAGCCTTTCTTTTTTTAATATAGAGATGTCTCCCTGTCATTGGCATACATTGCTTCTTGTACTTCTTCTTTGGCTTCTCAGGTTTCTTGTCCCTTCCCTTAGTATCCTTTTCTATAGTTTCTGACCCACTTTTTCAAAGGTCAAAGTCATCAAACCTAAATCCTCTCACTTCTTTCTCCCCTTCAATTCCTTATGCAGCAAAATCCATAGTCTTACTTTTGTCCTTAGGATGAATGTAGCATGCCATTTCTTCAATGAACCATAACTTGCTCCTTATGAAAATTTCCATATACTTAAAGATTAGTTTACTCACTTTCTTGCTTGGTATTGGCATTTTAGAATCCTTTGTTACTTTAATTCCCTTGAACTAAAGCAACTTCATCATAATAGCTCCTTATGGTTTACTATCCCTATTCTTCTTCATATGTTTCAAAATTTGTCCAACAGTATATATATATATATATCTTTCTTTAATTTAGCATCCAACATAATCAAGGCATTCTTTACTGACACAGTTGTAGTACCACCCCTTTTGTGTAATATACAACTCACAATTAATTTGTGCAGTAACCTCACTATCAACTCAAAGTCGAAAACAAATACATTCCTTTCATTACTCATAAGCACTCCATCATTCAAAACATTAAAGAGTTCCTTCGTAGACATACTACATAGCTCGCTATTATCCTGTACATCCTTCAAATCAAAACATTTCAAAAGATCTTTCTTAGTAATCTCAATTTCCTTTCCTTTAATTTGTGACTTGCTCACCTCTTTCTCAGTAAATTTCACATTTTTATAAAACTCAACAATAATTTCTCCATTCACAAATTCATTTATTTCACAAATCTTTCTACAACGTAAGAATTCTACTATCTTATCATAGCATAATCCTTTATTCAAAAAGTAAGGAAAGTCAAAGTAATTTAATTGCGTGGGCTTACCCATAATTTTTCGAACAACTTTTTGACTCATGTTAAAAACTTCAGTCCTCTTCCTCTTTTGGCCATGGGTGGTTACTTTCTTGGTTTTCTTGGGTGAAACTTTAAAATTGAAGTTTTTCACAGCTTTAGTCATGGACTTTCTCCTTTGAGAGGCTCTTTTTTCTTTCTCTTCTAAGGGAGTTTCTTTTTGTTCTTCCTCAGATTCCTTAGTACCTATAGTTATACTCTCATAGCTATTGTTGTTTTAGGCTACATTGTCAGGATCTTGAGCCTCAATAGGATGTTGATTAGAATCAGGGTTTGGATTAGCCTCGGTTTGGTCATTGTGAGGCACTCCAGTTAAGTCAAAAGTTTCATTAGTGATATCTGTGGTGGTTCTATAGAGTTTTTTTTTTTAGATTTTGAGAGATTAATCTAACGTCTTGTTGACTTTATGAGTTACATGGTGAAAAGAAGAAAGAATGTATAAGGAGAGTAACTAACTACTGGACGTGCTTTAACTTTCTTGAGCACAAAAAAGAACGTGCTTTAATTAAGGACATGATGACATTTTGAAAGATCAATCATATTCCTGATTGCATGTGAGATAAGTTCTGGGCAAAGCAAATTAGGAGAGAGAAAATTAAAATATTTTACAAACTAATTTTATTAGCTATTTTACAAAAACTTAAATTTTAGTATATCTTTATAAGATTATTTTGTAGATTTTACTGTACATTCAATTTTAATTCACACTTAAAATTATAAATTTATGTATTTATCTAACAAAAAGGATTATATGCCTTAACTAATTTTTGATATATTTAAAATGAACCATTTCAAGGGGTTTAATAAAGATATCTGTTAAGTGGTTATCAGTTGATACAAATTCTACTATTATATCCCCATTTTCCACATGATTTCTTATAAAGTGATGCCTTATCTCAATATGCTTAGACCTTGAATGATAAACTGGATTTTTTGTCAAATTTATGGCACTTGTATTATCACTCTTAATTGGAATATTTTTATATGATAAGCCATAATCAAGCAATTGTTGTTTTAAACATAAAATTTGTGCACAACTTTTATCAATAAAAACATATGCTACTTCTATTGTAGAGAGGGTAACGAAATTTTACTTCTTGGAGGAAAAAACAAAAACTAATTTGTCCCCTAAAAACTAATATATACCAGAAGTACCTTTCCGGTCCACTTCACAACCTCTATAATCAGCATCTAAGTATATAATCAAATTAAAATTTTGATTTGTAGGATATTGGATTCTTAATTTTGCAGTACTGTAGATATACTTAAAATTTTTTTTTATAGAAAATAGGTGTGTTTCTTTTGGATTACTTTAGAACCTTACACAAATATACATACTAAATAGAATATTAGGACGAGAAGTAGTAAGATATAATAAAGAACCAATTAAACTACAAAATAGTCTCCCATTTACTTTCTTACAATTGCCCTCTAAATCTAACTTGGTTGATGTACTCATTATGGTTGAGGATTGTTTAGAGTTTTCAAAATTGAACTTCAAAATTTGCTTGGCATGTTTTTCTTGATGAACAAATATACCATTGTCTATATGCTTGATTTGAAGTCTTAAGAAGAAATTCAATTCTCTCATGAGCAACATCACAAATTCTGCAGCATAAGCTTAAAGAACTCTTGACAATAACTTTTGTTAGTAGAACTAAATACCATGTCATCTACATATATTTGCACAACTAAAATATCATGACATAATGTTTCAAAAATAAAGTTTTATCAACTTTACCTAATTGAATGCCATTTCTTATTAGAAACTCACTTAACCTTTTGTACCAAGCATGTAATGCTTATTTTAGACCAAAAAGGCTTTCTTAAGTTTGTATACATAATCAAACTTTAATAGATCTTCGAATCATGGGGTTTGTTCAACATATACTTTTTATTTTATGTATTCATTTAAGAAAGCATTTTTTATGTCCATTTGAAACAACTTAAAATTTTTTAAACTAGTAAATGCAAGCGATAATCTTATAACTTCTAGCCTTGCTACAGGAGTATATGTTTCATCAAAATCTATCCTTTCCTCTTTTGAGCATTTTTTAGTTGCTAACCCAGCTTTATTTCTCACAATCTTATCATTTTCATCTAACTTATACTTGAACACTTACTAAGTACTGATTATAGATTTATCTTTAGGTCTTGGTACTAAACTCCATACTTGATACCTTTGACATTGGTTAAGTTTGTCTTGCATAGCATTGATCTAATTGTTATCATTTAATGCTTCTTCAATTTCATTAGGTTCAATTTCAAAAAGTAATGCAAAATGATTTCTATATTCTAGAAACTAAACCTAGTTTTAACACAAAAAAATGAACATTACCAATTACCTGATCCGAAGGATGATGTGACTTAAATCTTAAAGTAGAAGGAGGTGTGTATGAACCTTTAGAACATTCTAACTTACTTTTTGATCGTAGTTCTGACTTACCAGTAAGATTAGATATAGTGTAAGTCCTTATTGAACTATCTTCTAGTTTATTGGTAACATTAGGAGCTATAATGTTCCTAAAAGTACTTTCTGATACAAGTTTTGACTTGGTTTCTAACCTACTTTCAGTACCTTGCTGACTTTGATCTTTCTTAGAAATCACGGGTGCTTTTTTATTAGAATCCTCTTTTCCTATTTTCTCAATAAATTTAAATTAATGGACTCTTTAATCCCTTTGGATACTTTATTATACACCTAGAAGGCTTTAGAATTCAACAAGTATCTAAGATATATTGCTTCATCTGCTCATTCTTTAAAAATTTCTAAAACTTTACTTATTTTTTTCACAAAACACTTACAACCAAACATATGAAAGTACGATACAGCAAGTTTCTTACCTTTACAAATTTTATATGATGTTTTACTTGTTAAAGGTCTTATGTGAACACAATTAATGATGTAACATGAAGTAGATGTAGCTTCAGTTAAAAAATATTCAGCTATACCGCTATCATTTAATAAGGTTCTTATCATTTCTTGAATAGTTTTATTTTTATGTTCAATTACCTCATTTTGTTGTGAGTCTATGATATAGAAAAGTTATGAGTTATACTATTATTCTCATATAAGGTTATGAAGTCATTATTATCAAATTCTTTTCCATATCTATCCTAAGACTGATTATAGATGCTCCTTTTTCATTCTAAACTTGTTTAGCAGACACTTTAAAATTTTTAAATGCATCACTTTTATGATGAAAAAATATAATCTAGTTAGATCTTGAAAAATCATCAACAATTACCAAACCATACTTGTTTCCACCTAAACTTAATGTTTTGGTAGGACCAAACAAATCCATATGCAACAGTTCTAAGGGTTTTTTAGTAGATATTACATTCTTACTCTTATGAGAAATAGAAATCTTATTTTTCATACATGTAGCACATCGAATATCATCTTGAATATTTAGCTTTGGTAAACCATTTACTAGATTCTTTTTAAACAATTTTTCCAACTGATAGAAATTCACATGTCCCAATTTCTAATGCTATAAAGAGATATTATTATGAATAGACAAGAAACAACTTTTTGAATCAATTTTTATAGGCTTGATGAGATAGATATTTTTCTTCCTAAATCCTTCAAAGAGTTTAGTTTCATTTTTATCAAAACCAGTGCGTCTATTATGTTCAAAGGTTATCCTATATCCTTTATCACAAAGTTAGCTTATGCTTAATAGATTATGTTTTAGTTTTTTTACAAGAGACACATTTTCAATTGTATGGGGAGGAATAGCAATTGTACTTGTGGCAATTGTCTTACCTCTACTATTATCTTCAAAGTTAACATAGCCATCTTTTTTCCGAACTAAATTTGTGAATAATGAAGCATCACCAGTCATATGCCTTAAATAGCTACTATCGAGGTACCAAGTTCCTCTCATTTTAGCTTCATGTTCTTGCATGCATAAAAAAATAAATAAACTCTATTTACAAACCCAGTAAAGCTTCGATCCTTTGAAATTCAAGCTTGTATTTTGATTTTTCACTTGATGATTGCTGAGCTTAGAATTTCTATAAAAGTAATGTTTTTCAATGTGTCCTAGGTTGTTACAAAAGAAGCAAGCATAAGGTTTTTGAGTTTTATACTTGTTATTTACCATATACTTTGAACTTGAAGTTTGATACTTTTTGACATACCTTCTGTACGAGTTTCTGAAGTATCCATTTACTTGTGGATACTTTTTGCTCTAATTAAAAAAGTTTCTTCTTGACTTTTTAACTTGCTCATTAGCCTTATTTTTTTCCTTATTAACAATTATTTCTTTACCATGTACATCCTTTGGTCTTATAAATACTATCTCTTTTTTAGTGTGCAATGATTCACCATTTTCAAATCCTAAACTAGTTTTAGATTGATCCAAACATTGACATAAAATGAGCAACTAGAGTTTTTTTATCACTTTCATCAAATTTTCTGACTGTATTTTGAATTGAGTTAGACAAATCATCTATTGCTCTTTTCAGCCTTTTTGTCTCTTCATTCAATATCAGATTCTCATTAATTATATTTCCCTAGCAACATGCAAACCTTCAACATTGTTTTTTAAGATGTCATTCTCATCTGCTAACAATTTGTTTGTTTGAATAAGAGTAGCTTTTTCTTCTTTTAATAACTTGTTTTCATTGTTGATTCTTATGTTCTTATCATGAACTCTAGAAAGAACTTTTAACAATTTACTTATTTCAACATATACATTATCAAGAATTTCATCATTAGATTCATTTTTGGATTCAGAGCTTACCTTAGAAAGAGTCATTAAACATAGGTTTGCTTCCTTGGTTTCATCACATGCACTTTATGTCTCAGTTTCTAACTCGTCCAAGTCACTCCATGTAACCATCAGTGATTTTCATTTCTTCTTGTATTTGTCTATTTTCTTGATCAATACTAAATACTCATACTTGGTATGCTCAAGTTTCTTGCATTAATAACACAAAATCTCCTTCTTTTCTTTAACTTTCTTTTCTTCTATCTCTTTGTAACCCTTTCCTGCATCAGTCTTAATTTTTTTAGAAGAAAACTTTTTCAAGTTAAAGGATCTCTTACCTTTCCTTTTAAGTAAGCAATTCAAGCGTCTTCCTAGCATCGATACGTCTTCTTCCTCGTCTACAGAAGACTCGTCACTTTCTGAATCTATTTCAACATCCCTGGCTTTGAAGGCTATAAACTTTTTCTTTGAATCTTCTTATATACTTTTTTACTTGAGAAAGTCAACTTCATATGCCATCAACTTACTGCGAAGTTGCCTTAAACTATGCTTGTTCATGTCATAAGCTTTCTCGATGCAATTTTCTTAGTGTTTTAGGCCTTAAGAAGAATTCTTAGCATTTTTCTAATAAGATCAGCATTACTCATCTTTTTTCTAAGAGATGATAACTCATTAGTAATAGTAGTAAAGCGACTAAAAGAATATTTTATTTCTTCACTATGAAGGATACAAAATGTTTCATATTATTATATCAAGGAATTAATCCTTGTCTCCTTAATGGTGTCCATCCCATTATAAGTCTAAACCAACATATCCTAAATCTCCTTTGTTGTACCAAGATAGGAAATTAGATAAAACTCAAAAGGTGCAATTGTATAAAGAAGTAAATTCTTAGCCTTTGAGTTCAATTCAACTTTTGTGATTTCATTTGTTGTGAGAGAAGTTTCTAAGACTTTGACATCTCCATTCGAAATGATCTCCTAAGCCTGGTAGTCAATAGCCTTTATATACATTTCTATCCTAAACTTCAAATAAAGAAAATCAATACCATTGAAGAATGGAGCCTTGCCAGGTTGAATGAACAATGAACCACTACTTTTTTCCATTAATCTTGACTTTAAGTGATATTAGAGTGAAGCTTTGATATTACTTGTAGGTTTCGTGCAAAATATATTTTGCAAAAATGGAAACTTTTTAATTTCTAAAACAAGTCCCCTCTTAATAACATAAATGGCGTACAAGTAAATAGAGATAGAGAGAAAGGAGATCAGACAATCAATATAAAGAGTTTCGACCTTTTACCTACTACTCTCTTCTAACTTTACTGTTGGGAACCCAGTTTTTCTCACTGGTGCCATTCCACTAGTCCAAATCTTTTACTAATCAAAATGAAACTTGAGGTTATAAGGATATCCAGTCATTTCTCTATCTTGTCTCACTAACTCTTACCAAAATCTCTTTATAATATTCGAACAAAAACAAGAACAATGAAATGAAAAATCTATTTTAGCTCAGTTTCTGACTAAGTTTTTAACACAGTTTCTAATAGTTTGCACGAGAGAGTTTGACAATGTTTAGCTCTATTTTGAGTGTTGCATTCGGTATCTTATGTAGCTTTGACTTATATTGATTAATCTTGTATGTAACAGCTAGAAACAACTAGTTCTAGATTTTTCTTCAAAAAATTTTGATTTAAACGTAATTGATTTTGTTACTGGAGAAATATCCCATGAAAATAGGAACTTGAACGTTTGAAATTGGAATTTAAATTATGTTATCTCATGATACATTATGAACTAGGCTTGATATTCTTTTTTAAATGTTGCAAGATATGTTATTTGATCCAAGAACTCTTCAATGCCATTTAAAATTTGAAATCCAATTCACTTGAGTTTTGGATAAACACAAATCTAAAATTGATCTTGATGAATCTTGTATAACACTTCTTCAAATATTTGAAACTTGATAACTTTTTTCCCTGTCTATTAAAATTATCCTACAGCTTTTACTCAAGCTTTTTGAAAATATCCATGGCTAAGTCTTTGGAATATATTTGATCTTATTTGAATTTTGATTTATACTTATCCATTCCAGCTATAAATTTTTGAATTGATGAGCCTTATCTTAGAGTTGTAGCTTATCCTCTTTTGAAAAATAAATGTTCCTTATTCCTCTTTTTTAGATTTAAGTCCCTGAAACATCTCACCTAAAGAAATGAATAGAATTTTCAAACTTCCAAGTTAGCAAATCTACATGTCATTAGATTTTCACTTGATCTTCTTGAGCTTAAAAAAAAAAAAAAATTGAACTTGTTGTATTAATTTTACATTCAATCTCATCTTTGCCTTGACATCAACTTGAATAGGTTTTATAAATGTTCAAAATTTCATCATTAATCTGATTACCATGATTCTCTTAGTAGCATCCAACCAACTATAAAATTCACTTAAAATCCCTAAGGACTGATTCCAACTTAGTGGAATGGAATTGAGCACTTTTTTCAAATATGCCCAATAAAGTAAAGGTAGCCCTTCTATACAATTTGTCAAACATAATTTGTTTAGATTATTCAAAAAATAGTTTATGAACAACTTAAGATCTTGATTCTGTACACTATCTACACTATTATGTTCTTTTGCTAATACATTTTCTAACACACATTGTGATATACATTCTAACCAACACATTTCCAAACATTGTTTTCTTTCTTGAACTGATTTCATTCTAAAGTTGACTCACATACTTCTTGTTTTTGGTAAACACACTTTAAATTTTTTGTTATTATTAAAATATATTAAGAGGAAACTTAACATAGGGAAAAGATGAGGGGATAACTGGGAAAAAGGAAGTGAGGGATAAGTCATGGTGAAAGGTTTTTCTTAATAAAAGAAAAGTTCGTTAAGGAGAGATAATGTTATCTTATTAGATTGAAAGTGCTAGAGTTATTAGACATGATGGTTATAACTGGAGATCCTTATTAGCTTTTAGCCAAAAATAATGGTAGAAGACAAATATGGCACTAGATAGCCAATGATGGTGTTTAATTATCATAGAAAATGAAGAAAAATTTCTTATCTTAATTACAATAGATTCACCATATGCTTCTCCTAAAAGTAATATTAAATAGAAACTATAGAAATTCTATTATATTAATAAATGAAATGATGCTGTCTTCAAGCATTGATAAACCTCATATCTATATAAGATAAATGAAGGAACTTATATACACCATGTGGAGGGTTTTTCCTCTTAGATTAGCAATTTTCTATCTCTAGAAGATTTTGCACGTTGATTTACTACTCAGATATGCCTTAAAATGTTTACTTTCGAGAATCAATTCGAGATGACCCCTTCGAGTTAAGCTCGAGATTTGAAAGTTTGAGTCAAATTTGAACTCAAGCTTATTACTGTTGTTATCTTGATTTTGCTTAACTCATTTTGACTTAATTCATTTAGAATATTATAAGGAGATAATCATTACCAAAAGTTTTAGAGTCATAACATCAAATGTTAAACTTACTAAAACTATCTAATATGGAGTACCTTTGTAAGACCAACTAATGATGATCAAGATTATTTAAAGTCAATTCCTCACATCTTTTGTTGATGTTAGAATAATGATAATCTAGTATAAAAAATATTCATATGGGGTTTAGTAAAAGGGTTCACCACATTTAAAATTGTTAATTCTGGATTAGCTAAAGTCTAAAAGCTATCCATTTTTTTTTTTAATGGTAAAAGATAATATTATTAATATAACTAAAACCTAACTCACAGAAGAGCTAGGTAGCACAAAAGTGAAGCTTGAAGCTCCATCATTTACATGCACAAGACCATCAATAGCATAAGTAATAGGTCTAACAGGAGTCTTGCTATTTTATATAAACCATAAGAATAGACACCATTCTTCAAAAGATTTAGACAAAAAACAAGGGGATAAAGTAGCAGCACATCTTGTAGTTCTTTGCCTTACATCCATTTAGCTATAGCATCAGCTATACTGTTTAGCTCCCTTGGAATAATTGCAATCATCCACTATCTAAGCTAGGATAACTGTAAGCCCCATAATGAGATGTTCGACGCTCGATTCATAAAATTTAGGACGATTTAGTAAATTATCCGATCGAGTCTAAATTTTACAACAAAGTTAAAAATATTAGTAAAAATGATCTCATAAGTTTGGATTTAGAAAAATAAGTAATTAAATAACATAATATTGAATATAAACATTTTAGTCGCTATTTATTGGAAACGAGTAAAATTGAGTTTCGATAACTAACAAATCAATAGAGATAAATTATTTACACACTAAAAATAATAAAATAATATTTAGGAATATTTATTTGTACTATATATATATTTATGTATAGGTAAAAAAAAATGTAAAATTACCTAAAATGCTGGAAATATACTAAAATAATGCTAATTAATTAAAGGAAATTTATAAAAAAAAATTATAAGAAATCAAGAAAAAATGTGGAATTGTCCAAATTGTGGTCATGACAAGCTAAAACTTAAAGAAAGAAATCAACCAATCAAATTTTCCTAAGTAGAAAGTAAAAAATAAAAAATAAAAAATAAAAATAAGAAGGACACTTGGCATAAATAAATTAAAAGTAAACCCTAGACACTACTACAAATTTAGAAAACTACTTCCTAAACCTCATTTAGCCAGTTTAACATTAGAAAAAAAAATTAAGGAGGAGAGAAGAGAAGAAAAACTAATTTTAGCAAAATTAGATAAAACGGTGTGCATTTAAGACTTATAAAGGGAACTCACACCCAATGATCACCTAGAAAAAAAATAGCCACCACCAACTGATAGCAAACCCACCGCTTGGTGGTGCTGACAATGGTGGAGCCAGCACTGGTCACTCTTTAATCTATAAGTTCCGATTTTCCTTCTGAATTTGTTTAATTTACTAAAAATATCAAATATATATAAAAAATTATGAAATTTAGTTCTATAGGTATTTTTGCATGTAGAATTATAATATCAAACCATATTTTTAAAATTATAATTGCTTATATAGGTTCCATACGAATAGGTCTAATTCCAATGAATTTTGTATGAATTTAAAAAAAAATAGTAAATAATGTTATTTCGAACTAATTTTTTGTGTAAATATTTCTCATATGATATGTTTAATTTACATGAAATTAATATTTGATAAAGTATACGTTTAGTATTTATTAAAATTATTTTTGTTAAATTTACCCTATTTTTCATATGAAAGAAATAATAGGTTTTTAATTAAATTCCTTAATGAATCTAATTTTTAATGACTTCTAAAGTTTATTTATGATTTTAGGAATATTTAATTTGAATCTTATAGTTTTATTTGGTCATTTACCTAATTTAAGCTAATTTCTAGTAAAATCGGACCTAAAATCGGTAGACTAGAAAATAATATACATTAAACTATCTTAGTATTTTTCATAATCATAATATAACAACCATAATTTATTGAGTATAATACATTTTTTGTAACTTTAATGGAATGGGATATATTTAAGTTAATTTTGAAATTTATGGTAATTAGGTATAAAATTCTAATTTAAGATATAATTAGACATTTGATATGTAGTGTTAGAAGTATTAAATAAGTGATTTAGGAGTGAATTATGTAATAACACATGATATGTAAATATAGAAAATTAATGAGTAGAAAATATTATGTAAAAATTGACAATATTATAATACTATTAAAATAAAATAAATCAGATGTAAAATATAAATTTATATAATTATATGAAAAATATAAATTTTTCTTATATCAAGAGCTAAATCGGTAGTTAAATTAAGATTATAATATACCATATGAATTAGAATACTAGTTAAAGATCAAATATGATATTTAGGATACCTGATTATAATATGATTAATTTCATATTATGGTTTGGAACAAGTATTTAAGATTTTTGTATAAGCCGTAATTAGAAACTGAATTAAAACTTAATTTAGAAATCGATTCAGAAATGAGCCAGAATTTAGCCTAAATTAAGAATAATTGTAAAATATTTAAAAACCTGAATAATTAAATATAGTAAAACCTTAAGCTAAAGATAACATAAAGAAATACTGAATAAAGCTTATATAAGATAGTTATATGAGTGCTAAAATAACATTTATATTATATGGATTATCGGTGATGGCCTGTGCGAGTTGCACTTTGAGTGAGTAAGCAGGGAGTCTAGGTAAGTTAGAATTAATATGTTACTGTATTTCAGAATACTAATTTGTAGTATTCGAAGGCTTGAGATTATACTTGGTTGTGATTATCAGATAGTTAACCATATACATGCCTATATATGCTTGTTTCAGAGTTTGATGATATGATTCTAGTTTAATGCTCTAGTTTGTATTTCTGTGATTTGCTTGAAATAATTAAACACCTTAAATTAGATTTAATTAAATATATGACTTATAATTCTAAATTGGATTTGCATAGCAATCCATTAAGGGAAACGTTAGAGTTCTTTGACTAAATATTAACTCCTTCAAAATGGATAGTGCTAGATAACATAATGAGTTCCTTCTTCATCCTTAGTTGTACTAAGTGACAGGTAAAGAGATCGTAGCAAGAGTGAAATCAATAGTTTAAAGGTAGTTACGAGAAGAGTAATGTTTCCATTATATAAGCCTGGATTTAGTCACAAGCTGTTGCATAAATATGTAAACTCCTCAACCCGGATTAGAGCGGGTGTAATTCCTCTAATCTCACGACGGACCGGATAATATCGTGTGATGATATTTGCTTGTACATGCATTACGTCTAACTAATCTAGTTGATAACCTTGTCTGTATTTAATGTATAATTTTAAGTCTCCGTCCCAACTTACTGAGCGATTAATTGCTCATATCTCTATAGATATTGTCGTATGTGCTAGCTAAGAAGTCGTCAAATAACTACCTTAAAGATAGCAACTGTCGAATCTTAGGAAATGAGAATAAAAACCTGAGGAGTAATTACACTCTTAAATTTGGATTTTATCTTTAAAGCTTTTAGTAATAATTTATGTATTTCTTAAGTAGATTATGATTAGGCTACTAAATCTTGTAAACATAGTTAGGATATTTTAGTGTGAATATGTATTTTTTTTTTCATAATTTCATAGGCAAATAACATCTTTATTTATGAACTATTTACTTTAAAGCAAATTAATTGTGGATATTTTATATAAATCAAGTCTAAGATAGTAGTTGAAATGTCAACTTCTACCTTAGAATGGTTTTCACAGCGAGACTATTACAACTTTGTCGCTTTAGGCATGACAATGACCTTGCCCTACATGCATTCACAACATTATAGAAAGCAAGTTTAACATTAACTTGATTATTCAAAAGACAAAATATTGCTGATGAGTATTCTAATATTAACTTATAGGAAACCCCTTTCAATGCAGTGCACTAAACCCCAATAGACTCCCTTTAGCTCTGCTGTAAGGAAGTCAACGTTTCCATGTTTTTTAGCAAAGCCAAGACCCATTTGCCATTAGAATCTCTTATAACTCCTCTAACTATTATCGTCCCTATATTAAGAAAAATTGATCCATCCGTGTATAGGCAAACCCAATTCTATTTTAGAGGCAACCATTGAAGATTATTAGATTTAATGAGAAAATTTTTCTAGGAGTGTTTTAAATGAGCGCATAGTTCTTGAGATGCAATAATAATAATTTGTATCAAATTAGCAAGATCAACCCTATTGTTGAAGATGGCTTTGTTTCGATAGTGCCAGATCTTCCATAACATGATTGGAAAACAAAAAGCTTTGGGTGGATAAGGGAAATTAGTCTGACTTCTAAGTATATGACTATTGGTTTTCACCCAGTCAAGGAGAACCTAATCTGAATATGGATTTGTACATTCAAAGGACTACAATAAGGTTATGATTGGTTGGACATATGAGCATAACAAGAAAATGTGTGATAAAGACTCAAAGCCACCACATTTAGGAGGAATTATAGATGTGAATGCCTATGTGATTCAGATTCTCAAAAGTGGGGAGTGATTTAGTGAAAAGTCTCCGTAAAAAAACTTTGACTTTAGGGGGAAGACAACTAAACCTGAACTAAAACTAGTTCATAGTTGGTAAGCCTTCCTATAGAAGGGTAGGGTGTATATCTTGGATGCTTGGTTTTATTCTATAGTAGTTGGCTAGAATACGCTGGTCCTACTTGCTCATATCAAGAATGAAAGGACCAATAAGTTTATATAAGAGATAAGAGATAAAGGAGCCTATCATTTCCTCATTCTTGCTTATAATTAAGGACCAGCAATCAAATACACTAACATTTTCATTATGTTGAGACAATGGTCCATGGAAAAGATGCCTTAAGATTCCCATTCTACTCTAAGAATCCCACTAAAACCTAGTTTGTCTGCCATTGCCTATTAGAGTTTATAGGGAGCTCTACAAGGTAAACTTACTATCTTTAAGCTCTTTGGCTAGAAAAGAATAGGAAGCAAGGCTTGGCTCATAATGAAGATTGAGCAAGTTTATATATTTCCCTTTGATTAAGGAAACTCGAGGCGTATTTCTTGCATGGAGCTCAAAATATCTCTAGATGGTTAGAGCTTTATTTTTTATGTTGAGATTTGGTAAGCTTAAACCCCCACTCTTAGTATGTTTGGCCATTTGATCTTAACTTTATAGATGTCAAAATCGTGATTTTACACATACGATTTGATGTGTTTACAATTTTAAGTGGCTCTATTGAGTTAACTCTTATGTGAAATCTTTTTTCCATAGAAACTTACATTTTCAATCAAATTTATATATAAACTCGATAGAAACTTAAGTTTTTTTTATTAAGTTTACTGATTTTATATATTTAAGTTGAATGAACTAAAATATTAATGAAAAAAAAAATACAATTAGCCTTTTACAAGCCATCAAGTATTAGGGCATTACAATATCTATCTTATCTTATTCCAATTTTTTTTTCTCTTTCTTATTCTCTTAATCTTTTATTTTATGTTCATAGCCTTTATTTAGGTTTCAACTCCAATAATAAAGTTTACAAGGAAAGTTATATGTTTTATTTTGTACCATCAATAACTTAGAATAAGTTGGAATGTTAGATTCTCTTTAATTTATAGCTTTAAAAAAAAATTGGAAAAAAGTTTAGTTTTAGCTCTATTTATCTTTCTTCCATACATGTTATATTACAACTAAGAATTTTTATTTAAAAGAAAAAACTTAATTTCTTTTTTTTTTTTTTATTTTGATCATGTATTTCAATTTTTGAATAACTACTATAAGTATATTCATAATTTTTTAAAGTTATTTTACATAAGTTATAGAAACTTATGTTTCCATGTTTTGATTTTACAGACCTTCTAGCGACTTTAAGTAGAATCATGAGTTTGAAAACTTTACCCAACTTACCCAGTATATAGGCTTCTTGTTAAAGGTCCCTACCCAAACAAAGTGGTTTATCAACTAAGTCAACTTGTCTATGAACAAATTTGGCAATATCCCCATTTGCATATAATAAGCTGGCAATAATTGAAGAGTAGACTTAGCTAAAATATTTCTCCCAGCTATGCTTAGGGTTTTTACTTTCTAGCCATTAAGTTTTGTTGAACTTTCTCTATAAGATATTGGAATTGTCTAGCTTTTGGTTTTAAGCCTTTTTCGAAGAAATAACCCAAGTACTTAACAAATTTTGTTAAGGACTTCATTTTCAAAGATTCTTTTAGCTTAGCTTAGAGATCAAGAGGTGTATTTTTAGAGAAGAATACTCTAGACTTGTTCCTATTTATCTTTAACCCAGAAACATTAAAAAACCACATTATGTTTCATTAATGATTTTAACATTATCCGCTATAGCTAAGTTACATAAGATAACATCATTTGCAAAAAGAAGTTGAGAGAAGTTAAGGCTTGTACCCTTTATTTTAATCAGCAACCATCTATTTTGCAAAACCTCCTTTTTTATTACACGACTCAGGAGGTCAAGGCACAAGATGAAGAGGTAAGGAGAAAAGGGGTCTCCTTGCCTAATTCCCTTGGAAGGAAAGAAAGGGAGTAGTAGGGCTTACCCATTAACTAGAACTTCAAAGGCTGTTGAAACGAAGCAATTAATAATGAGATTTATCCACCATAGTGGAAATTGAATAATTGAAGGGTCTAGTATATGAAGTCCTACTCAATAGTTGTAAACCCTAAAGCCAAGCTAAGTAACCATAGGTTTGAGCTTAAAACCCAAGGTTTAGGGCGATCGGCTAAAGGATCCGATCAAACCCAAATTATAAACTATTTAACAAAATACCAGTAAAAATGACCCTGTAAACTTAAATTTAAGAAAATGAGTAGTAAAATAGGAGACTATAAAGTTTTCAAATTTTAAGCATAATAACTGCTAATTACCGAAAAGGCAAAAAGTGTAATATAATAACTAATAAATTAGTAGAGATAGATTATATGTATACTAAAAATTTTAGAATGACCAAAATAATATTTAGGAATGTTCACGTGTACCCTACATGTATTTACGTGTAGATAAAAATACGCGTAATTGCTAAAATAGGCCGAAAACTAAGTAAATAATTAAAGAAAAATACAAAATAATTATAAAAAAATCAGAAGAAGATAATTGCAACAAGATCAGGTCATGGACTGAAAAAAAAAATTAACCAATAAGAATTTGACAAACTAAAAGCCTAAAATCAAAGAAATGGGGCAAAATCCCATCAAATTAATGCACATTAATTACTATGTTTGTCTATAAATAAGGAAAAAATTCTTAGAAGACATTTGGACAGTTTGTGATCTGAGAAAAATCGAAACACAAGAAAAATCGAGAGAAATTCTAGAAAATAAAAAAAAAAAAAAGAAAACTGTGCAGATTAGTAAGGTGAACTAAAACCACCACCCACCACCACCTGGGATCAAACCACCACCACCACCACCACCACCACCCAACACTAGTACCAGCGTCTGGACCGGCCGACAGCCTTGGACCGGGTTTGGACGGCCAGAAAGCTTTGAACCGGTTAGTCATTTATTCACCCCGATTTTTGTATAATTTTGTAAAATTAGTTATTTTGCCCAGAAAATTATGAAACTTGTTATTCTGAGGTTTTATTGTATGTAGATTTAGGGAAAAATATTGATTTAGTTTAATTATGTCTGGAAATATAGGGTTCTTAAGAAATTGTTCAAAACCGAGCATGATTAAACCGGAAATTAAATAGGCTTAGGGATGTAGTTTGGGGCTCAAAATTTTTCTGTAGGATTCTCATATGATGTAGAACAGTGCTGTGAAGCCATTTTTTTTAAATTAATTTTCGAAAATTTTAAGTTAATTTTTAGCCCTAAAATGATGGTAAAATTGAGTGATTTAGGATTAATTAGGTGATTAGGATGTTAATTACTGATTTAGATCTTGATTAGATGATTAAGGAAGTTAATCTCTGTAGTGGAACCCTAATCCTAGCTTTTAGGTACTAATTATGGTTAATTAGGGAAATTAGGTAAAAAATATAAGAAATTAGGAATATGTGAAAATATAAATTACTAAATTTAAAAAAATAAAGTTATTTAGATAATATTATAATTGAAATCAGAAAAATAATAAATCTGAATTAATATTTAATTTTAAGTAAATATCTTAAAATGTAAGATTTTTACACATCGGGAATAAATCCGATACCCCAATTAGGGTTAGCGTGTACCGAATAGTTTAGAATACCAAAATTTCGACCCAATAGAATATTTGAATACCCGAACATAAGGTGATTAATGTTACATTGGGATTCGAGCCTAATCACGATTTAGGAATAAAAACTAGAATTTAGTTTAGGAACCGAACCCCGAAATAGAATACAACAAATTATTAATACGTTGTAGGTATACATTTGGAAAATGAGTTACATTATAAATTAGAATAAGAATCCATAAAATATAAGTACTAAAAGAACCTATTTGTATTATAGGACACCCAGAAACAAATCAACTCGCAACTAGAGGATCGAGCGATTGAGCAAATTCAGGTAAGTTGGGTTATTGCTTATTGTAATAGAGTACTAGTTTTGTAGTGCTCGGAGACTTAGGCTTGTATATGCTTGTGATTGTAAGTAGTTTGCGCATGTGTTTGATGTATCTGAATTCGTGCTGGAATTTGTGCTGTGAATGATTTTGTGACTGATTTAATTGGTATGAACTTGTTTGAAAACCTTAACCGAAATTTAATCTTAGTCGACCGTAATAACCGAAAACGTCATGCATTGCAACTCGTTAGGGGATCATAGGACTCTCCAACCAAATACCAACCCCTTCGAAAGGGATAGCGCGGGATAGCGCAGGATTGCAAAATGGTCCCTTCTTCATCCTCAGTCGAACTAAGTGATAGGAGAGGAGGTCGCGGCGGGGGTGAAGCCAATGGTTCGAAGGTAGTCGCGGGAGGAGCGAGGTCTCCATTGCACAAGCCTGGGTTT
Organism: Lumnitzera littorea; assembly: GCA_024138015.1. Classification (NCBI taxonomy): domain Eukaryota; kingdom Viridiplantae; phylum Streptophyta; class Magnoliopsida; order Myrtales; family Combretaceae; genus Lumnitzera; species Lumnitzera littorea. The sequence goes on along the minus strand of JAMXBB010000011.1, from coordinate 97,567,278 downwards.
GGTTGTGAGCTGCTGCATAACATGGAACTCCTCAATCCGGATCGGAGCGGGTGAAATTTCTCTGATTTCACAACGGACCGGACTACATTGTGCAATGACACTTGATTGTTGCATTGCATAAAAATAATTGTTTGTTAACCTTGTTTGTGCTTGTATGCATTCGTGAGTCTCCAATTCAACTTACTGAGCTGCAGTTGCTCATACCCTTATAGATCCTTTTGCAGGTTCTGATTTGTAATCTCTTCAAGTACTATGCCGCCCTACAATTATCCAGAGGTTAGTCTTTTTGAAGCCAGGGGTGTGAGGATTAAGTTATTTAGCATAATGTGTATCTAGACTGACCTTGTAGTTAAAAGTTGAAGACTGTTAGTTATTCTGTAAATTAGTAGACTGTGGTGATTTTGTAAATCTTCCTGGGAAGCTCTGTAGACTTATTTATATAATTATCTATGTTTAGTAGTAATTTGAGATAATTATCATATTTATAGTATAATTATTAATCAAACTGTTTACTTCAAAGCGAGTAGTCGTCGACGCCTTGTATAGATTAGCTCTATGGTAGGAACTGTGAGGCCAGTTTCTATCATAGAATGGTTTACACGGCGGGACTGTTGCGACTTCGCGACTTCGCGACTTCGGGGCGTAACAATAGTGTCAAAGGCCTTATATAGATCTTGCTTGATTAGCATCCACCTAATCTTACCTTGCTTTTTGTTACAAGAGTGCAACAATTCATTTGAGACTAATACATTATCCAAAACCTTTCTTCCTAGTACAAAAATAGATTGCATAAGATGTAAAAGGCCATTAAGGAAAGGTCTTAATCTTCACACTAATAATTTCGCTATAATTTGTGCAAAGACTAATAGGTTTATGTTAAAAAATTCTTCACGCTTACTCTTTTTTGGGTGTTAAGCATATTTATGTTTTTGATAATTTCAAGTCGCAATAATCCCTCTCTTATAACTCTCAATACTATATTAGTCAATGATGGAGCCACTATGTGCCATGCTCTCTTGAAGAAGGCTACGTGTAAGCCATCCACACTTAGAGCTTTCCAAGGACCAACTGAAGCTAAGCTTTCAAACACCTCTTTTTCCATTACTACAATGCTTAAAGAATTTTTTTGATCCTTTATTAGTCCTCCAGTTAAATTAGAAGGGATAGAATAGCTCAAACTTGATTGACACTTGGATGAAGTGAAGATGTCTTTAAAGTAATCATTTATCAAAAAGGTAAGTCTACTCAAATAAAAAATCCAATGTCCCGAATTATCTCGAAGCCTTAAGATCCTATTTTTTGCTCTTCTATTAAAGATAAGAGCTTGATAGTACCTTATGTTCCTCTCCCCCTTAAGTAGCCATTTAGCTCTAGATTTCATCTTCCAGAGACTCTCCTCGCTATTAAGGATATGATTCAGGTCATGTTTTATTTTATCTCTGTGATAAATCAGCAATGAGGATGGATTATAGTACCTTGTGTTCCTTTCCCCCTCAAGTAACTTTCTTTTCAATTCTTTTTTCTATTGAGGTATAAATCTAAGGACAAGCTTATTCCAAGACTTAAATGTTGTTGATAATGTTTTAATTGCTGTTAAGAAATCATAGTGACTTTCTTCTTATATTTACTTGATGAGGGGGAAGCAACCCTCATGAGAGAACCACATATGCTAAAATTTGAAGATGTGGTTCTTAACTAACTTAAGACTAATAGGGTGAGTTTAGAGAAGAAAAGCATAGTGGTCAGAAGGCCAATTTTTCACATGAAAAATTTTTGAGTTTAGAAACAATTCTCTCTAGCTCATGTTACACCAAACTCTATCTAGCCTTCTTTAGATAAGTGAAGGAATTCTCTATTCATTTGACCAAGTGAATTTAAGGCCTATGTATCCTAAATCAACAAGGCCATATTCACTCATACATTAGCCATAATTAAAGGATATGGTTCTCTTAAAAACCCTAGATCCCCATTACTCATGGAGGGAGATGATATCATTGAAATCCCCTAACATACACCAAGGACTATCACCAACTATGCTAGCTAAATATCTCAATTCATCCTAAATATCAAATTTCACGAATGGTACGAGAGGACCATATACTATAGTCAAATAAAAGAAATAGAAGAATGTATAACCTTAAAAACAGGTGAAACTCTTGTAGAGTTTTCTTTTCTACATTCACATCCAAAACATTAGTATTCTAGAGCAGAAGGATGCCTCTACTTTGTCCATTTGCCTCTTCTACAGTAAACCCATCTAAGGGCATCGTATGAGAAAATGTGTGCGCATTGAGAGAATCAAGTCAGGTTTTCATTAGAACAATAAAGTTTAGCATGTACCCATCTATCACCTCCTTAATGACATCCTTTTTTCCTTTAGGAATTCATGCCTCTTACATTCTAAGCCATTATTTTGGTACTCCTAGCAGAAGTATGCAACCTATCCTCCTCTATCCTTTAGGTCATCATCCTATACTACACTATGTTTGGTCCTACCCTTCCAGTTCCCTTCACTTCAACCGAAAACTTGCTAGGATTTTCCTGAAGATCAATTATTGTCATAATTTCCTCCTTATTCAAGAATGTCAGGTAGAAACTTTCTCTCTTTCCTAGAAGTACTACCATTGGAATTGGCCAATTTAGGATGTCCATATCCAACATGTTTAGTAATTGGTCTAGTAAAACCTTGATTGTCTTTTCCTATGTGGCCATGTGCTAAGCTTTGGTGACATTGTCTTTAGGTATGGCAATGTATATCTAGACTAGATATTACCTCCTGGAGGCTATGGTTAGTCCTATTTTGGTCAGATAAGTCTCCCCTTTTGGTAATAGAACCACTCCCTTATTAGCTATGTAAAGGATGGTTACTTGATTTGGAAGTCTCCTATCTTCCACAACTTCTATCCAAAACCTCTCCATTTGGTTGTTCTAATCCAATGTCATTAGATAGTTGGTCTCTTCTCTCTAAGGATTGTCGAAATGGGTCTTAGACTTTTTATCAGAAAGGTCAAGATCACTCTGTGTTACATTTTAAGAAGGGATTTGCTTGGCTTAGGAGTTTTTTTTTAGTAGGAGAATGTTTCTTTCTTTCTTTATTTTTCTTTTAACTGGAATTAGGTACCATATTCACTATAGGTTATGCCTTAAAAGGAAATTTTTTATTAAGGGAGTTATTGTCATTTAATGCCATTAAGTCCAAATCTATTTCCCTAGGCTCCTTATGGTTTGATGCCACCATTTTAGGTGCTACGTCAATCAATATCTCTCTTGATTTGACTAAATTGGCTATAGTTTGAATTTCAATTTTCATATTTACTATCTTTTTAGTCACACTAGTCTTAGAGGAGTTATTGCTTGCTAAGTGGATCATTACACTTAAATTTCCTCCTTCTAATCCTAATTCCTTCTCCTCAATTATTTCCTGACCTATCCCTTTAGCTTTAGAATTAACCAAGTCCCCTGTATTTAATGTCTCATTAGTTTTACCTTTGGCCTTTTCAACTCTTGAAGACTTCTTTTAGTCAAAGACTTTTGGATTTTGAGATTTCTTCATTGATTTTTTTTTTCCCTATTGGTAACAAGGACCTACTCCCCATAAGAGTCTATCTTAATCAGATCCTCACCTATAAGGACTTGGGTTTGACTTAGCTCAATTTGCGAAACCTTAGGTCAACATTTTGACCTTGACTTTGGGACTCTTGTTGTTTAGGAGTTGAGTTATCCTCTTGAGATAAAGTGATTTTAATTGAATTTATACAATTTTTGTCTACATGGCCTATACATGCACACGTACAATAGAGCATCTTTATACCTTCATATTACAACTGATAGGGATTGTTGTCTATTAAAATCGTGTATACCAGTGGTTCATTGAAGTTTACTTGGACACATAACCTAGTGATCTTTCCCCTTTCAGCTTAGGCAATGAAAGTGTCTAGTCTTAACACTGGTCCTATCACCAATCCTAAATTATTCAAGAAATTAAGATTATATTAATCTAAGGGTAAGTGAAACACCCTTACACATACTGCTACTAATGTGAGAAAGGATTGGGAAGCTCTAAAATTTAGTTCCCAAAGTCTCAGAGTTAAGAAATGGCTATTGATGAACCATGATCCATCACAAATAACAATTGATAGATCTTCTAAATTCCTAAAGGTGATGACATAGAACCCCGATCATATGCCAATCATTGAGAAATTGGAAACAAAGCTCTAAATATGCTTCAATTTTTGTAGTAAAAACTTAAAACCTAGAGAAGCACCATATAATTTAATAATAAGGAGTTTTTCCACTAAGCCCTAATTTGCTTTTTCTCTTTGGAGGTTAAGGAGATTTCATTCATACTTGGTCCTAAAGCATCTTCAAAAACCTAAATCAAGACACCTTGATTCTCCTGGCATTCTTCCATTTCGTCATTTTGGTTCAACAAAAAGGCTGTTGCATGAGCGTTAGTAAATTGCCCTACAACCATATCGTTATAAGACTTCTTACTCGAATCCACATCCTGCATAGGACATGAAGAAGAAGGTTTAGAAACATGAATAGAAGGATCATTTAAGTCGATTGAATCGAATCTTCAATTGGTTCAAGGCATTTTTTCTTAAATTTTACAGAAAGGGGGCTAAGGTTAGGGTTAGTCAGACAACTTTTCAAGAGAGAAGAAGGTTTGATTTTTGCAACATGTTATATACTTTATAGGGTCACAATTTGTCTAAAAGCTATCCTTATGACTTAGGAAGTATTTGCAAGGGTGCTATGGTTAGAGGGCGAGCACACCAATATCTCCTACATTTTCCTTTCTATGTATTTATTTATCTTTTCTAAATAACAACAATATTTTTACCAGTTCTATCTAAATATCACATCTGCATTTCCTCTTACAAAATTAAATACCTCGTGACCCTAGATACAATCATTTAAATCATCTTCAACTGAAAGAACACCTTAGAATTCTCATCTGTATTTTAAACAACTGTCACGAGTCTTTCATGTTCGTTGGGTGATAGCATTTCAAGTGGTTGAGATGGATGATAAGAACCGGATAAAGAGGACTTGATAGGACAAATATAAAGAGGACTGAATAGCCTAAGCTTATTGTACCAATTTGGTTTGTACAATATTGAATATAAAATTTCTATTAAAAAATTAATTATTTATATTATAAAATAAATACATTTTTATAATATTTAATAAAAATAATATTCATTAACTTAATATTATAATATGAAGTGATATTTTTGGAAATATAAAATATTTTTTGTTTTCATCTAGTAAATTTTATTTTTGTACCGTGGTTCAGATATAATAAAATTTAGATACTTTGTCCAATCCATCAATCTAGTTTTTGTGCAATCATAAATTTATAAACTAAACATATGATAAAATATTTTGTCTAATCCAACACTACAAAAATTGCGTAACTAAACGCTATTTTAATATACAATGTTAGAAATTAATGGAATCCACTATTTAACGAGTTTATATTTTTTCTAAAACAGAGTTAATAATTTGTGTTAATTATTTTTAACAAACTCATAAATAAAAGTCTTAACTCATAATAAAATCCATTTATTAATCTTGTTTGAAAATATATATTTATAACTCAAATCATTTGATAAGTATGTGCCATTTCCATGCTCAACCCTCCAAACGTTTAATTACATGACGGCAATCAATTCTCTATTGGTAAAATGTGTTTCTAATATGGCTTGCTTCAGCAACTACCCGGTCAGGTGCTTTTTAATGCTAGCTAAGTTGATAAGCAACAAAAACGATTTGTCCATTCATCTTTTAGACTTTTGAGAAATATACTGTGGAATTTTTAGTCAGTCGTGCTTATCGTTATCCAAATCCGACGAAAACTGGGGAAAGAAAATCGTGCACGATTATAATCGAATAGAGTATACAGGTATCGTTTACGATTTTAGATAAATTCATTAATTTATTGTTTGAGTTGCATATTAATCAAAATTACTAAATAATTAAGCTTTAGATTATTAGATAAAAGTTAAAAATTTTGTTTTATATATATTTCGTAATATTAAAATCTATTCCATATAATATTAAATAAATATATTTTCAAAATTCTATAAGTAATAGCATGCTATGTTTCCATGAATCATCAATTTTTTTTTTTTTTAAATTTTTATATTTATAAGAATTCATGATCAGTATTATTTACACCAAATATAATACACGGAGGTTGTACTATCCTATTATATTGTCTAATTCTTTATCTACTGTTCAATTCTACTGACTTAATGCTACCGTAATGCAGTATATGCTTATGGACCGAGTGAAAGCCAGTCTTGCTGGGCCAAACCGAATTGAAGAAGGTGTCCTCGTAATCTGGTGAAGTTAAGAAGCTTACTTTTCGGGAGAAGCTTCTCGTAATGATAATGGACTTGCCCTACCAAAACAAAACGTCCCATCGGAGTCAATGCTTTGATTGGATCAATTAGCCTGGAAAAATTCCGTAGAATCGTAAATGAGGTTTTTATACTGTACATGCCTGATCAAGAAAGAAAAAAAAAATTAAAAGAAAAATGGGGTTTTCAAATAAATGTAGCGAATTAGCCTTTTTAAAATCAAGAAAAAAAAAAATCAAAACAAAATGTCTCGACGGAGCCAGTTGAATGTAGAATTTGGACTTGGAGAAATTAGCGCCCACCCCTAACACACCCACCGACCCCGCCCCACCGAAGAACTTTTGTATTAGGTGACAAATTTGATTCATTTTATATAATTTGTAGGGAAGAAAAAAATTGGAAAATATTCTTCTATTGTAAGTTTCATCCATAAGTGCTAATTTGAAGCAAGAGCAACATGCGGTATTATTATTATTATTATTATTTGTGAAACCGTTTTTAAGACCCCTTGTTATAATAAAAGTGCTAAAGTTATCAAAAATTGTTATAATATTTATGACTAATGAAGATTTTATTAGTTTTAATGATAAATGTTGATAGATGGTAAAATGTGACATCTAGTAGCTTATGGTGGTAATAGGGGTGTTTGTAGTTTGGTTTAGAGACCGAATTGAATTAAACCATATTTGAAATAGTTTGATTTAAAGTCTTAATGAATAGAATTACTTTTAATGGCTCAAGGTTTTAAACAAAATTGCTTTAGATATGTGGTTTGCTTTAATTCAAACCGCTTTAAGAAAATATTATTTTTTTTATAATAATAATAGTTATTAAAGCTTTCAACCAACATTGATGTCGAAGTTGAAGAATATAATGTAAGAATTAATCACAGAAGATTATATCACAATAACGTTTCATTTTCAATTATAGTAAAGGTCTATGAGTTTACTAGAGATAAAAGATAACTACCAAGAAAAATGAGTTGAATGTAGAGGTTAAAAGTAAAATAAAATATGAAAAAACAAGATGAATTAAGTTAGATTGAAATATCAATGGTGTTTAACGTAGAGGTTAAAAGCAAAATCACTTTAAATTGGAAATAAATATAAGACTTTGTGTTTCATGGATGATAAATGGCCTAATATGATTATCGGCAAGTGTAATAGTAATATCTTTGATCAACTTGTAATAATTTCTTAAAATTTTTTCAATATTGGAAAGTATTTTTGGTTGTTTTCTAATTTTTTTTTCTATATGCATCATTATTCTCTTTTTATCGATTTTAGCAAATTTTAGAAGTTTTTATGTTAATTGAAATCTCAAACGTGTAATGGAGGGGCTTCGATGATACAGTTTTTCAAAAGCATATTATGTCCATGAATAACAAAAAAGAAATTGCTAGCAGTGAGAATGAGAATGTTAATAGTTCTTTATAAGCTTCCATGACATTATCAACAACTATTTTACGATTGATAGATATTATTTTATCGTAAATCGATGTAACTTTTTATTGAATTTAGAAGTAATTATACCGTGTGGTTATTTCATAGAATTTCCTCTATTTAGGATGATTAGCTTTATTTTTTTTTTTTAAAAGATAGTAGACTCATGATTTTACTGAATACAAATACTCAAACCTTATGGGATTGTTAGGTTTTATATGATTGCGCAAGAAGATGATGGCCATCGTCATGGATCATGGATCTGGGTACACACCATCAAGATGCACTGCAAACTTCTCTAAGAGCGAGTTATTTCCAACATGGTGTCATTTAAAGCCGAATACAACGAGTTAAAAAGAAGATATACTAAGTATAACGAGATGAATCAGCGAATTCCGAATAGTTGTTTTTGAAAAACTCACCGTCACAAAGGGCTAATCGAGCGAATCTTTTATTTCCAGCCCTTAGACTATGTGTATTGGAAAGTGCTTGACACACCACCCAATGTTAACGATTTCCTTTTTGGGATCTTTATATTTTTTCACAAAGTCTCTTAAAAAAGTTAAGAGTACTCGTTTAAAAAAAAAACACTTAAATATTAATAATATACTACATATTTAGATAAATAGCATGTAAATATCAATAATAATACGTAATTTTTAAGAAGCTATTATTTATATTTTCATATATCAAAGTTCTATCAATATTTATATACTGTTAATCCATCCACATAAAGTATTAGTAGTAATGATAAAATTATATAAATATATAGCTAATTTAAACAATTTATCACATTCACTAGTAAAACAAGATGTTATAATGGAAAGTTTCCACAACTTTTACTAAATGTTACATAATAATCCATGGTACAAGAACCAATAAAGTTTATTTTTTTTTTTCAACTATATATTATAATTTTATTAATAAAAAACTAGTATTTATATCATTAAAGTATAACAGATCTCACAAATCATAAGTTTATTAATCTTTACAACTATGGATAATGCATCTACAAATGCAACTTTGAAACAAATATAAGATAAAAACGAAGGAAAAAAAAAAAAGTTCAAACACAATAATGATAATCAAATTAACTAAGAATCCCAAATAGGACCAAACGCTGGGATTCCTGCACCCTTACAAGCATTGACAACGTCCCTACTTCCCTCAGGATTACTCGTCACAATAACCACCTCCGCTCGCCACCTCTTCGCGATGTCAACGCTCATTTCTGATACGTTCGGACGGCCTAAAACCGCGGTGTCATGTACTATTAACTTGTCCTTGGGATGACCACTCACCATGTCCTTAATTTCTTTCCCGAAATTCTGTTCAATTCCCTTGGTAACCCACAACAAGCACACGTTAGCCTTGCATGGCTGCAACAGGAAAGAAAGGAAAACGCAAATACCCGAACCCGTCGCGACGAGAAGAACCCTGTTGTACATGTTCACTAGGTAGGGCAGACCAGCAAAGTGCACACTTCGGACCCATAAGTGGCTAGGCGGGTTTGTGACAAGTGATTTGGTGAAGTCACCAACTGCACCAGCAAGCATCATGTGTTCACTTTTGTTATCGGATATTATCCCAAAGCCATGCCATTCCGAAAATGGAGACGGACTGATCCTCCCCAATATCCCGGCTTTTATGGCGCCCTCAAATTTAATTATTGAGGCATGTCCTGATGGAGAGGAGATTCGGACATGGACACGTCGAACCGTAAGCCATGGAATTATGATCAGGATTGTTATTGCCAAGGTGAACCAGAACTCCTGCCTTTGAACCATCCTGGAACCGAGACTATTGGAATAAGATTTTGTTGTGGGGTCATAGGAGATCGTAAGGATAATGAAGGCCCACAAAAGAGCTAGCGCAGACCAGCCGGCAAACCGATGAGTCCGCTCGAAAACATTGTGGTGGAGATGACGGACAAGGGGGAAAGCCGCAAGTGAGGAGAGGAAGATCAACCCTAGAATAGCAGATGCAACAGCGATGATCTCGGGGGAGGTGTTGGCCCTATCTTTGAGGGTTAGAACCAGTGCATAAACCAGCCAAGCAATGGAAGAGACACCGCAACCGCTGTGGATGCCTCCGACGCTTTGGAGGAGAGAGGTGGTGGATGTTTTGACAAAGAGTGGAATCCAAGACCTCCCTAACACCTTTACCGCGAGCCAGAAAACTATCCTTAGGAAAGCCTCACTCCTACAGAGTGTGAGTGCAAATATGTTAGCTATTGAGAACAGAGCCGCCCTATCTCTTGCATAAGGGAAATGCCCCCTGGCAGCGAGGGCCAAGCCGACAACATTTAACGACAATGCGGTGATGAAAAGCCTCTTGTAGACTGTGAAAAGTCCTTGATCAAGAAGGATTATTGAAAGCCTAGACTCATGCTTTTTAGCACTAGGGTTTGCTTGTTGTTTGTGTGGGAGTGGATGTGGAATTTGGTTGTCTTGCTTCTCCAGTACTTGTAGGATTTTGCCTTCTTCAAGTGCTCGCAATTCATTATCATCGACATGTTGGTCATCACCTAAATCAAGGTCACAAAAGTGGCTACTAGGTTTGCTTACAGAACGCTGTAAAATGAAATTTGGAGCCACCCTTGAAGAGCTCCCTTTTGACCATGGAAGCCAAAATGAGCTACTTGAATTGCTTTGTTTATTGGAAACAAGAGTTGGATGAATTGCAAATGGGTCAGCATGTGGCTTAACCTCAAACGCCACACCTCTGCAGCTAGAAAACCTAACTGGGCTTTGCATAGTTTTATGTCTTTTTCTAGGTTTGTTTCTTAGGAAAAGGTAAAGGATAACTATGCAAGGAGATTGCTGACTTTGAGAACTTTGAAGTTTGATGGTGTAATTTTGAGAATGTGTGTGATTATGGGAGTTGTATTGTGTTTTGGTGCATTAAAAATCGGGCATGGGGTTGGGGGTTTTATACAGAAAATTTTTTTGTCGGCGACTACTTGAGTAATGCACAATAATGTAGTGTATTATTGATCATTTTAAGTTTGAATGGGTCAAATAGAATAATTGCAACTAGACATTTAGATACCATATAGGATTAAAAATACTAAGTCAAAGTATTGTGAAATATTTTAATATTACTACGGTAGCGGTCTTGTTCGAATATTCCGGAAGTAATGGTGTCTATAAAGTTGAGGTTGAATTGCTCCAATCGGTAACCGCGAAATGACCGGAGAATCAAGAATATATGCGTAGAAAATAAGGGGGTAATATATATATATATATATCTCAAAAATATGAATGCTCCAACAAGGGTTAATGCATATTGGAAAAGCCCTTTTATATCCTATGGGCAATTACTTGACCTATTTTTTCGAGTTATTCTACGTCTCAAATACAATCAACCTATTATCTAAAATTTTAAAATTTTGTTATTATTAATAAAACCTTTTGAACTTAATTCTCTAAAACTCATGTTGACTTAAATGGGCTCGTGGCTTAAGTTACTCCCCTTTAGATTCCGTCTCCTTACCTTTACAGTTAGCCTCAGCTCAAACCCATTGTAAAGCCTGCCTAATTACAGCAGTCCACAATGGTTATGGCATTACGGATAAAACTGAATGACTGAGTCAACCAACTACTTCCTACAATTATGGATTATGTCAAACCTTGTAGCTTCACTATCCATAGCTTGTGGATGTGGTTTCTGCCTACTAACCGCTCTTTAATTATCGGCTTGACTCTTCCATAAATATCAAACTACTATTTAATAATAAATCACTTGATACTTTGTACATCTAAGCTATATTCTACCATTTAGCATGCTTGCTATCATTCTCTATACACTTTACTGATTTAAGCATCAAAATTGTCACATTGGATAATATCTTAGTGCTCCTCACCATTTATTGTTTTGTAGGCTCTCCCTATTGCGCAAAGCTCAAACCACTTCTAATCCCTACTAACCAAAACTCAAAGACAATAATTAACTCTTATAATAATCTCAACAATTAGATGATAAATTAAATTATCTTGTTGCCGTTTTTTTTTATAGGGTTATTTCATTGCAATTATGACCTCGATTAAAGAGGGTCCTACGATTTATCTATTTGTTCTTTAAACATTTGAGAAATTTATTGCAGATGGTCATGCTTATCTAGATATGTTGAGGATTTTTCTGTTTTTCTTTTTGTTTGACAATTATAGTAGTGAGGTGGTTCGGATTTGTACCATCCTTATGGAAGGATAACTTTTATATCAATTAGATTATAAGGTTTTTGGCAAATGTTATGATAACCGAGGAATAAAAGTATACACAAATGTAATCTGAGTTGGACACATTGTGCCGCACGTGCTTGTTGACCGCGTAATAGCCAACTTCACTGGACCAAGCCGAGCAAATGGTGTCTTGATTTGGTAAGTTAAGAAGCTGACTTTAGTTTTGCTCACGAAACAAGACTAGACTCGACTCTAGTAACCAAAACAAAATGTCGTCCTATCCAGACCCATTTCCATATTTGTTGTAATGAAAGTGCTAGAGTTGTTAAACACCGTTATATTAATCATGATAAGTGAGACTTTTTGTTAGTGTTTAATGATAAGTAATGGTGTAAGACAAATATGGTACTTCCAATAACTTATGTTCGTGGTTAATCATCATAGAAAATGTATATGAAAAATGAAGAGAAAGTTTTAATCTTGATGACTATAGTTTCACCATAAGCTTGTCCTAAAACTAATATTAAATAGAAACTATAAGAATTACTATTCTATCAATAAATGAAACGAGGTTTTCTTGAAGCGCTATTATTGCATAGACATCCAGAAGATAGCTGAAGGAAAACTTGTATATTGCATAAACCTAACTTGTTTATTGAGTGTTTTGTTTCAAGATCAAATTTGTTTAATGTAAAAACAAAAAAATTGTATAATAATTATGTAGCAGCAGTCAATTTTCTATTAGTAAAACATGTTCCAATATGGTTTCCTTCAATAAATACCTAGTCAAGCACCTTTCAAAGCTAGTTAGGTTGAGTGGAGAATTTCTTCAATTGGCATAGATTATATTAAGAACTATAAAATGCTAGTAAGAATGGTTCACAAATATATCAATAAGATTAAAAAAATAAATAAAAAGTAAACATGATAGCTCGAGAACCCAATTAGATTAAGACTCTGTATAATATATGATAAAGTTCATTGTATGGCTATTCTAAAGGGCAGAAGTACAATGGGTCGTGAATAACCGAAACAACTAATAGATCCATACATCCAAGTTTTTTTTTATTAAAATTATTAAGCGGTTTACTAATGAGATTATGATTCAAATAAGTTATACTCCGTAAATGGGTTTCTATAAAAAGGTAAGCTTCAAATTGCATATAGATGTGACACACATACACAAAGAAAAGCATACATACATGCACATGTGCACAACATATACATGCATGTACATATACACATACATATAGCTATTAAGATCGTGATTCTAAGCATCTGATTTTATAAATTTATAATTTTAGGAAGCTCCTATATAAGTTAATTAGGATATAAAATTATTTTCATGTAGAAATTGACGTTTTTAATCGAATTTACATATCAAATTTAATAAAAATTTATATTTTTTAATTGAATTTACATATGAAACTTGATAAAAATTTGTGTTTTTAATCAAGTTTACATGTCAAACCTAAATCCACCTAAATAAGATGAATGATCTAAAAAAAAAAAAACACAATTAGGCTTCCATAAGCCTTTGATTAATAAGGCATTACATCATTTTTCTTATCTTATTTCAATTTTTTCTTCTTCCTCACTCTCTTAGTCTTTTATTTGATGTTCACAGCCTTCATCAAGTTCCAACTCTAATAATAATGTTTATAAGTAAAACTATATATTTCACTTTATACTATCAATAACTTACATTAAATTGAAAATTTTGGTTTTTCTTTAATTCATTACTTTTTCTTAAATAAAAATAAATTGCTTATCCTTCTTTCGTACATATTAGATTATATAATAAGAAATTTTTTATGAAAAAAGAAATTAATTTTTCTTTCTTTTTTAACATTATATATTGCATGTTTTGAATGACTACTATGAGTATATCTATAACTTTTGAAAGTTATTTTATATGGACGGTATAAATTTATATTTTTATATTTCGATTTTATGTTTTAATTTTACAGATCCTTTATCGATTTAAGGTAGAATTACAATTTTGATAAACTTGTATATATGTATATATATATATATATACCTAGACATAAATTTTACTTTGGTTTTTTCCTTTTAATTTAGAATGTTTATTAGAATTGTAGACAGCCCTTTTTTGTACTATTATATTTTTAGAAATTTTTTTAAAATAATGAAAATGGTCCTAATTGAAAATACAAAAAAGAAATAGAAAATTTAGAAAAGTATTAAAAAGTTTAAAAATTTTAAAAATACAAAAATAAATAGAAAATTTACAAAAATACAAAAAATGAAAAAATAAAATAAAATAAAATGACTTTTGTCTTGCTCACGAAACATGCTCTTATTATTCCAGTGCTGTGAAGCAAGACTGGACTCGACCTGGAAACCGAAACAAAACGTCGTCCTGTCAGACCCATTTCCATATTCGTTGTAATGAAAGTGATAGAGCTATCAAACACCGTTATGATAATCATGATAAGTGGGAATAAGTGATGGTGGAAGATAATGTGGTACTCCCAATAACTGATAATGGTGGTTAATCAACACAGAAAATGTACACGAAAAATGAACAAAAAATTTTAATCTTGACAACAATGGTTTCACCATAAGCTTGTTCTAAAAGTAATATTAAATAGAAACCATAAAAATTCTATTCTATCAATTAGTGAAATGGGATTCTCTTTAAGCACTATTATTGCATATATATATATATATGTATGTATAGATTGATAGATGAAGGAAAACTTGTATGTGATATATGGATGGTTTTTCATCTTGGATTAATGGTTTCGCATCTTTCAAAGTAGGGCTTACAATTACTAATACAACATCATAACATAAATACTAATACAGAATGATTACAATTACGATTATAGCAAGAGGACATATCACAACACATGTGGTATAAGACATGAAAACATGATTATAACACAAATAAATAAGATTATATTTTAAATATTATTTATAATCTATATTAAATTTCATATACATTTGGCATCAATATAAATTTGATATTGATAGGATTTAAGTTGTGGAGAGCAAGAAGTAATCAAAAGTTGTATTGAAGTTTCAAAGAATTCCATAAGGAATTCGACTACGAACCCTCAACCCTCTCTGCTAGGGTTTCTTAAACTAGTTACAAGATGAAATCCATTTCTTACTAACTAACTAACTATCTATTATCTCTATTTATAGGAGTAGTAGCTTCTCTGTTAAGTAATAGCCAACACAGTTATTTAAGTATTACAAACTATATAAAACTATTAGACTTATTCCTCATGTAATCTGGAGTGCCTCTTATATACTTGAGTCATGGGTTGATAAACTCTTGGACATGCATCAATATCCCCTTCCTTCGAAAAACCCTTGTCCCTAAGGTCAAATGTTGGAAATTGTAGAACAAAAGAATCATGATCCATCTAAGTAGTTTCCTCGACTGAAGACCCAAACCATTGAACCAAAACTTAAGGATCCTTAAACCCTACTTGTAAAAGAAAACAACATCCCAAAATTGCTAACGGTTAGTGAGATTCTTCAAGTGCTTTGACCAACAAACTGTCAGGTAGCTTAGTAGAAATAGGGAAAGAACTAGTAGATGCCTTAAGAAGGGAAACATGAAACACTAGACGAATGCGGGTGCCAGAAGGCAGTTGTAACCAATAAGCTATTGTCTCGACTTTCTCAACTACTTGATAAGGTCCAAAGAAACAAGGAACAAGCTTCGAACACTCATCTATCAACAGTTTTTTTTTTTTTTCTTTTTTTTTCTTTTTTGTAGAATAGGCTAGAGCCTAAGAAAAACCCAATCACCTACCTCAAAGGAAACATCTCAATGGTGTTTATTAGCTTGAATACAATTAAGGACCCAAGCTTTTTCCAAATGCGTACGAAGTTGTTTGATAAGATCAGTACATTGCTGAAGTGATTGTGCAGCAAGACTAACACCTTCAATAGGAAAAAATGACAATAGAGAAGCAAGCTTACGACCATAAACAAGTTCGAAAGGTGTAGCTTGAGTCGAAGAGTGAAAGGAAGTGTTACAAGAGTATTTAGCCCAATGCAACCATGATGCCAATTGCTTTGGTTGCTCAAGAACAAAACAACGAAGATAACATTCCAAGGATCAATTAAGAACCTCCATTCGACCATCCGTCCATTTATTTCTAGATGATAGGAAGTGCTAAAATGCAATTTTGTACCTTGAAGCCTAAACAAAGTAGTCTAAAATTCACTTAAAAAAAGAGGGACTCTATCAGTAACAATGGTACAAGGAATCCCATGAAGGTAAATAACTTTGCGTAAGAATAGATCAACAATAGTAACGGCAGTATAAGGATGTCATAAGGCCAAAAAATGAGCATATTTAGACAAACGATCAATCACCACTAAAATTACATCAAAACCATGAGATTTAGGTAAACATGTAATAAAGTCTAAAGAAATATCTTCCCAAATAAGAGATGAGATGGGCAATAATTGTAGCAAACCAGCAAAAGCCATGTGTTGAGCCTTAGCACATTGACATATAGCGTAAGAAGCAACAAATTCCATGACGTTCTTCTTCATACTAAACTAAAATAGATTAGAGGCCAACCTCCAATATGTCTTCAAAATTTTGCCATAGTCACCAACTGGCGTAGAATGGAATTCATGGAGAAAGATAAACACGCATTTAGAAAGAGTAGGAATAACCAAGCGTTGTTTATAACACAATACATTGTTGATAAACTAAAAACCTACTCCTATCGACTACCTAAACTTCAACAATCTATATTTTTCACCTAAGTTAGGATCTTGTTGAACTACAATTGTAATCTTAGAAAGGTCCATCCATAAAGGACCACTAATAACACTACAATTGACATCCCCAACCTCTTCACTATTGCGAGATAGAGAATTAGCTACTAAATTAGTACTACTACGCTTATAAACAATCTCAAATTCATAACCTAGCAACTTAGACAACCAATGTTGTTATGCAGTGGTAGTAATACGTTGAGTAAGCAAATGATGTAAACTCCCATGATTAATGCATATGATAAATTTTCTACCCAACAAGTAAGGACACCAATGAGTAATGGACATGACTAAAGCCATCAATTCCCTCTCATAGGCTAACTTAGTAAGGGTACAAGAAGATAAAGCTTTGTTGTAAAAGGAAATGGGGCGATCATGTTGCATTAACACCACCCCAATCCCATTACTAGACGCATTACACTTAATGACAAACTACTTAGCAAAAATTAGTAAGGCTAAAACAAGAGCGTTAGTTATTACTTGCTACAAATTGCGGAAAGACAATAAGGCTTCATTAGTCCAATAAAATTGATCCTTCTTCAGTAAATTGGTCAGTGGATGAGCAATAAGACCATAGTTCTTAATAATTTTCCAGTAATAACTTGACAATCCTAAAAATCCTTAAACTCCTTTTAGTGTAGTGGGAATTAACAAATTAAGAACCGTA
This sequence comes from Lumnitzera littorea, assembly GCA_024138015.1. NCBI lineage: Eukaryota > Viridiplantae > Streptophyta > Magnoliopsida > Myrtales > Combretaceae > Lumnitzera > Lumnitzera littorea. The sequence continues at coordinate 97,549,841 of JAMXBB010000011.1, read as the reverse complement.
GCCACTTTACTAAGATCCATACTTACACTGTTAGAAGAAATAATATGACCTAGGTATTCGATCGAGGAAATGCCAACCATATACTTCTTATGGTTAGCCACAAACTGGTGATCACATAAAAGAGAAAAAACCATATGCAAATGAAGTAAATGTGTGTCCATGTCCTTGCTATAAACAAGGATATCATTAAAAAAAAAAAAACCAAGATAAAATGACGAAGAAAAGGTTGGAATAAAGCATTCATAGTATCTTGAAAAGTGGTAAGGGCGTTAGTATGACCAAAAGGAATAACTAGAAATTCATAATGCCTTTGATATGTATAAAACGTGGTCTTACAAATATCATCCAAATGAACATGAATTTGATAGTAACCAACCTTAAGATATATTTTGGAAAAAACACAAGCTTTAAAAAGCTCATCAAGTAATTCCTCAATAACAGGAATAGGGAAATGATTCGAAATAGTAACTTCATTTAAAGCTTGATAATCTATATAAAAACACTAAGATCCATCTTTTTTTTTTTTTAACCAAAATCACAGGGCTCAAATAGGGACTAGAACTAGGTTGAACAATCCTTGCCTTAAGCATATCCTAAACCATCTTCTCAATCCCATCTTTCTGAACATGGGCATACCAATATGGTCTTAGATTAATTGATCCAGTACCCTCTTAAAGAATAATATGGTGGTTCGTTCTTCTAAAAGGAGGTAAACTAAGAAGTTTGGAATAAAACAACAATAAATTCGTGCAACAAACAATCCAAATGGGAATCCTCAATTTTGTCAACTATACATAAATCAATTGGAAACCAAACAAACCCAGCAAACACAACATCCACAAGCTTTGTTAAAGCTGTCAAGGATACACTAGATTTCAACAAAAAGGGATTAGCCTATAAAAGTTTTTTAACCCCCTAATAAGGAACTTTCATCATAAGTCTAAGACCAATCCACTTTAATTTCACCTAAAGTACGAAGCCAAGCAACCCCCAAAATGAAGTTAATATGACCTAACTCCAACACATACCCATCAATAATCACAAGATAATCCTCTATGTAAAGTTGTAAGTCATAGCACATGCTACTAGATGTCACAAAATGCCCATCCCTTAACTGAACACTAAATGGAACAATAGAAATAGTCTCTAAGGATAGGGAAATCACTAGAGAGTGATAGACAAAATTATGAGAAGCACCACTATCCACCAAAATAGTAACAAAAGAAGAAGAGTATATACCCCAAAATTTTAGGGTAGAAGGAGGAGTAAAATCTTGAAAGGCCAATATGGACAACTCCATAAAAGAAGAATCAGGTGCAGACGAATGTAAAGAATAGGCACCTTTGTCCTCAAAATTAATCAAATCTGGTTCTTCCTCTAAAAGAGTCACCCTCAAAGATTTAAAAGCATACTTATTAGAAGGAGAATAAGGTTGATCATATTGAAAACAGTTCCTTATTGTGCTTATTGATATGCTCAACATAAGTCATCTATCTATTGCCTTTATAAGAATTGTTCATTGCTATTGAACTAGAAACATTCTTGGAACTAAAATCCTTCCAAGAAAGAACTATACAAGACGATTGAGAGATCATATGATCCAAAGGCCTCAAATTTAGTAGAAAGAGAGCAAGAAAATTATGGAGAAGGAGCAATTAACTTACTTGTAGAAGATAACAAGGAAGAAGCAAAATTAAAACAAATTCCTATTAATAATTCAGGCTCAAAATTAAAAGCAAGATCTACAGCTTAAGCCGCAGTACATGGTCAAAGCATCAATATACAAATGCATGGCTCCTTACGTAACCTTCTAAAAAAATATTCGAGTGCTTGCTCCTTGGACATTGAAGGAACTTGCACACAAAGCGCATCAAACACTTAACATAAACATCTATAGAAGAAAGTTGCTTGAGAATAGTTGAAGGCATAAACAGATTAGCTGCATCTTGACTACCAAACCATAACAAAAGCTCATGCACAAACATTTCCCAGGTTAAATCTCGATGACGACGTCATAAGGCATACATGCAAGAAACAGCTCTACCTTGCATATATAAGAAAGTAATAGTGACTTTTTGATCCGAACTAATCCAAGAAAGCTCAATGTATTGCTTAGCTTGCGTAATCCAACTAAGAGGCTCCGATCCATTGAAATAAGCTAATGAAAATCAATTAAGATCAGAACACGGAATCTCATCAATCTCCATAAGAAGTTAGAGATTCAACGAAGTTAAAGGAGTTGAACGGAGAGAAGATTGAACACGAGGCTCCGACACCAACTGCTTTAGAGGACGATCTAAAATTAATATTTTCAAAATGTCTTTAATCTCTAAAAATCCTACCTCTAACGAAGCAACACAGCTCTCCATAGTATCATTTAAAGATTAAACCATGATAACAACTTCCTTCATTAACTACTCAAGGGAGTCAACACGAGATTCCATCCGTATCATCACCAAAGAATGAGAAATCCATAGACAATGCCAAATTGATAGGATTTAAGTTGTAGAGAGCAAGAAGTAATCAAAAGTTGTATTGAAGTTTCAAAGAATTTTATGAGGAATTCGACTACGAATCCTTAACCTTCTTTGCTAGGGTTTCCTAAACTAGTTACGAGATGAAATTTATTTCTAACTAACTAATTAACTATCTATTATCTCTATTTATAGGAGTAAGAGCTTCTCTCCCCAAGTAATAGCTAACACAATTACTTAAGTATTACAAACTATATAAGACTATTAAACTTATTCCTCCTTAGGTAACTTGGAGTGCCTCTTATAAACTTGAGTTATGGGCTGATAAACTCTTGGACACATATCATATATGAAATATAAATACAAATACGACCCATTAGTATGAATTACCAATCCTTTATAGAAGATTTTGCACATCAGTGCAACACTCAAACATGGTAATATGTTCTCTTACATGGATTGATTCGGTTGTAGCTGTTAGAGGCAAATAACAAAGAGAAGAGAAGTAGATGATAGAGTATAAAATTAAGTTACTAATATTTGATACATTAATTTTAAATGTGTCTTGTATTAGATTTGAGCATGTTTACGAAACATGTTTATCAAATGGGTCATAAATATGTTTAGAAGCTAAACCCAAACTGAGACATGTTTCTAAATGGATATAACATGTTTATTAGTTATATCAATTTTTCTATATATAAACCCATTTATAATCATCTCATATTGTGTTCGAATTGACAGATTGGATGATTGAGTTATCGTTTCTCAAAAACACTTAGCAAAACTAAGAAAATTCGAAAAAGTAAAGATCCAAGAAGGATTAACGCTTCTTGAAAAACCTCTTTTATCCTATGGAAGGTTACTTGACCTAATTTTTTTGATCATTCGACATCAAGAATGAGGACATCTAGCTTACCACTTAACCATTGAAATCCTTACTATGTTAATGTCTATAATAATCTCCACATTTATAGCATTCACTATTGCTATGGATATCACATTCAACGAAACTCCTTGCTTATACTTTCATTGACAACTCCTTCAATCTTAAAAGAATGAGAGGTTATAGAAGATTGATATAGGCAGACCAAAGAGGTTTGCAAAGAGGCCAGTGTGGTTGAAGGATTTTGATGTTCAGTATAAATAAAAGGACAAATGTAATAGATCAATCATAAATAGTATAGAGAATACCATATTTGTAACAAAAATCTAGTGCAACTAATAAACTACAAATATGATAGAAAAAAAAAAGAATAAATATGACATTATAACCAATTTTTGGTGTTTCTATGACATCTTGGAGACTAGCAATCTCAAATCGGCCATCACTTTCCTTAGATTCATTGTCACCTTGCATGAAAACATGATAATAAACACATTAGAATTAATAGGAATAAGAGTTAGTCATATTATAGAGGAAAGAGAGATAGAGACATTTATGAAGTTAAGGTTTCATACGTAATTGATTAAGAGGTAGAGTGAAGACAGAGAGATTATTCGAGATATTTCTTAAGTGGGGTTTATAAGTAATAGGTTGGGCTAAGTTATTTGGGTTAGTCCTTCATTTTGGTGCTCCCATCTTCTTGATCTTGGCACTAAAATTGTGTTTCTCGCAAAACAATTCCAGTATGGAGTTAGAAAATGTTAAGAATTCATTAAGATCAATTCAAGAAACATTGCAACTTATCAATACATGGTTAGAGAAGTTGGAAGTGAATCAGAATGAGGGTGAATCAACATATTAGTCATTTAAATGATAGTGATTCATCATCTTCAAATAAGGGAAACACAAAAGCATTACAAGATTCCATTCTTAGAGGAATTAAGTTGGAAATTCCTAAGTTTACAGGACAAGATGTATTGAGATAGATTTTCAAAGTAAAGCAATTTTTTGAATTTCTTAATATAGTGGGAGAACAACGAATTACAATAGCATCATTTGCAATGAAAGAAGCTACTATGTAATGGTATTGGTATATGTATATAAACAAACAACTTAGCTCATGGGAAAAGTTTATTAAAGACTGACAGACCAGGTTTAGCCCATCAATGTATGAACATGTTGAGGGCATGCTTTCCAAATTAACTCAGCAAACTATTGTTTCTAAGTATCAAACCTTGTTTAAAGCATTAACGAACAGTACAATGGGACATAAGGATTCTATTCTCAAGAGTTGTTTTGTTTCTAGATTGAAACCTACAATAAGGAATGAAGTATTAATAAATAGACCAAAAATTTTGATGGAAGTAATTTAGCTTGCAAAAATGCATGAAGACAAACTTTCTCACCAACAACCTTATTTTTTTAATCTTTCTTTATCAAGATTTACTTCCAAAAACCCTTCTTTGCAATTTTCTAAACCATCCAATTCATTTTTACTAATAATATAGTCAACCTCATCACAATTAGTTTCTAACAACAAACTTACTTTACCAATTTGCAAACTTTCACCATCAGAAATGCAAGCTAGAAGAGACAAGGGACTTTGCTACAATTGTAATGAGAAGTTTCATCTAGGACATAAGTGTAAAGCAGAATTCCTATTATTGCTTACCTCAAACAATCGGGATGACAATGAACTAATTGTAGAGTAGATGAAGGAGATGAATGAAAAGGAACAATTACCTGATGTTTTAGGAACAATTAGCTATCATGCTTTATCGGGTGATATGATACCCATACTTTAAGGTTTTCTAGAGTTGTTTCACATCAACATATTTATGTATTGTAGATACAGGGAGTATGCATAATTTTGCATAAGAAGGGGTAGCTACAAATTTAGGCCTGATTATACAACCAACGTCTACTTTCCATGTCATGATAGGAAATGGACAAAGATTAGAGTGTTTAGGCTAATATATGGATATACCAATGCCAATACAAGGCATTAAATTTGTGGCTACATTTTTTGTATTGCCCATCGAAAGAGCAGACTTAGTGTTGGGAATTTAATGGTTAAAGGATTTAGGACCTATAACCATTGATTATAATATACTTACCATGGCATTCTTACATGAAGGATAGCAAGTTGTATTTAATGGTGATACTCAATAGCACATGGAGCCAATATCCCATAATCAACTATGCTGTTTGATTCAAACAAATTCAATGGTGTCTTGTTTTCAGTTGGTGGCTTAGAGTGGTGAAGAATGTAAATCAAAGAGTACTAATAGCAACACTCTTGTAGAGCAAGTATTGAGCAAATTCTCTCACATTTTCGAGACATCCTCATCATTACCTCTTTTAAGAGAAATTCAGCACTGTATTCATTTGCCAAAGGTATGCCTCTTATAAATCTACACTTTCAAAAAACTGAGATGGAAAAGCAAGTTAAGGATATGCTTGAACAAGGTATCATTCAACATAGTACAAGTCTTTTCTCATCACCATTTTTATTAGTAAAAAAGAAAGATGGTACTTGAAGATTTTTTGTGAATTATAAAGTGTTAAACCAAGTAACAAAAAAAGAAAAATTTCCAATTCCTACTATAGACGAATTATTAGATGAATTACATGGAGCAACAATTTTTTCAAAGTTAGACTTACATTTTGGATATCACCATAATAGAATGCATGAGAAAGATGTTTCCAAGACTGTATTTCATACACATGATGGCCATTATGAATTTTTTATCATGCCTTTTGGCTTAAGCAACACACCTACAACATTTTAATCTATTATGAATATAATTTTTAAGCTACACTTAAGGAAATTTGTCATTGTATTTTTTTTTTTATAACATCTTGGTTTATAATATGACTTTGGAGTTACATCTTGTACACTTGACTCAAGTATTACAGATTTTAGCTAATAATATTTTATTTATCAAAAGAAGCAAGTGTGATTTTGCTTAGAACTCTATAGAGTATCTTGGACATGTAGCGTCTCAAGAAGGAGTAAAACCTAAACCGAGTAAAGTGGAGGTTATTCAAAATTGGCCCATTCTTAAAAATGTAAAGCAACTAAGAGCTTTCTTGGGTTTATCTAGGTATTACAGAAGATTTATCAAGGGTTATGCGAGTATAGTAACTCTATTGAATGATTTATTAAAGAAAGACAGTTTTAATTGGAATAATCAGGCTATAGTAACCTTTAACAGTTTGAAGGATATGTTGGTTAAAGCTCCAATTTTAACTTTACCAAAATTTTCAAAGAAATTTATAATGGAAACAAATGCATTTGGAATGGGTACAGGTGTTGTACTATTATAAGATAGCAAACTTATAGCATTCTTTATCAAGAAGTTGCCATTACACTAAGCAAAAGCATTAACATATGTGAGAAAGCTACATGTAATAGTGGAAGCAGCGAAAAAATAGAGGCAATAATTGCTAAGAGCTCATTTTATCATAAGGATAGATCATTGGAGTCTTAAGAAATTACTTTCACAAGTAATTCAAACTTCAAATGCACTATAACGACCAATTTCTGTGTGGATTAGTCGGATGGTTATGATCAGACCAACTAGATAGTCCATTCAAATATGGTCACCTTTCAAATGGTCTTTAAGTCACCAGTTGCATGGTCTAACATAGCTCACTAACTTGTATCAACCGGCCGGACAGTCTAAGGACAACCAGCTGTATGGTCCAACATACCATACTAACCTGTATTAACCATCTGGACAATCCAAGGACAACCAGCTATACAGTCCATAACTTGCCATTAATCACAGAACACCTAATGCGATCAGCTAGATGGTTTCAACATAACCAGCCAGACAGTTCACATCAGAATAGCTAAAAACACACCTAGATATAGTAGATAGTACTTAGTTATGTTTTCTTCTTTTAATAACATTAGAATCAACTTAAAGTATTTCCAAGTTAATTTTACTTACTTAAAAGATATAATCAATAAAGTTCTCGTAAGAATTTGTAAGTTGGTTTATAATAATATTTGATTAGCCATAACTTGCATAGATATGTTCTTATCAAAATCACAAATAGGAACTTCTAGGTTTAACAATCTCCCCATTTTTTATGAAGACAAAATTTTGCAAACTCCCCCTCAATGGCAACAAAGGATTTCAAAAAATAAACACTTATGGAAGAGACAATATGAGAATATTTATTTTTTGCTTTGGAAGATAGCCAAAAATAATTCAATGATTCAAAATAGCATGCTAATCTTCATTTTACAAATGCATTCACTTTGTTTAGACACTTAATTGGGTGACTTTGGATTCTCCTCTCCCTTTGGCCTCATCAAAAGGATGAGAGTCCAAGTGGTAAAGGGTAAGAGAAAGCATGGCAAAAATTTAGTTATACTAGCATCAAAAGAAAAAGAGCAAACAAGCCAATAAGAAGATAAGAAAATCTTAAAGAGCTAATCCTCATTATCAGCACAAGAACAACACCATGATTAGACAGTGCCAATAATATAAAATATATCAGAATCAACATATTCAAATGAGAACAATATCATTAGCAAATGCTTACATCATAATAGTCATCACATAAAGTAGGCCATAAACAAAAGGCCAAGGAGCCAAAGGCCATACAAAAGATAACTAGAGATGGCTGAAAGGCCAATAAACATCCAAAAGAACAACACAAAAGATGGCCATGGGCTAAGTCTTAGTATAATGAGGAGAAAAAGAAACAAAAGATAAGATAGAAAGACTTCAAGAGCTAAGCTTCTGGAGGTGGAGAAGAGTTGCCAGAAGGTTCGGGAGGAAGAGGTGGTAGCTGAACATAAGGACTAGAAGTAGGTAGAGGGAAGGGGTATGGTGATTGGAAGTGTTGAAAAAGAGGATAAAAGATGCGATCTTGTCAGCTGGAGACCTATTGCTCCATTTGATAAATGTTATCATCAATGTGGTGACGAAGCTGGTCCCTATTTGGCCAATGAATGTATAGACAGATTCCGGATGACTCCTTAGAGATGGATCAGTAGGGAGAATGGAAGCTGAAGTGCCTGAAGGAATATCTTCATCGACATGAGCTACCCCTACTTAGGGAACATTCTAATCAAGGGGTTCGATTGGTTCGACATCCTCTTCATCAATGGGTTCACCGAGTTCTTGAGAAGTAGCTCCAACAAGAGGGCATAAGGGTTCTTTGCGAACCTAGCCAGCTTACTTATCCAATTTCCATCCTCCTTTGCCAATGTGATGCATGGTAAAAGGTTCAATAAGGGGATTGATGCTAGGAGTAGGAAGAATAACCTCTTGGCCACTAAAAGTTAAGTAACTAGGCATCCATAGTGAAGAATGACTTGCTTAGACTTCTTAGTGACCATTCTAAAATAGTAGAAAATCAAGTTGGCATAATCAATTCAGCCATAATTATGGATGTAACCTAATATCCACAAGTCCCCTTTAGTAACGTACTCATGTTCGCCACTTCGTAGACAATAGTTGTAACAAATGAACAAGTAAAGGATCTAATAATGAAAAGGCAATCTAATGACTCTAAGATTGCGCTCGTATGCCCAGTTATGTTCACTAATGCAATGTTCTTAAAAGACATCCTCATAGAGTACGACTCCAATATTGTCAATTCCTTCCATATAACGGGCATCATTAGGTTCAACCCTTATAATTGTGTATATATCATTTCTAGTGATCTCAATCTCTTATCCATATACATAACTATATATCCATATTCATAGATGGTCATTAGTATCCATGCCAACTAATAAATTACCATCATGATCGTAATTATTGGTAAGATTATAGTAAAAATACCTAACTGCTTCTTCATTTACAATATTAGGTATATCCATGGTATCAAGAATATGATTTGTAATAACCCTTTCCATATCAAGTATCCTAAAAGCACAAAGATCAACCTCAGTAAATTGACACCCGTAATCAATTTTCATGAGACGGAACTTGTCATACCTTTGTGCATGGCGTAATGTGGGAAAGAGATGATTGTCGAACTGAGCTGGTGGAGCTTGTCTTTCTCGACCCCTAGTACGGCTTCTTTAAACTCTGTTACTTTGTCTAACCATAGAAAGGAATAGGAGAGAGTTAGAGTTTAGGAGGAGAAGCTAGGGGTTTAGGGTTTATGGAGGGAGGGAGTAAGGTGAAGGGAAAGGGCGGGGTGAAGACGAGAGGTAAAGAAAGAAAGGGAGGAGGGAGTGGTGTAAATAGTAAGGAAGAGGGAGGATCAGTTGAAGGAAGGAGAGGATGGCGTGGACGATAAGAGAGGAGGGAAAAGAAATGGGAAAAAAGAAACAATTAGGCCCCCTCTTTCCTTTTTTTTTTTTTTTTTTGCTGTAACAGTGCAAACCGTTTAAACAGTTTGGGGAGAACTGTTCGGATGGTTGCTAATAGAAATTGGATTTTTGAAGCAATTGTTGGAACCATGCCCACGATTCAAGGCAACCTATCGAATGGTCTGAGGAGGTATTCTATAATCAAAATCCTTGATGCAACTATGCCTACAGTTAAGGGAAACTATCAGCACAATTGCATATAGAATGTCAAAATTAAAGGATATATATTGAGACTATCTGGATGGTTGGAGTATAACCATTCAAACGGTCCGAGCAAACATTTTGAGGTCACGAGATCCAATGCAACTGTGTGCATAGTTGACACCATTGACCAATTGGTTGACTATATTTCACAATAGCTTATTCAAAAAGAAGATTAGCTCATGAATTTTTAATGATTATTATAAGATTGATATTTAAGCTCTCATTAGTTTATCCAAAATGAGGTAAGCTTTAGAATAACTATTTCAACCAACCCATTGTTATGTGTAGACTTAATGCAAACCAAAAAAAAAAAAAAAAAAGGAAAAGAGATATGTCCCAATGAAAAACAAGGAAGACGAGGAAATTTGCACAAAACATAACAAATGAGGGAGTTCATATAACAAACCTACTTAATCATATTTCTTAAAATGAAAAAAGGTGTTCTAAACCAGTTGTCTAAAAGAGAACCTCATTGTACAAAAGTCACAATCTATGTTTATGGGTCTTAGCACTCATCTTGCATAATCATGCCCAATTCTCTTTTTAGAGTGCAAAAGCGATCTTCACTTAAAGGTTTAGTCAAAATATCAACTATTTGACTACTTGTATCTACAAATTATAAGCACACATCATTATTTTGAACATGATCTCTAATAAAATGATGCTTAATCTCAATGTGTTTAGTCCTTGAGTGTTGAATCAGATTTTTGGTAAGGTTAATGGCACTTGTGTTATCACATCAAATTGGGGTATTAGAGAAATTAAGACCATAGTTTTGTAATGTTTGCTTTATCTATAGGATTTGAGTATAACAACTACTGGCGGACACATATTCAGCTTCAACGGTTAAGAGTGCCACAAAGTTTTGTTTCTTAGAGTGCCAAGAAACTAGAGAGTTTCATAAAAAGTGACGTGTGCCACTTATGCCTTTCCGATCAACTTTGCATCCGGTAAAGCCAGTATCCGAATATTCTATAAGATTGAAAGAAGTGTATTTGGGATACCACAAGTCGATTTTAATAGTGCCTACTAGATAATTGAAGATGTGTTTTACCACATTCGAGTAAGATTCTTTCGGGCAAGATTGAAATTTTACACATGAGCATATGGTGAACATGATATCCAGTCTAGATGGGGTTAGGTGCAATAGGCTTCCTATCATACCTCTATAAAGCTTTTCACAAATTGATTTACCATGTTCATCTTTGTCTAGTTTTAGTATTGTGCTCATAGGAGTAGGCCTAACTTTACAATTATCCATTTTAGAAAGTTTCAAAAGCTCTCTTATATACTTAGATTGATTTATAAATGTTCATTTTCAATTTGCTTGACTTAGAGACCTAAGAAGTAATTGAGTTCTCTCATCATACTCATTTCAAATTCTTTCTTCATATACTCTACGAATTCATTTACAAGATCCATATTAGTAGCTCCAAACACAATATCATCTACATAGATTTGAACAATCAATGAATAATAATTGTAATTTTTAATAAACAATGTTATATCTAACTTTTCTCTTATAAAACCATTTTCTATTAGAAAGCTACTAAGTCTTTCATACCAAGCTCTAAGAGCTTGCTTAAGTCCATAGAGTGCTTTATTGAGTTTATAAACATGATCGGGTAACTCATTATACTCAAAACCTGGAGGTTATTGTACATACACTTCTTCTTTGAAATAGCCATTTAAGAAAGCACTTTTGACAGTCATTTGGAATAGTTTGAAGTCTTTGTGTGCTACAAATGCCAAAAACATCTTAGTGGCTTCTAGTCCAGCAACCAGGGCAAAGGACTCATCAAAATCCATCCTTTCTTCTTCGTTATAGTCCTTAGCAACTAATTTAGCCTTAATCTAGCCTTATTCCTAGTTACTATACCAATTTCATCAAGTTTGTTTCTGTAAACCCATTTTGTTCCAATTATCGATTTATCATTAGGTCAAGGTACTAGATCCCATATTTTATTCCTAGTAAATTAATTAAGTTCTTCTTGCATTACTTGTATCCAATATTCATCTTTTAGAGCTTCATCAATATTCTTAGGCTCAACTTAAGATAAGAATACTAGATTGCTTATATTTCTAAGGGATGATCTTGTTAATACCTTATTTGAAGATTCTCCTATGATTGGTTATGAAGGTATAAATTTGATTGATTCGTATCTTTATCTTCCCTATGAACATCTTTATCAAGAGCATTGTTTTGGTCATTGCTTAAGTCTAGCCGATCTAAATGAGCACTTATATCATTCATTTCATTAAGAGATACATTATGCAATGAAGGCAATGAATCATCAAACACAACATGTATAGATTCTTCAACAACTAAAGTTCTTTTATTAAATACTCTATATGCTTTACTTGTTAGTAAATATCTAAGAAAAATAACCTTATCCGATTTAGAGTCAAATTTGCTTAGTTGTTCTTTACCATTATTAAGTACATAACACTTAATACCAAAAGGGTGATAATAAGAAATGTTAGGCCTCTTTCCTTTTCAAAGTTCAAAGGAGGTTTTCTTTAAAATTGATCCTAAGAAAACACAATTTGAAATGTAACATGTGATGTTAATGACTTCCGCTAAAAAATACTTTGGCATCGCCCACATAGCATTGTTCTAGCCATTTCAATTAGGGTCTTATTATTCCTTTCAACAACTCTATTTTGTTGTGAAGTCCTAGGTGTCAAAAAGGTATGTTTTATACCATATTGTTCACAAAAATTATTGATTTCAAAGTTTTCAAAATTTCCCCCATGATCACTTCTAAGAGAAGCAATTGTAAAGCCTTTTTCATTTTGGACTTTTTTGCAATATTTAAAGAACACGTGATTTATTTTATCCTTACTTACAAGAAAATAAGTCTATGTGTATCTAGAGAAATCATTAATAATGACCAAAGTGTATATTTTTCCACCTAAACTTAATATTTGTATAAGGCTAAACAAGTCCAAATGTAATAGTTGTAGTGGCTTAGAAGATAAGATAGCATATTTTGGTTTAAAAGAATTTTTGGTTTGTTTTCCTTGTTAACATGCTTAGCATACTTTGTCCTTTTGAAAGTTAATTTTTTGTAGACTTTTTACAATATCTCTTTTAACAAGCTTAGAAATGACTTCCATGCTAACATGTTTGAATCTTCTATGCCATTACTAGCTATCATTATTTTGTACAGATAAATAAGTTTCATTTTGTCTTATTGTCCCAAAATTTTTTCAAATTCTTTTCACCTTCAACGAACTTGGTTATAGTTTATCTTGAATTATTTAGGCTAGATTTTAACGCATCATTTTCTATTTCTAGCTTAGCTAACTTATCTATACTTGCATTCTCATTTTCAATTTCTTTGATATTTGATTTTATTCCTTCATTTTCCTTAATTAGTTCTTTATTTTCATTCATGATTTCCTCATTCCTTTTATTCAATTCATGATTTTTCTTCTTTAAACTATCATGCTCAACTTTCAACTTTTCATTTTTAATTCTTAAATATTCATTATCCTCTTATAGGTTCTCTTTTTCCTCAACTATCTTATTATACTCATGTTTGAATACATCAAATTCATTTCCTACATCATTCATCATTTGTTTAAGAATCTTATTCTTCTTTTGCATTTTAACAAAATCTTTTAAAAGATCATCATACATTTCTTTCAACTCATCATAAGATGATTGGGATGTAGTGCATACCTCATTATCTAAGGCCATGAGGCAAAGATCATCATCTAAATCACTTGAATCACTATCACTCCAAGTGGCCACTATGGCTTTCTTTCTTAATGCTTTGTCGCTTTTCTTATGGAGTGGACAATAATCTTTAATGTATCTTAGTTTATGGCAATTATAACACTTTATAACATCCTTTTTCTTTTTGTAAGCTTTAAGGTTTTGCCACTACTAACTTTATCTCTCCTTACCTTTTTGTTGAACTTTATGAACTTATTAAATTTTCTTGCCATTATTAACATTTCATCATCATTATCACTTTTATTGCCTTCATCACTAGTATTGTGATCGGTAGCTTTGAGAGCAATAGCTTTCTTTTTGGATTCTTCTCCATATCTTTTAATCATCTCATGGGTTTTGAGTGTACGAAGAAGTTGTTCCTTTAATAGTGCTTCTAGATCATGCACTTCTTCAACGGCAATTCTCTTGGCTTCCCATTCTTTCTGAAGAGACCTAAGGATTTTTTAATTAATTTCTATGTTAGAAAATCTCTTCCCAAGTACCGTTAATGGATTAATAATATCAATAAATCTCTTATGCACTTCATCTATGGTTTCATTAAGAAATATTTTCAAATTTACCACATAATAAACTTATTTTTGTATCTTTAACTCTAGATATACCCTCATATGTACTTTGTAACTCATCTCAAATTTTCTTAACATTTGTATATGTACAAGTTCTATTAAAATCATTTTCGATTATAGCACAATGCAATATGTTCAATACTATTTCATTTAGGTCTACTTTCTTCTAATCTTCCTCAATATATTCACCCTCTTCCTTTCCTTCTATTTTAATTGGTCCTTTTTTCAATTACATGCCAAAGTTTTTTTATTTTGTGCTTTAATAAAGATTCTCGTTCTACACTTTCAATAGGGATAATTTTCGTTAGTAAGAAGTAGTGGCCTACTTATAGCTTAACCCTCCATGAAACCTAGTATATTTAGTACCATGATCTTTACTCTATAATGCAATTAAGTAATGAAAACTATAGAGACTTAATTTGACATCAAATGAAATATTACACTAGAAACTCAAGAGTGGAGTAAGAGGGGGGGAGGGTGGTGGTTCTGAATTGAGTTTAGTGACTAATTTTTACTTTGATAACAAATCTTTAATCAAATTGACAAATGAATGCAACACAAAAATATTCGAGAAACAATTAGATTACAGAAATATAAAGAGAATGGGATAGAGAAATCAAGCCCAAAATTTTAACATGGAATTCAAACTACCTCTTACTCTCCACAATCAATTAATACCTCAACCAAGGTCTTCATACTCAATTTTATTAATGAAAATCTCAAAGGCATAAGTGCTTACACCCTATTTCTATCATAAATGATCTCACAATCATAACAACTCAATCACTTAGTATAGTGCTCTCTCTTGAGTAAAAATTGCAAATATGAAGCTTAGCACTATACTAAGGTTTACAAAAGATTACAAATAATGAGCACAAGACAATTAGAATAAAGCACAAGTAGACAAGAGGAATAATTACAGAAATATAGCTCTATTATTTGCCCTTCAACTGCCTACAAACTCGCATTTATAACTTTTAGAAACAATCCAATCGTTGGCACTATTCATACTGCATTAAATGCATTGTAGTAGCTAATTTCTATGTGGACTAGCCGAACGGTTATGATCGGACTAGACAGATGTCCATTTAAATAGGGTCACCATTCGGATGATCTTCAAGTCTCCAGTCGCATGGTCTAACATAGTTCATTGACTTGCATCAACTAATCGGACAGTCCAAGGATAACCAATTGCATAGTCCAACACACCATACTGACCTGCATCAACCATCCAGATAATCCAAGGACAACTAGCCGCACAATCCATAACTTGCCATTGATCACAGAACACTTAATGCAACTAGCCAAACGATTCACATCAGAATAGCTAAAAACATACTTAGATACAGTAGACAGTACTTGATCACTTTGTCTTCTTTCAACAACATTAGAATTGTAAACCCCAAAGTTCAGCCAAGTAACCGTAGGATTGAACTTAGAACTCAAGGTTTAGGGCGATCGGTTAAAAGATCCGATCAAACTCAAATTATAAACTATTGAGAAGAATATTAGTAAAAATGACCCCGTAAACTTAAATTTAAGAAAATAAGAGACTATAAAATTTTTAAATTTTAAGTATAATAATTACTAATTACCGAAAAGGCAAAAAGTGTAATCTAATAACTAATAAATTACTAGAGATAGATTATATGTATACTAAAAATTTTAGAATAACCAAAATAATAATTAGGAATGTTCACGTGTACTCCACATGTATTTACGTGTAAATAAAAATACGCGTAATTACCTAAATTGGCCAAAAACTAAGCAAATAATTAAAGAAAATTATAAAATAATTATGGAAAAATCATAAAAAAATCAAAAGGGTATGGAATGATGTAAACTTGGTCGTAACATGTCAGGATAAGAAAAAGAAAAATTAACCAATAAGAATTAGACAACACAAAAGCCAAATTTTAAGGGATAAAGTAATTCTCTTATTTAATTTAATGCACAATAATTACAGAAAATTTCTATAAATAGCAGAAAAAATCACAGAGCTCATTTGGGCAATTTGGAAAGTGAGAAAATTAGGGAGAGTC
Source organism: Lumnitzera littorea (assembly GCA_024138015.1). Lineage (NCBI taxonomy): Eukaryota > Viridiplantae > Streptophyta > Magnoliopsida > Myrtales > Combretaceae > Lumnitzera > Lumnitzera littorea. The sequence continues at coordinate 97,533,578 of JAMXBB010000011.1, read as the reverse complement.
GAAAATTGAGAGAAAAATTCAGTTTAGAAAAAAAAAATAAGAAAAACTGTGCAGTCAAGGCATTTAAAGGGAACCGTTACCAGACGAGCAGCTGGAAGTGGACGGCCACCACCACCACATGGTGGTGGTAGCGCCTAGGCCGGCCGACAAGGCCACGGCAGCCTGCAGTGGCCGAAGCCACCCAAAACGGTGAGTCCAATTTCTAGCCCGAATCTTGTGTAATTTTGTAAAAATAGTAAATATAATTAGAAAATTATGAATTTTGTTATTCTAAGATATTTTTGTATTTATTTTGTATGAAAAATATTATTTTGATGAAATTATGTCCTGTAATATATGGCCCCTAAGAAATCGTGCAAAACCGAGCACATTTCGGTTTAGAAATAAATGACCTTAGGAGTGTAGTTTCAAGCCCAAAATATTTGTGTAGATTACTTAGATGATATAGAACAGTGCTATGAAGCCCGTTTTCAAAAATTAATTTTCAAAATTTTTAGATAATTTTTAGGCCCTAAAATGAGGCATAAAATGGGTAATTTGGAGTTAATTAGGTGATTAGGATATTAATTACTAACTTAGTGAATAAATAGATGTTTTAGGATGTTAAAATATGATGGAGTATGATACTTGTAGCAATTAGAGTGTTAGATGTAATTATTAGGTTAATTATGTAGTAAATAGGTAATATGGAAAAATAGTACATTTTAAGATAATTTTGTAAATTAGGGTAAATTGGAGTAAAATCTAATTTAGGATGAATTTAAACATTTTGAAATAATAATTGATGTTTAGAGATGATAATTAGAGTGATAGAAATATTAGAAGTGTAATATATACATAAAAGGTAATAATACATAATAGGTAATTATTGAAAATATAATAAATAGGAAATATTATAATAAAAATTGATATTGTGATAATAATAAAAACGTACAATAAATCTGATGGGAAACTTGAATTTATGTAATTATATGAAAAATGTAAAAATTTCTCACATTATAAGTAAATTCGGTACACAAATAAGAATTTAAGTGTACTGGATGGACTAAAATACTAATTAGAGGTAATGATGGTAATTAGGAGATCGGGAAGTAATGTGATTAATTTCACATTATGGGTTGAAGCAGATTTCTAGAGTTGGAATCTAAAACATTACTTAGAAATCGAACTAAAAACCTAATTTAGAAATCGATGCGAAAACCGAACCTCAACCTAACCCCAAACCTAGAATAGTTGTAAAAGACTTAATACCTAGATAATTAGGCATATTAAACCTTAAACAAAACCTAACAATAAGCATTATAGGATAAAATGAACTTATAATATTTATATGAAAAGCTGAAATCACGTTCGTGTTATAGGGATGATCGGCGATGACCTAAGCAAATCGGACCTCGAGTGAGTGAGCGAGGAGTCAAGGTAAGTTGGGATTAATACGATGTTGTATTTTGGAGGCTTAAGATTATGCTTGGTCGTACTTGTTAGATAGTTGAATGTGTGCATGTGTTTGATTATGGGTAATGCTATGATTCTGTTTGTTGTTTTGGCATATACTGTATGATTTGTATGAATGGATTGATCACCCTAAACTGGACTTAATCAAATATCCGACCAGTAATCATAATCGAACATGCATAGCAACCCGTTAGGGGAATTTAGGACTCTCCGACCAAATACCGACCCCTCCGGAAGGGATAGCGCAGGATTGCAAAATGGTCCCTTCTTCATCCTCAGTCGAACTAAGTGACAGGAGAGGAGGTCGCGACGGGGTTGAAGACAATGGTTCGAAGGTAGTCGCGGGAGGAGCAAAGTCTCCATTACACAAGCCTGGGTTTGGTCGTGAGCTGTTGCATTAATGGCAACTCCTCAACCTGGATTAGAGCGGGCGCAATTTCTCTAATCTCACGACGGGCTGGACAACGTCGTGCGATGGCATTTGCTTGCACATGCATTGCACCTAATAAGTGATTGAAAACCTTGTTGTGTGTATGGTATAGTTTTAAGTCCTCCATCCCTACTTACTGAGCTGTGGTTGCTCACATCCCTATAGACGTCATGCAGGTGCTGGCTAAGAAGCGGCAACCAATTACTCTGAAGCTAGCAATTGCTGGATCCTAGGGAGTGAGGAAAAACATTGAAGAATAAACATATATTTTAAGGTCTAAGTTTTTATTTTAGAATTATTTTTCATTTCCGAGTGATGTAATAACTAGGGAATATACTATAGAGAAATGTTATAAACTTTAACTGCAATAATTGAATGATAACATATATATATATATATATATAATTCCTCACTTTTATAGGTAAATGATTTATTTAAATTACAAACTGTCTACTTCAAAGCGGGTTAGTTATAGACGCCTTGTATAGATCAGGTCTAGGATAACGGTTGTGAGGCCAACTTCTATCTTAGGGTGGTTTACACGGCGGGGCTGTTACGACTCTGCCGCTTCGGGGCGTGACAAGAATCAACTTAAAGTATTTCTAAGTTAATTTTACTTCCTTAAAAGATATAATTGATAAAGTTATTGTGAGAATTTACAAGTTAGTTTATAACAAATTTGATTAGTCATGACTTGCATAGATTTGTTCTCATCAAAAACACAAATAAGAACTTCTAGGTTCAACATTAGGGGTCCTTTCAAGAAGACGTAGGTGCGATGGGCGCTGAAGTTCTCAACACCAATACTTCCGAGCTAAAGGTCGGTAAAGTCATGGCCGAGTAGACATGTAAGGAGTCGGGCTATCAAAGTAGTTCATATTTTGGTCAACTGTACAGTTGATCGGGTGGACTGAGCTATTTTCTAAGTGCTTCTCTAGTCGACAACTGGAGACTATTGATAGATATAAGAGGCTTCAAATAGAACAGAGCATTAGGTTGGTAGACTGCAATAGCTTGAACTCGTCAACTGTAGGGTGAAAGGAAAGAGCTTACCTCACCATACATTCTAATCCTCAAGCTGGGATTCGAGTCAAAGGTCCGGTGGTTTGATTCCTATTATCACCCAATGAAGAGAAAGAGAAAGAGAAGTTAGAGATTGAGAACAGACAAAGAGAGTGATGAAAAGGAGATTTGTTCTGAGTTACTAGCTGCAGGACACGTTTAAAAGGTTATAGGAGCTGAGACAAGGAGGATCAAGCATTGATGCTTATGTGAAGGAGTCCTAAATGTTGATGATCCAATGTGAGGTTTTAGATTAGAAGACCAAACCATCTCTAGGTTTATTAGTAGGTTAAAGTATGAAATAGGTGACATTCTTGAAACTAGAGATCAAGGTTGTCAAACTCGCGATTATATATAAAATCGTTGGAGAGTTAATAGAATCAGAACGTAAAATCGAAATGTAGAAACGTGAGTTTCTATAAATTATGCTTTAAAAAACTATAGAGATGCTTATAGTAGTTGTTCAAAACTTAAAATATATAATAAAAATATAGAAATAAAGAAATCAAGTTCTTTTTTCATAAACATGTATAGAAGAAGAACAAATAAAGTCGAAACTAAAATTTTTCCATTATTTTCTTTTGAAAAAAAAAACAATAAACTAAAGAGAATCAAATATAATTCATTTCAAATTACCGATGGTATAAATTGAATTATGTAGTTTTTCTTGTAATCCTTACTATTAGAGCCGATACCTAGGTAAAGGGTATGAACATAAAATAAGGAGTTAAGAGAGATAAAATAAAATAAAATAGGATAGAGAAGATGATGTAATGCCTTAATAGTTGATGGCTTGTAAAAGATTAGTTATATTTTTTTTATATTTTAGTTCATTCAACTTAGATATGTAGAATTGATAAATTCGGTCAAAAACATAAAATATTAAGTCCCTAGATGAGGCAATTTGAGCTACTCAAAAGATATATACGAGTTAACTCAAAAGAGCTTCCAAGAATCATAAACTCATAGAATCACATGGATAAAATCGCAATTTTGAAAACTATGTGAAAGATATTAAGTCCTTAGATGAGGCAATCTGAGCTACTCAGAGAATTAAGAGATGTTAAATGAGTCGATTCTAAGCCCCTATTAGTCAGACTACCCCCAGCCAACCTGTTTTAAGCAAACTTATACAATCGGAACTAAGTAAGACTAATGATGTCCTACCCATTTCAACCACTCCAGCTAAGGAGAAGGAACCCCTCAAGAAGTTTAAGAAGTGATAGAGCTTGAGAAGAAAGACTAATGAAGTCAAGTACTTCAATTGCTAAGGAGTTGGTCATATGGCTACACAATGTCCGAGCAGATGAGTCAGGGTGATAAAGGACAAAATGCCAACCATCAAGGTCAATAGTATTAACGAGGAGGTTAAAGAGTTGAAGGAATCTAGATAAGTTAACCAATTTGAGGAAGAGAAGATTATCTATAGCAAAGAGGGTAATTTTATGCTAACAACCATGATGAGTGTGAATTTGGTACTCGAAGATGAACAACGTGAGAAGTTGTTCCACATTGGATGCAAGGTCAATAGAGTGTTATGTGCTCTTATTATAGACAGTGGTAGCTATACTAATGTAGCATATATTTTCATAGTTTAACAGTTGAAGTTACTGACCAGACCACACCCCAAACCATACAAGCTACGCTGGTTCAATGACAAAGAGACCTTGTAACTATCCAAGCAAGTGTTCGTGCTAATTTACATTGGCAAATATCAAGATGAAGTTTTTTGTGATGTGCTACCCATGATTGCTTTACATATACTTTTAAGAAGACCATGGATGTTTAATAAGCATGTGATGTATGATGAGAAGAGGAGCACTTGTTTTTTCGAACATGAAGGAAGAAAGGTTAGATCAAATCTCATGATTGCCAAGCAAGTAAAGAGTATGTAGACTCAACTTAGTTGAGCACTAAAAAAGGAGACCTTAGTAATGGCATGTGCCAAGCTATTAAGCTTAAAGGGTCGACTTATTTGCTAGTCAAAAGGTTGCTTGAATTGACGAATCTAAGTGTTGAGTTAACCACCAAGGTGAATGACCTATTAAAGAAGTTTGCCAACTTGTTCCGTAATGAATTGCTAAAAGGTCTACCTTCGATCAGAGGGATTAAACATGCTATGGACCTATAGTTAAGAGCTACATTATTGAACAAGCTAGCTTATAAGTTGAACCTTGAGTAAGCCACTAAGCTTTAGAGGCAAGTGGATGAGCTCATGAAGAGGTGATATGTGAGAGAGTCCTTAAGCCTATGCGTTATCCTAGCTCTATTGGTGTTGAAGAAAGATGAAACATAGCGAATGTATGTAGAAAACCAATCCATCAATTAGAGTACCATTAAGTACATGTACCCCATTTCTCAACTTGATGACATGCTTGACGAGTTACATAGAGTAAGGATCTTCTCCAAAATTGATCTTAAGTCTAGATACCATTGGATCAGAATGCAAAAGGTAGATGAATGGAAGATCGTATTCAAGACCTGTAATGGATTGCACGAATGGCTAGTGATGCCATTCGAGTTATTGAATGTGACATGTACATCCATGTTATTGATGAATCATGTGCTTCGAGAGCTAATTGGAAAGTTTGTTGTTATGCACTTTGATAATATTTTTGTTTATAGCCCTGATTTGAAGACACACTGTAAACATCTCTAAGTTGTCTTTGATAAGCTCCAAGCTAAAAAACTATATGCCAATCTAAAGAAATGTGACTTATGCCGACTTAAGATGATCTTCTTAGGATCTATAGTGAATGGAGTTTACTCTTGTGATCATGAGATAAGAATTCTGCTCCATTATCTGATCTAATAAACTTAGGTGTAGTGAAAAAATGGTTAAAAACAATGGTGAAATATTTCTGAGGGTTAAGAAAAGCTGGAGACTTATTATACATTAAGAAAGTCCAAGTACTTCTAGAGCAATCATCAACGGTAGTGAGAAAATATGTGGCTCCGATAATAGGAGTTTTATACGGACCCCAAACATCAATATGTAATAAGAGAAATAAGGAACAAGAATTTGAATCACTCCTACTAAAGGGCAATAGATGAAATTTCAATTTTTATGAAATTTCGATTTTTGACAAGTATGACAAAGAAATTGTGTATTAAGTGTCAAATGTGAAGGAAACAACTGTTTAAATTTCTCAACTGAAGTATGACCTAACCTTGCATGTAGAACATCCAAAGCTATAGATTTATTATAGGAAGAAACAGAACCAAGCTATATAGAAGTCTTTGAGTTTCTAAAATATTCACTAGGTGATTACTTCAAAATGTAAAGCCCATTATGAACACGAGCAGCTTCAACAATTTGCTTATGACTTTGTTCCTGTAATCAACAAGAGGTCGAATCAATAATCACAATTAGATGATTATCAAGAATAGCTTTGTGAATTGAGAGTAGATTGTAGGAAAAGTTAGGAATATAAAGTGTATGGTGTAAAACTACTAACTTGTTGATGGTAACTTACGTAACACAATGCATAGATTTGGAACTTCCATTTAGTAAATGAACTAATATTAGATTGTTTAGGGTGATTAAGTTGGAAAGTAAGGTTTTGAAAGGGGCCCCAGTATCAACTTTCTAAGAGTACACATTATTATTCATAGAAGTGAAGTTGATGACTATGTTACCTGCATAGTGAACCATGTTGTTGCTACAAAAGTAGTAGGTCCATCATCACAACCTCCTTGATTCTTAAAAAGCTTCATCATCTCATTGTAGAATCCTTAAATCATGTTCTGGTCTAATGAATTAGTTCCTTGCACAATAGAAGATCCTCCTACATACTCATCATAAGAATCAAAAGGGGCATCACAAAAAACAGATTTATTTTTCTTAGACTCAACCTATATAACTGTGCGATTATAATTCTGATTACTATGCTTGCCTTTATACCACTCAAGATAACCTATCAACTGAAAATAATTGTCTACAACATGTCCTTCTTGTTTGGAGTATTTGCTCAACTTCTTATTAGGTTTTATAAATAAATAAAAAATGCGATGGAAAAAAAATACTATAAAATCTATCCTATGAGCTATGTGCAACATGCAATAAAACAATATATATTAATAAAAAATTATAAAACTACCTTTTTTCCTGATGAGAAGTATCGTCTCCTTTTAGAAATAGAGTTCAATTAAAATTTGAATCTAATTTGTTGTTCCAAATGTGTTCACCACAAGGACTCTAAACATAATCCCTCTAGTGGTATCTACACACACGTTAATAAAAACAAATTCTAATCCTTTATATTGCTAAATAACTAGGATTAGAATTAGAAATAGAAAAATTAAGAAGCAAAATGTTATATCTCTTTTCTTTTGCCTTTTCTTTAAATAAAAAATCATTATCAAACTCTTTCTCTTGCCTTTGTCTCTTTTAAACGTTAACTAAAATTAATGAAAAAAACTTTTCATTCCATAAACTTTCAATTGTATAACAATTAAATGTGGAATTAATGGAAGACAATCTTTTAATTGTTATGAATTTTTCAATCGCAATTGAATATAGAATTAATAAATTCCATATCCTTTCAATAGTCATAAACTTTTCGATAGCAATCAAACATGGAATTAATAAATTCCATCTACTTTTACACAAAAAGACAATAATAAAATATATAACCTTTAAAAGGTACTTAACCATAAATATATACTGTATGATAAAATAAATTGCTTCTAATTTATTATTTTGGATCAATATATTCTAGTTTCGAAATAAATATTGACAAATTTTAGTAATTGTCAAAACTTTACTCTCATTAATCATACTATAGTGCACAACCTTCTATGTTTATATAAACGGTCTATATACGGAGGTTATGTCTATATAAACATAAACCAACGTAACCGTCTAACAATAGTTACCGGTTATTTAACGTAATAGAAAAAATTGTGATCGAGAAACCATTATGAACCAATTACTACGTAATTAAATCTTTTCATCAAATGTTATCCTAATTAAACCATTGTATGTCATGTCATTAACGTTTAATCATTTTACTTGATTTCCAAAATAAAATAAACTCGATAATATTTGCCATGGCCATGGGCTTAGAAGTCACTATTATCTTAATCAAGTAGCCTTAGATATTACCTCTCTAATCCAACAGAGGGATGAATTCTATCTTAACTCATTACTATTCTCTCTATATTTCATACCACGCCCAATAACCATATTATTTACAATCTAAATAGATACTATATTTAACGATATTAAAGCACAACATTCTATATATATGATATATAAAGGTCTCAAGTTTAGCGATTATTTATGCTCGTTCTATAAAGGAGGGATCAATGACATTAAACATGTGATATCCTTTATTAGTAAGTCGTATCCAATGTACCTACTTAACTTTAGACACCCACTTGTATAACTCGGATATTTTTTCTCCAGTCTAGTGAGAATAACCTTAGTTATACAATGCGTTGATCTAAATATTTATGTCCCCTCTAAATATTTATTCGACCAAGAATAATTTTTAGATAATACAATGTAATGGAATCTCATTAATAATACACATTTATTATAATTCCATACATACTTTAATTATCTATGGGATTTTATTGTAAAATATATACCAATAGAAAAGTATATAAATACAATAAATACTTATATTTTATAAATAATATCCATAAATACATAAAAAAATATCTTGGTACATTGTGCATAAAATTATAACACTTTTTCCCTTGCAAACTCCAATTCTTTTTTATATCCATAGTGCACATCTTATCTCTATTTAATTCAAATGCAAAGGCATACAATTCTGTATTACCAACATTTGTGATAATCTTTTGTCTTTTAACCTGCTATAGTAAGTAGAAGGCCTTGTTTACGGTTGACAAGGGTTCCATCGACATAATTTGACTTCTAATAGATTCAATACCCTTATTCAATCTCATTAAAAACTGAATCAATTTGTTTTGAGAATCAAACAAAGCAATCAGTTCTTCAAGAGCACAAGTACACAAATTGATTCTACCACATTCACAGCTAAGATAGCAATTAAGAGCCTATAATACCTCTTCATTTTGTTATAATGATTCCCAACTGATAGATTACCTTGCTTCAAGTTAGCAATTTCATATTGAAGTTGATATATCATAGGTTCATTACCTTGTCAGTACTGCTCACAAACTTCTCTCTACAATTCATGAATGAACGTTGCATATAGAAAATTCTGAGCAATATCACTTGACATAGAATTTTACAATCAACAATAGACTATGTAGTCATTTCTAGTCCGCCTAATTAAGTCTAACGAATCATCTCTAGGTTTAGGAATGGTTCCTTTGATGAATCCAATCCTTAATTTTGCACCTAACCCTAGCTTAATTGCCTTACTCCAAGCAAGGAAATTCATACCATTGAAAACTATATTGCTTATAACCATAGATAGAGTATCTGATGATACGATATCATCATCTGAAAGATTATTCACAATTTGATTATTCATAATTCTAATTGCAATGATAAAAGAAAGATGCAAGAGATCGAAATATGTAAAGAACTCACAAAGCCTACCACTCTGATACCATTTGGAATTAAGTGCTAATCAGGATCGAATTATGCACTCCATGCTTATAGCTAGAGAGAAAACACAACTGAAAATATAGAAGATAAAATGGGAACTAAAACTATTTACTGATGTCCTTCTATTTCCTATTTATACAAATTTCTAAACTTCTAACTAACTAACTAACTCTACCAATACATAACATAAAAGTGTTCCAATAAATAAAAGACACGTAGACATATGAATAAATGGTAATACTTTAACCGTATGGCTTACCCATAGACCAAATTGAATTGTATATGGTACTTCAATTTTGTTTTATATTTGAATCTAACAATACAAATATAGTTCGTAAATATTTCTAATTGAAAATAATATGTATATATAAGCTTTGGTTTGGTTCAAGCTCAAACTATAATTTGCTTTCATATTGTGAATTTCCCAAAGAGTATGTTGAAGATGAATTTTTGCTTGACTACATCCAATTTTTCAATGAAAATGCATTCCCGACAATGGCTCTACATTTTGACATTTCGTTCTTGTTTGAATGCATGTTAAGCGTGCACTGCATTTTTGCGCAAAATATTGCATTTCGTGATAGTGGAAATGGTGGAGGTTGTTGAGCGTTTGAGACTATTCCGAGAATTTTGACCTTTCTAATTAAAACCTTTTATGTACTAGGATCTCTTCATGTAAAGTAAAGTACTTAGTTTATATATTTTGTATTATATGTTCATGGGTTCCATCATATGTTTGCTAATACTTTTGGTTTTCTTGTTTAAACACTGTTTTTAGCTTTTCAACTTTTGGTTCGGTCTGGTTCACTTCTTAGCTTGATTTGATATATTTCCGATGGAACAAAAACTTTCAAATATTTCAGCATCTTTAGTTAATACTTATAAGATTCTTTTAGGTCAGCATCTCACCAAGGAAAAATGTAGAGGAGCAGCTCGCATTTATCTAGTTTTTGCTGTGAAGGGCCTAGATTTATAAGGTACTCTTTCTTCTATCATATCTTATTAATGGCAAATGGACAGGGACCTAAATGAGAATAACTTATAACAACCTCTTAAATGCACGTTTCACATACCTAGACCAATTTCTTGCAAAAATTAAATAAACACAGGTCCTTCTTCTACAATCTTTCCAAAAAAAATTTCCTAAGTCATGCTTTAGCGTAGAATTTGGACTTGGAAGAATTAGTGCCCAAAAAAAAAAAAAAAATCTTGCTTTTTTCATGTAAATATTGCAAATTCAATTCATCCTAAATATTTCATATGGAAATCATTTCTCGAACTGTTTTTTATATTTTTTACCATGAAAGCTGTAAAATTGTGAAAAAGTATCATAATACTCTCAACAAAAAGTGGGGATGACAATTGGCTTTTAGAAATAAATGATGGTGGAAGATAAATGTTATGTAATTGGTGGTTGTTAATCATCATATAAAAATAGTACGTGGAAACTTGGGAAAATAATTTTCAATTTCAAAAATAAGTATCACTTTTCTCATTGTCCCTTTGATATTTTTAATAGTTATTAACGATCATTACAACATCATATAAATTAATGAGTGATGTATAAATATTTATAAAATTTTGACACGTATTGATAAAAGAAGATATATTTTAAAAAAATATCAATTATGTTTTGATTTATCAAAATTTTATAAATACTTATATATTACTCATCGATTTACCTAAGTTATTAATACTATTAAAATCTTTCTCCAACTAAAAATGTTGGGTACCAACTTATAATCCTTTCGGTCCCTTGTTACCAAAAAAACAATGGTTTTTAAATATATATGGAGATATATCAAACTCTCCTTTTTGCTAATTGCCTTTCAAATTCTGTTGTCACCCATTTTGCATCAACTTTCTGTACAAGACAAAAGTGAATCGACGCTGATAGGATTATGAATAAGTAGAAGATGCTCTATTTCTTTTAGAACTCAACCCTGCGTTGAATTTCCATATTAAAGAAAAAGACGGAATAGCATCCTTGTCATTATACTCGGTCTCGAGTTCCCATCGTGTCAGGTTTCTCTTAAAACATGTTAGAGGTCTTGCACGAAGTCAACAACGCCTTTGAATATACAGCTCCCGCTTTCCCGTTACATTGATTTAGATATGCGACTGTACCACACGTGGTACAAGAAAATTGTACTTTGAAATTTATAATCTGGACCTCTCGCTCTTTCTTTGTAGTCAAGTTTTCCTAATTCCTTTTCTTTTTTTTTTTTTTTCTCAATGAAATAATTCTCATAGATGATTTCATACCTCACCTGTTATACAAGATGAAATTAATTTTTATTGAATTGCTTTAGGATGTATTAGAATAAAATTAAATATATATATATAGTAATAATTATAAAAGATATTATTAATTATTAAATATCATAATTAAATTAAAAATTAAATAAGTGATTTGATTAGCAACAATAAACATGGGAGGGATGTAATTTTTTTAAGCTAAAATCGTTAATTTTACGAAATCACGATTTCGACTTCTAAATGCGCTTTCAAACATAAAGAAAGAAAATAAAACCCAAAATCGTAATTCCATTCAGATTCATTTTCATATACCAAACATATACATCCCTCTTAAAAAAATACATGCATGCTGTGTCCAATCAAGACACTACTATATAGTAAGAGGTATTGCTAGAGATGAAGAGGGGAGATGGATTTTTAGATTTGGCATGAAGCTAAGGAAAGCTAATATCATCTAGTTGAATTATGGGCAATTTAGTGGGAGGTGGAAGCTTGTTTAAGAATGGAAAATTAAAAAGTTGAATTTAATTGAGATTCTTTTTTGGCTATTTATCTATTATTTTCTTTAAAAACAATGTATATGTAAATGTAAAAATTTGAGCATAATTCATACTTATAGGGAAAGACTATAAAAGCTCCAGCAATTATGAACTTTGCAATGTCTTACGAGAAACAAATGTCTAGAGTACCTACCAAAACATGTGTAGAAGAATGGGGAATCTTCTTAGGTTCTGGAGAACAATGGATCATATGGAATTTTATGATATTAGTATTAAAATAATCATGTTTCTTCATGGTCAACCAATAAATTCGTTGCCTTAAATAGGTCAGGCGATCTCACAATACCCTACCCTACGTTTTTTGGACGACTTCGCAGGGAAAGCAAACCTTCCCCGCGCTTTAGATCTTTATAGTGTTATTTCTCCGCGTTGATGAAATGAACAATATCGTCATTAGTCAGCACACGGGCATTCCAAATACGCGATGTTTTTGCAAAGAAAGAGGCTATATTTAAATTCAAATTTTTTTCTACATCGTTATAATTTAATTATATAAATACTAATTTTCACGTGGATGGATAATTAGGTTTTCAAATCCTAAGCTATAATATGTAATATAATTAGAAAAAAAAAACTGAAATTTGCAGTAGAAACATCTGTTTTTCACTATTTATCTCTTTTGTCATTTTGAGTCAACACTAATTATTATATCCATGTGCATATTCCCCATTATTCTTTTGTAAACTGTATAAGGCCAGCTTTATTGATCGTCCTCCCTTGGCACAGCTTCTGACGGCAAGGGAATGCTGATGAGTTCTATAATTGTCTAAGAAAATTTAAGAAAATAACTTTAAAGTGAGTAGTGTTATTATAATCTCTTCTATAGGCGTAAATCCAAGTGCCCTAAAACCCACCTATATTATCCCTTTATCTTAAACCCTATTGCCTTAAACTCCACCAAAACCTTCATAACTTATTCATTCCTCACCCTATCCCTTTCACTCCTCTTCCTCCCAGCTAAATAAGCTCCTAGAGCTTATAATAATCAAGAAAAACCAATTTTCAATCTCCCCAAAGTGTAAGGTAACTTTCTAGTCTCTCTTTCTCAATTTTTCTTAATAAAAAACCAATATTTTCATGGAGTTTCTTAGGCATTCCTTAGTAATCCAAATTTAAATGTGTACATTATAGTTTTTTCTCTTTGTTTGATTTATGTTTGAGATTCAAAGTTCAGATTTAGTCATTACAAGTAAGTATCCTTTACTTTTCTCAACTTGTTCTTCAGTTTGAAGTTGATGTTCATAGAGTTGTTGGTGGATTTGATAATTAGATAGGTGTTTGAGTTGAAATTTATGGTTTTGATGGATTAAAAAAGAGTTTAAATGATGGGAAATTGAGGGTTTGAAGTATATTTAAAGTGAGGTTGGAGAATAGAAGGGAAAGAGTTGGTTTGGAGTGCTTTTCGAAGTAGAAAAAATTGTAAGTTACTATAAGAGGGACACATGTTGCTAACCATATCCAGTTGGAGGAAAAAATGGGCAGAAAGTTACATAACCAACGACATGGTCATGTCATTAGCCATGTCGAGTGGTGAATTTCAAGTGTATTCTTTTCTTATAGTTTTCTTGCCCAATCATATTCAAACTTTTGCTACCCTTAATATTTTAGTCAATATTATGATTTACACCTTAACTTTATTATTTTTTACAATTATACACTTAAAGTCTCAACTTATCTAATTATATATCGAATTGAAAAGTTAGTCTTCTCTTATACACCTTAACCTTATCACTTTTTTCTTAACATTAATATTGAGTTCCACTTAGCCTTCTCTTATAAAAGTTCCAACCTTTACCTAAAATTTTTAAGTTCTTTAAGCTTAATTTAGTATTTTGAATAGTTTTGAATACTTTTTACTTTTGAATATCATTCGAACCGATCTTAACGAAATTTACCTTATTTTACCAATGGAATTAAATAATTAATATCTTTTAAACTATACATTTAAATTTTTTTTACTATTTCAAGCCTCCGATTCTTTTTCTGAATGTTTCCCCTAACTTATTCTTAATTAAATTTTCAAATTTTACCTTCAACCTCAGTTGTAGTATCCTTAGGAGTTAGGATAAAGTTCAGAGAATTGTAAACAAAATCAAGTTGAGAGTTTTAAACTAAAAGCTTTATGTCGAAATGGATTTATGATGGATTAACAAGTGCTTATTGTTCTAATTACTAGGCTCTTGATTCGAGTTCCTTATTAAGTACACTTTAGACCTTGAGATTGAATTCAAACTTATAAGCTCAATTTGGACTTTGAGTTGGACTTAGGCTTTGAAATTGGTTTTTGTTCAGCTTTCTAAGTATATGGTGCTTGTTTGTATGGTTGTACTTACTATGATAAAAAAACATCTAACTAGACTAATTTATATTTAGCTTAAATGAATAGTTTATTGATTATGCTTATCCTACTTATCTTAAAAGCCCGCAATGGTAGATCCTTAAGGGGAAACTACTGACAATATTTGAAGTTTTCCTAGTAGACTTAATAATGCAAAAATAGCATATATTTCCTATAATAATTTTGGGCTGATTTTGACTTTATTGTTATCAATTTGATGATATTTTGAGCTTCATTTGCTTATTTATCATTTTTAAAGACCTCAGAAGCATTTCATGAAGAATTCAAGGATTCCAAGATAATTTTGAAATAAAATTTTGGCTAATGAAGTAAAGCATAGAAAATTTAAGTGAGAATGAAGTCCAGTAATAACCACGGTCACTAACCATACCCGTAGTCCTCTTGTAAGAGAATTCAATGTGAATTTTCAAGATCTCGTGTGAAGGGCAAAAATATGGCTTGTCGTTGTGGCTGTATATTGGGGGCTTGATAACATTACGATTCAGGAATTCTATATCTATTAGGTTTCTTTGTAACCTTAGGAGTATTGCCTATAAATATAATCTTAAGCCTAGGGTAGCAATAGAGAGTCCCCTAAGCAGTTGTTAGGATTAGAATAAGGCTCCTCCATCATGTCTTTTATTCTCTTAGTTTTTATGTCTTTATTTAATTAATCTTAGTAAATTGTTGTTGAACCTTATATTCATAAGAGTGATTTTATTTATGAAATTCAATTGATGATTTTACTTATTGTGATTTGATTATACCGTTCTTATTGTGTTAAATTAATATTACCCAAGGTATGAATTTAATATCTAAGTTTACTGTAAAATCACAAGACTTATAGTAAAGAGATAAGTATAATTAGAAGAGACTAGATAGGCTAAGAGATTAGGTATTTAATCTTTCCGAGTTAGGTTAACTTAATAACAGGATTTATGTACATCATACGATCTTCAGATGCTCCATTCAACACTTATGCGAATAGAGAAGGTCTCAAGGTTAGGAATTAGTTTAGACACGAGTCCAACTAATTCAAAGTTCAATTTCCACTATAATAAGGTTAGGAATCTTCATGGTCAAATAAGGCAATTGAGATTGAATAATCCCTTAAAATTAGATAGTAAACAACAATTTAAGATTTAATAAGGAAAATGTTAGTTTTTAGTTAATTAATTCATGTTTTCTATGTTATTTTAATATTTCTACGTCTTCATTACTTTTATATTGTTTTTATATTTCCATACTTGTTATTATTTTTATGTTAGTTGTTGTTGCTAATGACGTGCCCTAAGCTAGATGGATTTTATGTCATTCAAATATTTATTTTTCTTTATGATATGAGTCATTTTATTTATCATGTTATTATCAGTCTTCTAATATAATAAAAGGATTTCTTAAATATTTATTCTTCTTTATGTTCTTAAAGTGCATGGCTTTAATAGTAAAATCATAAAGTGATAAAAAAATTATTCTAAATTATCCCTAATCACTCATTGTATGAAACAATAATGAATTAAGACTAGTATGTTGGCTAAATCATAATCACATTTTACTGATCATGGATATGAAATATCAATCAGCACATAGATACAAGTAAGAGTGCGTTATATTGGATCGACTTACCTGAGAGTACTATATGGGTCAACTTGATAAGTGCTACTCATTACGATGTTATTTTAGTCCTTTTGACTTGATGACACTATAGATTCTTACATAGTAAGTTCCATGTTTTGACTCATTTCTTTATCATTTTTAATCGGATGATTATAAGATTGTGATTGGATGTGGAATAAATTATGTGAAGGAATATGAATGTTCGTAAAGGAATTTATCCCTTTCATTAATTTTAATGAGATATCTTTTGGGCTCCTTGAAGAGTAAGATTGAGAAAAAATACATAGTTGTGCTCAAATGAATTGATAAGGAGTTATCAATGTTATTTGTTTAAGTTAGTTGAACTCTGGATTCAAATAAAAAAAAAATTGAGTGATTAAACAAGATAAGAATGTATTGATCTATATCTTACGTTTAATCATTAGATATCGTGTGACAAAGGGACTAAATGACTGATTATTTAATAGGTAGAGTTAGATCACCAACCTTCACTTAATTTGGGTGGACATAATGTCTCGCTAAAGGCCACTTATGTCTTATAAATAAAAAAAAAGGAGTTTTAGGCCTATTGTCAATATTTAGTAAACCTATACAGTTGCACGCAAAGAAAAAACCAAATAGGCTACGGGTTTATTTTAAATAAATCTAGTAGGAATTATTGAAATATTTATTTTTCTTAATAGTTTAAGAATGATAAATAATAACATTTATTAATTTTGCATAAAAATAATAAATAATAAAATAACTTATTTTATTAGCTCACAATATCTCATAATATCTTCTTGAAGATATTATTACTCTTTTATATATAAATAGAGGCAACTCTTTATTAGTGGTACGCTAATGCTTATTGTTAACATTAGACTTGTAAAGAAAGTCTACAGACCAAAATAGAAAGAGTTAAACACAAGATATTATGAGTAGAACCCTATACGAATATAGATTCATCCTAAAGTGCTAACACACATTGTAGCTTATTTTCAACATGTTCGTTCATGTGTAGATATTGGTGGATGGTGTTCCTAATTTTCAATACCTAATGATCCTCCTAAAATTAAACTTTGAAAAGCATCATATAAGATAAAATTCATAGTCTTCTTTTCGATTTAATTGGAATGCTTAGATCCTAGGACATTTAGGGATAATAAAATTTTAAAATTCCACTACGCAAATGCATGATTTGAATCCCTAATACCCTATAGTTACTTTATGTTATTTAGTTAATTAGTTATTTGATTACTTTGTTAGTAATTAGTTATTTTAATTTCCTCATTTATTGTTGGTTAAATGTCTAATTTCATTGTAATTCTTGTTTCTCTTGTCTGGTGTATTTAATTAAATCTTAGTTATTCAATAAAACCATCTATTAAAAGAAGTTAGATAGTTGAATAAATTAAAAGGGCACACTTGCTAGGAATAACTATATATATTCATATACTTAGCTTCTCGTGGGATCAACACTTGGACTCAAAAATTTATTTTAAATTCATACTATAACTTGACCAAGTGTACTTACCTATAATGTAGCATACGTATGCGATCATGACCCATTTATGGGACGATGCAACTAGAAAATTAGATTTTAAGGACTCTAGACTCTAGGTATAAAAGACTTAAAAGAAAACTTATATCTATATCTACCATATATGTAGACAAAGATCATGGTGTAATAGAGTCATAAGTATCCCTTTGTTGGTTATTAACCTAAATTCAAGATAATTAATTTACTATTTGCTTTATACTTGATGTAACTTGCATTATATGCATATGTATGATTTAGTTTGGCATCCATGTGTGCTTATGCATCATGTACTAAACTTCAACTCATTCTTTTATTTTTATAGCTTAAGATGAAATTTGCTACTTGTAGAGTCGGGATAACTAATATCAAGTTTAGGAAGAGAAGCGTTTAATATTGAGAAAATTATTGAGTGATCTATGGAGATGATTTTTATGATATGGAGTACTTTTGGGCGACATGCTCTATTAGTGTAGACTAGAAAAAATTGATGACAGAAATGATTGTAGTTGGAATGGCTCACTTGTGAGTCATTATATTGTAGAAAACTTAGAGATGTAGTATCAGTGTTTTGTCAACAGGTGTACATATGAATTTGGAGATTATAATCAGTTTTAGAGCTTTAACATGTTCTTAAATAGCAAGAACACATAGTAAGTTATAGCATCCTTAGCTTCTAAGGCGTTATAACTTAAGTGGTATCAAAGCTTATGATACGCCGTGTAGAGAGCTAATAAGGGCAACACTATCAGGATAGGTTCAAGCTTACAGAAAGCTTGAAAAGGAGGGTAATGAAATGCAATAATTGGGGACAAGTAAACAAAACGAACAAGCAAAAGCATGAACATTCTAGAGGATATAACATACTACGAACACTCTGCGAACTCACAAAGCTAACTCGATATGATGTACAAGTAGCTCAATAAGGTTACTCACTATCTAGTATTGCTTAAGAGTTAGGATAAGAGTAAAAAGAGGTAAGTAAGCACACTTAGGTCATGAAGAGAGAGTATATTCAAAATTAGGTGTAAAATTAAATGATGTAATTACATATTACAAGGGTATTTATACTCAAAATGTTAGGGCATTCTACCTAAAATGGAAAAGACAAAAAAAGTAATGTATAAAAGAAATAACATACAAGGAATAATAAAGGGTATAAGTAAAAATTCAAACAATTCTTTGATTAGGGCAACAAGATCCCTTTTCACATAGGGCTAGAGACATGGCAATAGGTCATTAAAGGCACTCTTGGCAGAAATGGACAAATGGTACGGTCAAGGTAAATGGCACCAAGTAGAGGTATTGAGCAGACCTGAGGATCTTTCTTAAAAGAAGTAGCCATAAATGAGTATTAGGGTTCTCGGCACCAATAATCTTGAAGTGGAGGTCCGTTCAGTCATAACTGAGCAAACATGTGAGGGGTTGGATTGTTAGTGAAGCATAAGTTAGGTCAGCACTCAATCACTAAGAGATGAGAAGTTACTCAACTTGACATGTGAAGTTAGTCAGTAATTAGGATCAACACAACCTTGATAAGAGTGGGATAAAACAAGAGAATTCTCCTTGTTAGTCTCTCAAAGCCTTGAGCTCAAGCTCAAGTTAAAGGTCTAATAGTTTGATTCCTATCATCTCTTCTAGGTTGATTTGGATTTACGATAAAATTCGGCTAATTTTCGATCAATTCTCTTTTAAGGTGATAGAGGTTGAGGTCAGTAATGTTGAAGGTGTTAAAAACTCTATAACCTTTGGGTAATTCCAGTCAATAAGCATTGTTGTTGACTTTTTAGAGTATTCTGAAGGGACCTTCGTGATGTGGCTAATATGGCAATAGGCTGGAAAAACCAAAATGGGTTTTTAAGGATTCAAGTAGGTACGAAGAACAGGAAGTAAACTGAAAGGTTTTAAGTGTAAATGTGTATGAATATCACACACCAAGGCACAAATACAATCGAGGATTTGAGCTCAAAATAGAGTTCGATGTGATTCACAAACACTAAATATTGCTTAGGTTTCAAATGAAAGGTTAGACGTGACTTACCAACTCACTCAAATGAAGGGTTCACCACAATCTTAAGGCCAAGATTGCTAAGAATGTAGGAAAGATTAAAGAGTCTAATCAACACTCAATAATCCGGCAAAAAGGAGCTCTAAGAGCTTAAGAGTATCCTTTGCTCAAAAAAGGAATGTTTTCTATATGGGAATATTCTTCATTATTTGATTGTTAAATCTGATTCTCTATGATGATTATAAATGTTGCTATTTATAGTAAGTCCTAAACCCTAGTGGCAAAACTATAAATAATGTACAAGACTTTAAACTCTAAAGAATTGCACCCATAAATAAAAATAAAGAAAAACATGTACAATAATACAAAACTATGTGTTTAATAGAAGGAGACGACATGTAGTCACTCAGCCAGTCCGAGAAGGAGCAGGATCCATATTGGACAGGGTTGGCAATTGGATGTCCAAGTTCGAGGAGAAGCCTTAAAGTCTCACAGTATTTAGCTGAGACACCAGAAAGGTCAGCTCATAATTGCCAAGTACTAACGTTAGTCGACACTAGTTTCTCTGTACCGTACCAAGTGGTTCTATAGTCCCGAGTCCTTGGCCATGTGATCTCTCGGCTTCTCGGTAGATGATAGACTTAGGGTCAAGTGGCTCATTTTCTTTTTCTCAATCTTCTGTCATTTGCTCAGCTTGGGTAAAAGCTGTTTTGCCTCAACCTTAAACAATTCGGCCTCAAGTCAAAACAAGTCGGCCTCAGCTTGGAGATAGTCACAAGCTGATTCTTATCACATTGAGTTGGGCAAACAACTTATTTTTTCTCTTATTTGAGAAACTCTCCTTGCTCAAGTGCAGCCATACTAAATCTTCGGGTTGAAATTGTGCTAACTTTTGTCCTTTACTCTTTTCTCTCATTCTCTTAGCAGCTTGGTCAATCTACTGGGTAACTTTCTCATATATCTATTGCAAAGACTATGCTCAGGCTCTTGCATCAAGGTCTTCTTGCTCATACATGGGTGCTAGGGTGTGATCAAGGGATTACTCTGGATTAAAGCCATAAATAACTTCAAAGAGTATTTGATTGGTGGTGTCATATACAGTATGGTTGTAAGCAAACTCCACTATCGACAAACAGACGTCCCAATCAGCTAAATTCTTTCCCACTATAACTCAAAGCAGTGATCTTAAAGTATGATTAACCACCTCTATTTGGCCATTGCTTTAGGGATGATAAGAAGTGCTAAAAAGAAGCTTAGTACCCATACGATGCCAAAGGGTTCTCTAGAAATGGTTTAGAAACTTTGGATCTCTGTCTGATGTTACACTTCTTAGCATGTCATGTAAATGGACAATTTCCTATAAAAAGGGAGAAGCAATAATCAAAGCATTGTTAGTTTTAAAGCAAGGTATAAAGTGTACCATCTTACTAAATCTATCTACGATAACTATCATAGAATCTTTACCTCGAGTAGTTCTTAGCAATCCAAGAACAAAGTCCATGCTCACCTTAATCTAAAGTCAAGTCAAGACAGGTAAATGCATTGTTTTTCCTTGTTCGGCTCAGCATTTAGCCCTCTTGCAAGTAGTACAACCTCAATAATTTGGTGCACATCTCACCTCATTATCAGCCAAAAGAATCATCTACTCAACAACTCATACGTCCTCTTCTACCCAAAATGGTTGGAGAGTCCTCCATTATAGGCTTCCCCAATTAACAATTCTCGTACAAAACAAGTCAGCACATATAGCTTATTGCTTCAAAATAGATAACCCTCTTTCATATGGTAGTCATCTACTGTTCTTCCTTCGACACATCATCCAAATATAAGACCAAAATGAGAATGATGAGGATATTGCTTCTTAATGCTCACAAATCCCAAGTCTTATTTGTAGTTTAGTCAAAAGAACATGTTAGTGTGATAAGACGTCAACAACAACATTGACCTTACCCTGTTTATACTTGATTATAAAGTTGAATCCTTTTAGGAATTCAATTCATCGTGCTTACCCCTTTGATAATTTGGCCTAACTTCTAAGGTGCCTCATGGATTTATGATCTGTATAAATGACAAACTCTCTGGGCAACAAATAGTGTTGCCATGCTTAGAATACTCGGATAAGGGCTAAGAGTTCTTTGTCATATATTCAATAGTTCAACTGAGGTCCTCATAGCTTCTTGCTATGGTAAGTAATTAGTCAGCCTTCTTACATCAAGACAGTGCCTATATTAATGCTAAACACGTCACATTCAAGCTTAAAAATTTTCTTGAAGTCGGGCAAAGCTAATACAAGTGTAGAAGTCAATCTTGCCTTTAATTCAATGAAACTTTCCTCCTCTCTCTTGTCCTACTTAAACTCGATATTTTTCTTTGTTAACTCAGTAAAGAGTGCAACAATAGCACTAAAGTTTCTGATGAATCTTCAATAAAAGGATGCTAGTCTATAGAAACTTCTCACTTCGACATGGATGGTTAGAGTTAGCCATTCGATAATAGCTTGGATCTTCTCATCATTGAGTCATAAGCCTCCTCTACCAACTACATACCCAAAAAAAAACACTTCCTCCTGATAGAAGCAACACTTCTTCAAATTGCCGAATAACCTATCGGCATGGAGTACATCAAACACAGCATAGGGATACTTAGAGTGACTCAACTAGTTGGTATTATAGACAAGGATGTCATCAAAATATACCACGACACACTTCTTTATTTAGTTCCTCAACACATGATTCATTAATCTCATCAAGGTACTCAGGGCATTTGACAAGACAAAAGGAAAACCATCCACTTGTAAAGGCTGTATCGAGTTTTGAATGTAGTCTTTCACTAGTCTCTTAGCCTCATCTAAATTTGATGGTAACTAGACTTTAAATCAATTTTATTGATAACCCTAGCTCTATTCAGTTCATCCAAAATGTCATCTAGTCTAGGGATAAGGTACCAACACTTGATCATGATCTTGTTTACTGCTCTACTATTTACATACATATACTGGGTACCATCCTTTTTTGAAATAAAGAGCACCAACATAACACAAGGGTTGAAACTCTCCCTTACATAACCCTTTTCCAATAGTTCATTGACTTGTCCTTAGAGCTCAACAACTTATTCGAGGTTCATTTGATAAGCTAGCTTATTCAGTAAGGTAATGTTGGGTACTAACTCAATGTAATGTTCACCGCCTCAAAAAGGGGGTAATCCCTTAGGTAACTATTCAGCAAAAAGGTCGACATGTTCATCTATTAGCTCCCTGATCTTTCGAGGCTGCTCAATCTGCTCCTTCAACTCTAATTGTTGTCTGATAAATAGGAAAGTTGGCATATAAACCTTAATGGCTTCTCGGAGCTCAACTCTACTCAGAATCAAGGTCTTCTTGGGTCCTCAAGTAATTTTAGCTTGCAACTTGCTAACCTGACTCAACATCATAGGGTTCAACATAATCTTCCTCCCATCCTTCTCAAATACATAAGTGTTCCTAAATCCATCGTACATAACCCTTCAGTCAAAAAGCCATGGTCAGCCTAGCAGTACATGAGATGCATACATGATGCATACATGGGTAGCATGTCAAAAAGAATGTTGTCAAAATAGTTTCCAATTGAGATTGGCAACAACACTTACTGAGTGACATGTAGTGATCCTTTCTTGTTCAACCAATGTAACTTATATGGCTTCGAATGTGAAATGATCGACAACTTAAGTTTCTTAATCAGGTAAGTAAATGCAACATTAGTGCAACTTCTACTATCTACTATAAGTGCACATACTTGTTTGTTCACCTTACATGTGATGCGGAACAAATTCTCTCACTACTCTTCCTCAATAGAAGGTTCTATACTCATCACACGTCGGATGACCAAAGTTAGTTTGTCTAAGTCCTAACATATGCATCCTCTTCAACAAGTTCTTCTTGGGAGATATTTCCCTTAGCAATAACTTCCTCCTTAAGCTCCTCATCAGTGCTATCTACGTCGAGCTTCAGGAAATCTCCCTTGACAATCATGGTTCTTCAATTTAGACACTGAGTGGCCATGTACCCAAACCCTTAGCACTTGAAGCATTTAATCTAGCTCGTCTTTCTCTTAGATCCTTATCCCTTCTCATAAGTTCTCAATGGCACTTCACTATCAGTTAGTCGGCTCTTTTGCTCAACTTTGACATCTGTTCATTTACTCAACTCGACAATTTCTTGAGCTCTATAGCTTCCTTACGTAAGTTGGCTTAATTGGTCCAGTCGACTCATTGGAGGTTAGTTCAACCTATTCCTCCTCTATCTCTCTACTTACTGGGCTATTCTTATAGTCTCATCTAATGTAGTGAATTGCTAAAGTTCCACAATATCTTCAATGCCATTTCTTAATCTAGCAATAAAACTAGATACTGTTCGAGCTGATGGTTCATCTACTTCACAGCAAATCATGTGTATTTGAAACTCCTAAACATACTCATCAATAATTCAGCTCCCTTACCTCGGCTTTTGAAGCCGAGCAAAAGTGTCTTGCAAATAAGTATCTGGCATGAATCTGTTTCTAAGGATCCTCTTCATCTAAGGCCAAGTAGTAACTTCCCTATATCCTTCTCTTCTTCTCATGATTTGGAAGTTCTTCCAACACATCGCAACATAACTTGAGAACTTTACAGCAGCAATCTTCACCTTCTTACAATCCTCATACTGATAATAATAAAAAAATACGCTCTACCTTCTCTCCCTAGTCTAGGTAATCGTCAACATTTCCAAAAACATTGAAGCTTGGAATCTAAAGCTTCACATAGTCAACAGCTTAGGGTGCATGAGCTTGCTCCTCTTCTTCAGTGTACACTTCTTCTCCTTCATCATCTATATTACATATATCAATCCTTCTTAGTACTCATCCTCCTACTCCTTTACCTCAAACTTATCAAGTTAGGATCTATCCTCTAGCAAGTCTAATAGCCTGTGGAGTATTCTATACAGCCTTAATAGATCGATAAGCCGATGCATGAACAACTCTAGTTAAGTTGGTTATGAGGTTAGCCACCTCATCAATTTGTTTATTTGTACATCTAGGGTTATTTTATATGATAGACAACACCACTATTATCATCTCTAATATCAGTGTTGACATTGGGATCCGTCATTCTCTTCGATAAAACTCAAAATCCAAGAAACAACAAACATTATTCTTCCAAAATAAACAACACATACATACACTCTTGTACACGAATATCCAACTAATCCATGAACACAACAATTACTCCAAAGAGCAAAAAACACAATTGAAACTCGCTCTATTTTCGCTTGTTCGAAATAAAGCAAAGCAGAGTATACAGCCACAACAACTATTACGCTTCCAACTTACTCAAACACTCACAACTAAGTTTTACATAACACACCATTATAGTAACACAATTAGTTAAGAAAGTTCAAATAAAACTTACCCAATAAAACCTTCGTTCTAATACTAAAGATGATACACTGCGCTGAGAGCTAACAAGGGCGATATCAAGTGGGTCTAAGCTTGCATAAAGCTTAAAAAGGAAAGTGATGAAATACGAGAATTAGGGACAAGTAAATGAAACAAGCAAGCAAAACCATGAATGTTCCTAAGGATATGATGCACCAAGGAAACTTCGTGAACTTACAAAGCTAACTTAATATGACGCACGAGTAGCTCGGTAAGATCACTCGCCATCTAGCCTTACTTAAGGATTAAGATAAAAATAAGAAGAGGTAAGCAAGAAAACTTAGCTCACAAAGAGAGAGTATATTCAAAATTAGGTGTAAAATCAAATGATGCGGCTATATATTACAAGGGTACTTATACCCGAAATGATAGGGCATCTACTTAAAATAGAAAAGACAAAAAGGATAATATCTAAAAGAAGTAATGTATAAGGAATAATAATGGGTACAAATGACAATTCAAACAATTCTTTGATTAAGGCAATAGGATCCCTTTTTGTGAGGGGCTGGATACATAGTAATAGGTCATTGGAGGCACTTTTGGTAGAAATGGACAAATTATACAATTAGGATGGAAGTCACCAAGTAGAAGTACAAAGTAGACCTGAGGATCTTTCCTAGAAGATGTAGTCGTAGCTGTAGCTGGGTATTGGGGTTCTCGGCACCAATAATGCTAAATTGGAGGTCAGCTTGGTCATGACCGAGCAAACGTATGAGGGGTCAGATTATTAATAGAGCATAAGTTAGGTCGGTACTCGATTATCGAGAAATGAGAAGTTGCTTAGTTCGGTACGTGAAATTGGTTGGCAATGAGGATCAGCTCCACCTCAACGAGAGTGGGCTACAACAAGAGAATTCGCCTTATGAGTCCCTTAAGGCCTTGAGCTTAAGCTTAGGTTAAAGGTCTAATAGTTTAATTCCTACCAACTTAAGTTATTTGGTCTCTAAGGAGCTTAGGTTTATGGACCTTAGATCAATTTTGGGCTTATGATTGTAGAAGAGATTAGGTTTAACGATGACTAGGGAGCTTGACTTAGCGGATGCTTAAATAGTTGAATTGGTGGAACCGAGAAGCTTATGCTAGAGGATCGTAGAATTTCATAAGGGATGGATCATATGAGGACTTAGGTCAATAGATTACTAGCGATTTAAGATGACTGATCATAGATATGCTAAGGTTGGTTGATCTTAAAAAAGCTTAGGCAATTTATTAGAGCAGCACAGCAGAAGTATGGTAAGCAATTGGAGGATGATAGAAGGATTAGTGAGCTTGTCCCTTCTAACATGATTTAATTAAATCATAAAATCCAAAGTAGACCTAAAATAATTAAGGAAACTTAATCAATAAGATTGATTGTAATACAGAAGAGACAAACTTGAGAAATAAATCACAACTCATACTTGTACATTCACTTAACTTATATAAAATGGACGTAATTGTTACAGCAATAAACCAAATGTTTATGCACAAATTGTACAAACACGGGACTACTCACCAAACCTTATACGGTGAGTAACAATAGACAAGAATGGAATGTGGAATAGAAAGCTAATTTAAGGAATAGGATTTAAAAGAATTAAGGAAACTTAGCATGTACATGCCTATTATGGGACGGATGGATGAGTTCTCCTTTCATGTTATGGCATGCCTTGTTGGTTTGGTTCGAGTCAATAAAGATTGTGTTTAGTCAGTCAATTTGAATCGAATCAAGTTGTTAGTCAAGTCAGTGATGTGTTGAGATCCATCGACCCTATTATATGTGTACTTATGTTAAGCTACAAAGAATATAAACATTTTAGTACAAATTGAAAGATAAAGATATAGGTGATAAAACAAGCATTGAAGAAAAATGAGATCACATAGAACTAACACATTAGTTAGACCTCATTAAATAAGTTAAGAAACACCTAAATTATTAATGATAAATAGAATCAACTCTAAAGTCACTTAATTAGATCTAGGGACAAGCGAATGAAGCAGTAGCAAATAATTATGGAGTAACGTACATAGTTAGAAGATGAGTATAGAACTTGAGAACCTTTGAAGCTAGGTGTGATTAGAGATGATTGAAGAGCAAAGGATGAAGTAAATTCTGATAAGAACTAACTTGGTAGCTTGATATGTGTTTTAGGAGTGACATTTGACTGGATTTTGGAGGTAAGTGTTGAGAATTCTTTCAAGGTTGATGGTCTTAGATATGTTGAAGCTTAGTGAATGTTTATATCCTGTTTTGTGATTATTTTAAATGTTGGACTAAAGTTTGAATGAGAATTGCTTCCTTTTTAGGAGATGAAATCCTTTTAATGATTAATACATGTATTATAGAATAAGTTTCAGATAAGAGAAGCATGCTTTATTTACCTTAGCAACGTAAGCTTGATGAAGAATTCTTGAGGATTAGTGTCTCTTATTACTTAATATAGTTTTTGATCTATAAGGTTTAAAGATTTATATTTGAGACGTTATATGTTAATTGAGTTGTTACCATATTTACGACTCTATAGCATAGTGAAAAAGTTGGAATCGATGTGTCAAAGGAAAGTGTAATTGTGTTTTCAATTGCTAAAATTGGGGATGAGAAAACAAACATCAGTATGCAAGTAAATGTGAGATAAATGAACAATCTAGTAATGAGAAAGTAAGTACCTTATTTCCTTAAAGTTAAAAGCAAAAGTATGCATCAAAAGAGACCATAAAGAAAATAAAATAAGAGCAATTGAAAGATGAACAACTACATTTGGAGTAAAGCGGCTCACTAAGGGTAGGATTGCCGAAAAGTAGACCTTAAGAGGTGAATCAACAAATATGTAAAGTACAACTAAGAGAGCAATTTGAAGAGAAATGAGTTTGGAGCTTAAGAAAGGAATAAGGAGAAAGTGATCAGATTAATTTCAAGAATTAGGTAACCTTCGAGGAAGAAACTCATTTACGGGCGTTAGAATGCAATCTCCAAGAAAATTTAAGAAAATGATTTTAATGTGATTGGTATTGTTTAAATCTTTTTTATGGGCCTAAATCCATTTACATTAAAACCCAACCATATTACTCCTTTATCTTAAACCCTAATGCCTTTAACCTTACCAAAACCAATGTGCCTTCAAAGTCAAACACACTGAGAAGCACCACAACAAAGCAAACAAAAAACAAATAAGGAAAAAGCTAGCAAAGTCCAAGCAGCTACCAAATGGATATGTCGAACCACTCGATCCTACTCGGCTTTCGATATGACACACCAATCCAAACTAAAAGATTACTCGCTACTACTCTTTATTAGAGGGAATAGATAAGAGTTGAAAAATAAAAAGAACAAAAAGGTTGCTTAATATGAATAATTCTTTATTGATTAGTTGATTTCTACGTACAAGAAAGTAAGGGTTTACATGCCTATCTAGTAAGGCTGCTTTACATGTGTAAAAAAACAAAAAAATATTCTACTACTAGGTTACACAAGATATAGTAAAAAGGGTAAAAGAGATAAATAATATTCAGTGCAAAAAAAGTGAAGAATCCTTCTAAAAAGATCGTACCAGAAGACACGCATCATGTAGTGGATGGGAGTTAGGACTATGATACAAAGTAGGTGAAATAAAAAGTGATAGCAGTTAGGGGCTAACCTGATTTGGACTAGGCTGGAGACCAATTAGTTCTTTTGAAAAAAAGTCAGCTCGATTTGGGATTGCATGCCTGTAGTCTGATCGGGAGCTTACCTCAACTATTCTTAGGCTATCTTTTAGGATAAAACATTGTTGTGGAATAGGGACGGATCTAATACAAGTACGGATCTGATAGTTAGGTCGGTAGGGGACTAGTTCGGGATAGGAATCCCCATCTCAGCTAAATCCTATAGCTAGTATCCTCCAAGTGAGTCCTTGAAGTCCTCTAGCTCGACTACATGTGATTGGTTTAGCGGGTTGATTCTTATCAAAAACCCTCCTAACTTATTCATTTCCTAAAGATGAGTTAACTTTTTAATCTCTTTTTTAATTTTTTTTTTTAGTGAAAAACCTCCATTTCCATGGAGTTTCTTCAACATTTCTTAGTAATCCAAATTTAAATGTATACATTATAGGTTTTCCTCTCTAGTTTGGTATGTGTTTGAGATTTAAAGCTCACATTCACTCATTGCAAGTATTCTTTTCTTTTTCATCTTATTCTTTATTTTAAAGTTGGTGTTCATGGAGTTATAGGTGGGTTTGATGATTAAGTATTTGAGTTAAAATTTGTGGTTTTGATGGATTAAAAAATAGTTTAGGTGATGGATAATTGAGGTTTTGAAGTAAATTTAAGGTTGGGTTGAAAAATAGAAAGCAAAGAGTTGGTTTAGAGTGGAAGGAGAAAAAATTGTAAGTTGTTACCATAAGGACACAACCAACGACATGATCATGTTACTGATTGTATCCAATGGAGGGAAAAAATGTGTAGAAAGTTACATGACTAATGACATGGTCATGTTATTGGCTATATCGAGTAGTGAACTCCGAGTGTATTCTTCTCTTATGGTTTTCCTAACCAATCTTACTCAAACTTTTTCTACCCTTAATATTTAGTTCCAACTAATTTTCTTTTATGAAAATTCCAACTTTTGTTAAAAAAAAAAAAAAAGTCTAATTTCAGTACAATCAAATGACATGGTCATGTTGCTGACCATGTCAAACTATAAACTTCAAATGAAACCTTTTCTTATTGTTTTTCTTATCCAAACTCAATCAAACCTTTTTTTAATATTAATATTGAGTTCCATTTAGTCTTCTCCTATAAAAATTCCAACCTTTACCTAGAATTTTCAAGTTCTTTAAGCTTAATTTGGTATTTTGAATAGTTTTGAACACTTTTTACTTTCAAATGTCATTTTAACTGATCTTAACGAACTTTACCAAATTTTACCAATCCAATATAATGAATAGTATCTTTCAAACTATATATCTAAATTACATATTTTGACCTAGAAAAACTTGATAGGTTATTATCAATGAAGGTCAAATAGGTTACTCAGACAACTTTTATAGAGGGGTCAAATCGAATTAGGTTAGACCGAACGGATCAACTCAAGTCTGACAACACTGAATACAAATACTGCATGTTACAAAATTGTATGTCATGGCTTATGAAGATGGAAAAAAAAATTTAGTGATATTAATCATAGTTATTAAAATTGCGATTCTATCTATACGATTTTAATATTTTTTTTTTTTTTGCTCTTTTTAGTTAACTCATTGTAAAATAGTTTTTCTATAAAAATTTACGTTTTTAACTGAGTCTACTTATAAACTTAGTAGAAACTTACATTTTTTACCGAGTTTACTAATTCTACATATCTGAATTAAATGAGCTAAAAAATTAAAAAGACAACTTAGTTTTTACAAGTAATCAACTATTAGGGCATTATACAATTTTTCCTATCATATTTTAATTTTTTTTCCTCTTTCTCTCCCTGTTTTAGTTCCTTATTTTATGTCACCTTAATCTAAGTTTCAACTCTAATAATAAAAATTACATAGAAAACTATATACTTAAATTTATACCATCAATAATTCAAAATGAATTAAAATATTCGATTTTCTTTAATTCGTTGCTTTTTTTTTAAAAAAAGAAAATAGAAAAAGTTTAATTTCGACTTTATTTGTTATTCTTCAATACATGTTAAATTATATATTATTAAGAATTTTTTTCTAATAAAAAAACTTAATTATTTCATTTCTTTATTTCCATCATATGTATTTCATATTTTAAATAATTACTATAAGTTTATCCACAATTTTTTAAAGCTATTTTGTGTAAGTCATAAAAACTTATGCTTTTGCGTTTTAATTTCACATTTCAATTCTACTGACCCGAGTTTGACAACCTTGATATCAATAAACCATATGTTTAGATAAATGAAAAGCAAATACCAATTATATTACATAGTTTTTAGAAAACTATTATTTATATTTTAAGAGAGAGAGAGAGAGAGAGTGTGTGTCCCATCATTGCATGAGTGGAGGAGAAGAAAAGCGGCCAGAGAGTAAGCCCTTGGCAATGATGCTATAAGCAGCTTCTGTTAAGTGCATTCCATCCCAGTTTGCAAAA
The DNA here is from genome assembly GCA_024138015.1 of Lumnitzera littorea. Classification (NCBI taxonomy): domain Eukaryota; kingdom Viridiplantae; phylum Streptophyta; class Magnoliopsida; order Myrtales; family Combretaceae; genus Lumnitzera; species Lumnitzera littorea. The sequence continues at coordinate 97,502,264 of JAMXBB010000011.1, read as the reverse complement.
GTTGATGGTTCTTTGCATGCACTTGACCCAATATGACCACATCTTGCCGAGATATTGAAGTTAAATGGTCCACCTCCTCCACAACAAGCTTTCGACGTCCCTCCATAGAAGCCTACCAAAACAAGTATCAATCCAAACATCAAGTACCTCATAATTAATCAAATAGTGTTAGCAATAAGCTAATTTACTGATCTTGTTTCAAGCAATGTTATCAGATGTGGATTGGAAAGTTGGCCCGAAATTGAAAGAGGGTCAATAATATATTAAAATATAATTCATATTTATTTATAAAATAATAAAATTATTCACATTCTTAAAATTTGAAATTTATATAATTTTGCAATTTACATTTTGTTTATTTAGATCTAGATTTAATTTTTTTAGCAAATTAATACGTTCTCTAGAAAATAACATAAGAAAATAGTATATTTTGACTCAAAAAAACCCAATAGGGTCTATTAAGAACCAAGTTTGACCGAACGAGTCAACGAGATTGAACTAGGATCGCTGTCAATAAAGATCAAATAAATAATCTAATCTAGTTTTATGATTGGATTGAGCCGAACTAGATTGAAGTGGGTGAATCAATCCAACACTAATTTCATGTAATCCAGTGAACTCATACCGTTTGAAAAAACTGATTTTTCCTTTTTACCTCATAAGGAGTTAATTACTCTTCTACCACCAGCAAATTGGCGAGTACCAATTTTTATTTTATAAAATGAAACTAAGAAAACAAAACATGATGTACGTGGATCTCAACGTATTCTTGCCTCATTCAACTGTTATAGAAGAAAAATGGAGAACGAGAACAATTTGGCTATGCTTAAAAAGGAGGGGGGTGGTGTTGGTGGGGGGGGGTCTGGTTTGGGGGTGTGGGGAGGAAATGGCAGACAAAAACATAAATGAAAGTTGTGACAAAAACCTAATCTTCTGCATTCGAAAATTAAGCATTGTACTTGTAACGCGGTTCATTAGCTTCACATGTTTTTCTCCAACTTCCTTACTTAATGAATACGTTGACGCAGTCACGATCTCCACCTTTGTTAATTAATACACTAACCTACCTAGTGGACCAGGTTTGTTTTAGTGTGCGTGCACTCATGACTAATAAGAAAAATAGTTATATAAGACAAATTGTAGTTATATATATACATATATATGTATCTATATCGCGAACATGCATTCCGTTTACTTAAGTACAAATCCAAAGTTCTACATGTCGATAAATTAAATGATGATATGTGTAAAATAGATGTAATTTATTGTATCTTACTTTCTCCCGTTTCCATTTACTATCTAGTAATAAATTCTATTTTGAATAATTCTTATGTGATCACCAATGAAAAGGAAAAATATATAATAAAACAAACCAAAACTCAAATTAATTCTAAGAGTAATAATATAAAACTCACGATCTAGAAAATATAGTGATGAATGATGAATGTGCTTGCTATACTCATGTAAATTAAATTTAAGAGTAAATTACAAGTACATTCCATAAATTTAAAAAAAATGGGAGTTTAGTTGTTGAAATATTTGAAACCCTAATATCATATCCCTCATATGATCATTTTGTTGTTGTTAAAAATAATGAAAAATAAGAAACAGAATATATATGTATAATATTACATAAAATGACAAAAATGAGAGAGAATTCCCATTTTATTTGTTTTAAGTTTTCGAACATTATGTTATGGTTAATTTATTTTCTGTCATATTTATTAATAGTATAATTTTCAGTAAGAATCTAAGATATATGATGTTTTCAAAGATGTAAAAGGTGCAAAACTTATTTCAAATATAAGTGGATACATTGCAATTTACTCTACATGTTCAATTTTAATTATATTGAAGTACAAGGAAAAAAAAATGTGTTGTATTAATAAGATAAACTTCAGGAAACCTAAATTTTAAACCTGGACAAGCAAAGACATGAATTCTACAAAAGGGAAAGTTCCTGTTGGAGCAGTAGAAAAGCCCCACCGCTTAGAGTTAGGTGAATGTACTTTAAACTATACCTCCGTTTCCATTTATGGCTCCAAATAATTCTATAGCTAGATACAGCATGTTTGAGTGGACTTCCGCAGGGACTCAATGCTCCTTGTTGAACAACAACTTTATTCACTAATAGCATCAAATATGATTCCTTATTTCCAACTTTATAATATATATTTTTGGTAAAATATGTTTCCAACTTTATAATATAAAGTAGTGAGTAGTTGCAAAATATGTATCTATGTCCTATTTTTCTAGCTATTTTTACGTTAAACGTAATAATTTCTAATTTGACGTCTCCGGGGATTAAAAAAAAAAAAATAGACCCTACATTAGGTTTAGAATTTTAAATAAAAAAATAATATTGACTATATTTATCCTATCCTAATTATTTTAATTATTTTTTTCCTGTTGACCGTGTATATATAGCTTTGGCAAAGACTAAATAAATAATATGTAAAGTTTACAGCTGGTTTGGGCCAAAAAAAAAAAAAAGAAAAGTATAGTGTTTTCTCCCTCTAAATCATGTCAATGTCAATCCACTACATATCACCACGTATGAAAGACAACAAAATGAATTGGGTTACATATTAGATTATATAAATGCATAGCGGCATGTGATAGGTGAAGATGCTGATGAGAATCCTATATGGATAATTCAAAAGAAGAAAAAAAAAATGCATGGCAGCATATGATAGGTGAACCGTAAGGTATTGATGAGAGCACATTATTTTGGATAAAAAAACTTAATCCAAAAAATAAATAAATAAATAAAAAGAAAAAAAAAAAAAGGGGAAATGGGACTTACCATGGTGTTTAGGGGCGTGGTAGAAACGCATGGCTGCGCTGTAGTAATCAGCATAGATGATTCTTGCATGGGGATACTTTTGTCGTAACATTTGAAGGGCTTGTTTAAGGTAGTTGTTGTGATACTCTGCAAAAGCATTGTGTGCCTTCAAGCAGCCATTTTTTGGGTCATAATCAGCTTTGTTAGGGCTCTGGAACAAAGTCATGTACACGGCGGAGCAACCTATCGGAAGATTCCCCGGAACCATCAGATTTATTGCTCCCTCTTCCTCAATGAGTGTCTGCAATACATAATAAAATCCACAAAGAAAATTAAACATCACCACAAGAGGGTAAAATATTTATGGAATATTAACGAAACAGGGACACCTTTTCTTAGCTTGGTCTAAGTTATATGAAAAGAGATTTAATGATATTAACACGTCATATGAATCGATAAGTAATATAAAAATATAAATAAAATTTTAATATATGTATTTTTATATATTAAAATTTTATGATACTTGTACTCGACTTAACGATTTACGTAACAAATTAATACCGTTAAAACCTTTCTCGAACTATATATATAAATCATAATAGAATATGGTAACTTAGTTATATATATGGTATAGATACCATTTTTGATAGGATCTATATGAATGGATTTACGTTAGAATTTCAAAGTTAAAAAGATGTGGATCGAAATTGTGATATTGCTAATGTCAATAGCAACAAGAGATGAATATTTGGGAAGGTGGGGCTTGTGAAATTTTTGAACGTACACTGGTGGCATTAGTAATTGCTCCAACTACGAGAGGTACTAGAGCGTGAAGCTGTTTAATGCTTGCACCCGCAAAGAACAAATAATTATAGTCATTCCCACCGATCTCTCCAACCGTAAACAGCGATTTCTTCATATACTTATCACATTCTGCACCACAAAAACATCAACAGCTCCTTCAATTGATTTAATGAAATAAAAAAGGAATGAAATATCAATTATCATGAAATAGAATTGATGTGTAATAAAAAATAAATATATATTATAGTGTTTACTTAAATGTAATGGAATTTGAAATACTTTGTTTACTTGATAGATTTTACCCAGGAATAAATAATGAATTGAGAATAAAATATCCAAAATGCTCCTGCTTTATTGAAAAAATATTAAAAAAAAAAAAAAGTAAGAAAAATGCAGAATCGTGTCACCCCCAAATCTATCTTTGAAACCCTAACCCAATCGAAGAGAAGAAATCAACAAAGTTGTACGATGATGAAGATGCACGACGGCAACTAATGAGAAGCTAATCTCGACTGCTTCTCCTTCACTCAAATTCGAATCAGGTATTGCAAGCTAAATCTTTTGTATTTCTTCTCCTCGGTTTTTAATTTTCTTTTTTCTGTTCATCTATTTTTTTCTGCAGGGTGACGAAGTGTGGAAGGGACATGGGAGGGAATTAGCTTCGATGAAAATTACGAAGGGAAGTTACATCATGTTTATCAGGAGGGCATTGAAGCAAGTGATGAAGGAATGGCAGGTGTTGAAGAAAAGGAGCAGATGACTCTTCTTTGTTTTTTTTTTGGTAACAGGCAACTCTGGGTTGGACGAGTATTGATGGTTGGACGAGTATTGAAGGGCAAAAGTTGTAATTTTTTATTCTAGGTGAGGGCAAAATTGAAATGAAGGAGGAGGGTTGACAAAGGAACGAGGATTCTTTACCTTTTTTAATGGATCCCTATGCAGTAATCGACAGGATTGAGCCTGCCATGGAATTTGCATTACATGTTGCAAAAATCTAAGTGAACACTGTAAAATAGTTGTCTTAAATAATAAGGGGGGGAATAGAATGGATATTCGCCTCAACTGAACATAACGCAAAAGATTTATTCGTTAATCCTCCCACCAGTTTTGCTTGAAAGATGGGTACGTGGATCTGAAGCGTGAGTACCACTAAAATGGAATTCTTTTAATTTTTTCTCTCCTAAATTTTTTCAATTTACAAATTAATAATTAAAAATTATATAGATTTTCTAAATATTCTAAAATGTTATCATAATATTATTTTCTTTCTTATAATCCCAATAACTAATTATACTTGAAATTATCTTAAGAGAGTAAATCGAGAGAATTAAAGAGAAAATAAATTAAGAGGATGCATGTCTAACTACCAATATTTGGTAATTTGACCGGTGCCTAAGGCATTCATTAATATTTTCTGCGAACAAAGCCTAGAGAAGAAATTATTTCCATAATTACCTGCTTTATTGATGCATAAAGAGGGCTTGACCTTCTTAAACCACCCCAATTGCACTGTTAAGGAGTCATTGGTCCACAAGAGTTTTCCGATTTTTTGAGCATAGAAGAACTCTGGCTCCAATGCTGTGGCACCGGCTACCGCAAAGTTAAGTCCATTTTTGACGTTCTTGCTTTTTCCAAGGTAGGGTGGAAGGTATGGTAATCCAAAGGCCTCAGCTGCAAAATTAAATCATAACATTGAGTTCAATAACCAGTATCATAGTACTAGAAAATTGCTATTAATTCATTAGGGTTTTACATTGGAACTTTTATTTGAAATCGATCCTCTCAATTTAATTACTTTCTCTCTATTTCCTTTGATTTACCCTTTAAGATATTATCATCTGTAATCAATTATTGATATCATAAAAAAGAAAACAATATTATGATGACATTAAGGGATATTAAAAAATCTAAATAATCTCAATTGTTGATTTGCAAATTGAGAGAAAAAAATTGGAAAAATCCAAATCCACCTCTTTTTTTTTTCTCATGTTTTTTTCACACCTAATCATGCTCACGTGACCAAGAACGTTATAGCCAATTGATATGAACACTAGTATTTTAGCGGGATGGATCGAGTTCCAAATCTCTCCTCAAACAAGTTGTAACATAGTTAGAAAAAATAAATAAATAAACAAATAAAAATCATGCTTTGTTATTGACATATAGGAAGTGCAAACTAAAAATATAGGGGATACCTATGAAATCAACTACCAAACGGCCATCCGAGCAACGGCCAGTCGGCCGTCCGAGGTAAGTCTCGCCATAGGGGAGCTTTCCAATGACCGGAAATGCAAGTGCGCCCGAACGAAGGAAGTTGCCAGTATCACTCAGAGAGTCCCCAAAGTTGAAAATGGCCTCATACCTTTGGGGGCTTGATGAGACTTGTGTGAAGACTAGAAATGGGAACATCAAGCAAGCAAGCAAGAAGACATGCAATAACTTCTCCATTTTGATTTCAAAGAAAAACTTTACAAGAAAAAAGAATATGGCTGTGAGCTTTTATTAAGGTCTGTATAACCTAAAAGTGACGAATACGGTTGAAATTTAATTGGATATATAGACAGGTACAACAAGATTTTGTATCATCTTAATTAGAGACAGTGACATTTGAGTTAAGTTGAATTAGTCTTTAAATTTACTTTTTTAAAATTTTTCTCAAGTTAATCATTTTAAGATACAACAACATATAGTCAATATGTGCGGTCTTTGTAATTTATATTAAAATATTATAGGTACTTATTCACTGCTTACCGTAATGTGATGTGTTAATGCTAATGGTTTTTCTTGTTTCTTTGGTGTAGTACATATTCATATGTGTGTCAACTTGTGCGGACTAATTCGAGGTTCCATAGTTGGCGATGGAGCTATGGCTTGACCGGAAAATACCTTGTTCTTTACGAGTGTTCTTCTCAGCCATGTGAAGCACTGTCTGTCGGTGAATCAACTGAAGTTTTGCTTTGGCATCCCATGCATAATGGAGTACCAGACGACCTAGGACCAAGACCCCAAGGAAATTATGGTCATATCGACCGTGACACAAATCTCCAACCTAGAACCTAGGGTCCCTAACCAATTAATGTAACCCATCATTTTCAGCAAGGAATTAGGGCCTAACTTTGGGTTGGCTTCGCAAAAGTTTAGGCCTTTCAACTGGCCTAATTCCAAATTAGCTTTAATGAGCTTTAAGATATAGATGCCATTCCCTAAATTTACTTTCTTAAAATTTTCCTAAATTATCCTTTTGAGATGCAATAACATATAATTAATGGTGGAGACTTGGTAAGTCATGACGATATAAAAAGATATTACAAAAATCTAAATAATTTAAAATATTGATTTATATTTCTGTACAATAATTTTAGTCTTTAAAGAATCCATTTCCCATTTAATAAAGTATTACACGGATTTTGTACATTCTATCACTTACCAAATTAGGTGGTCATGGATCGTTCTTTCGTACATTATGTAGTTGATATTAAAAACAATTAGTCAGTTCCAATGCAACAAGAAAAACTGTAATGTAGTGGAAAAGGGAAAAAAAAAAAGGGAAGGAAAAGGAAAAAAAAAAAAAAAGGCTAATGCAAAAGAGTTGGAGGCAATTTATTAGAGTTGCACCACGAAGGACTCCTAAGGACACATTCCACCAGCGGGGAGACAACCAAATTAGGCCTAATGAAGCCAACACGTGTCGTCATGGTTGTATACTCTAAATGCTCTCCTTTTTTGTCAATACTCTAAATCTCTTTGTGGTTGGTTTCAATATATTAACACGTTTATATGAATTGATTTAGTGATATATAAATATTAGTTAAATTTTGACATTTAACAGTTTCTGTAAATTATGAATACTAAAATAAAAAAAAATACTTATCATACTACTATATATGTCAAAATACTATTAATACTTACCCACTACTTCCCATGTACATAATGTATTAATATTAATATATTTTTTTTTAGCTGTCTTAAACACGTATTGCAAAATTCATATGTGTGTCAACTTGTAGAAACCACGTATTGCTGGAACCTAAGGTCCTAACCGATTAGCGTAACCCATGATTTTCAGCAGTCAAGGCCCAACTTTGTGTCCTTCTCTTCGGCTAGAGAAAGAGACTTCGTAAAAGGTTGGGCCTTTCAACTGGTTTCATTCCAAATTATCTTGGAAGAGCTCTAAGATGAGATCTTCCTCTTCTATACTTCTTCTAGATTATCTAATGAGTTATGCATTGGTCTTACCTCCATTGCATTCAAGGACTTGGGCGTTATATATTTCCTTCCCGACATTTCTTTCCAACTCAACAAGCAACTAGTAGTAGTTACTATGGACTTCAAATTACAATTTCATTATACATTTGAATGAATAGAATAGTATAAAATTAATAAAATCGTAAATTTATAAAATCGTACATAAAAGTTTATAATTTTATTACAAGTCTATATATAAATAATTTTACATCAATTTCAACTAAAAAAAACTTTATAAAATTACAAACTTATAAAATCGTATTTTTAACTCGCAATTTAACAATTGTAACTCCAACCCTTGAGCACAATCTACCAGCTCAATTATCAATTGATAACTCAATTTTTTTTTCTTTCAAGCATTTCATCAGACAAGTGTGTTCACTTAAGGGGAATAGTTACTCCATTCCCCTCTTATTTCTCATAAATTTCTATTACATGTTTCACTTTGTTTTTGAACTTGTAATATCAAATCCATGAGGAATTCCAATTCCTCATTTTGCTTAATTGTGATTCCTTAACTTCGATCAAGGAATCCCAATTCAATTAAAAATAAAATAAAATACTTCTTTTGCCCTTCCTCTTCATTAGCTCTTCATCATAACACTTGCCACCAAACTTCGGTAATACCTTTACTACCATGCACATGCCACCACCTCAACAACATTGTTACCAACACCAGCACCACACATTTACCGTATTCCCCAACACTACCACCACCACACACGCATCACCATTAGAGAAAACTATTGTTCACCCATCACCAACAACCCATCACCACTGTACGCTCACACACACACCACTGTGAACACATATTTACACATATACACCCACAATCAATATGGATCTACATATACACCACTCGATCAACATAGATTTGTACAAATTTCACGTATGCACCACCATGATCAATAAATCTACAAAAAGTTCATGCACGCACCACCAAGACTAACATAAATATGTGATTTCGATTGGGAGAAGTAGTGAAGTAGGTTTCTCAGGTTGGGTTTGAGGCTAAATAATAGGTTTTGCTAAAATTGAAATTTGAATCTTTATTCCTATTGAAGAAAGAGACATTTTTAAACTTGAAATTGAAATTTAGGTCTTTAAGGACCCATTTGTTCTTTCTTTTTCTTTTTCTTTTTTATTTGTGAAGAAAAGAGACAGAGAGAGAGATAGATGAAGAATAGCACAAGAAGTTGAGGTTTTGGTAGTATATTGCATAGAAAAAAAAAAAAAGGTCAAAGAAGGGGGTGTAATGGTCTTCTTAATTATATTCCTTATTTATTATTTGACTATCCTTTTTTCCAAGTGAACATTATAATAGGCATTGCACACCTATTCGATTACTTATGAATCAAAATTAAATTATACCTTTATTTTGTAGGGTGAAGTAAACAAGTTACGTGTAGTTTCATTCCCCTATTTCACACAACACAAAAATGCAAGGTCCAATATCAATAACGAATCCCAATATAATTTTCAACACTCCTCAACTCCATGAATCACAAGTATACAACAATAGAAATACTAATATGATTTTACTTCAATTTCCTATGAGCAAAAGAGTAGAGTTTTCAAACCTATCAATGAAGCACATCACATCCAAAACTTTGATCCCATAGATACATATGATTTCAGCAAACCTAGAAAACTAAGTTGCTCACACACAAGTGTCATGCAACGAAGCGAACCCAAATCTTTAATAAAATATTTTGGGGATTTAGTGTATAAAGTGCAATAAAATAAAATAAAAAAATATGGATGTAAGCAATATTAGACATGATGCACTAGCATTAAATCTATTCATTTCTTAATCGTGTAAATCATAACTCAACCCATTTAATAAACTTGTTTGGTATCTAAGTAGAATCTATTTATTGATTAAAAAGTTGTAACTAGATTTATAAGACAATTATAAAGTCATAGAGAAAATGACTATCATAAAATTAATACTTTACAAATAAAAATAATAAAGATGGTGGTAACACTTATATATTAAATTATAACCCAATAAAATTTTAATAAAGTAAAATTCAATCAAATATAACAAATTCAAATATTAAATGAATATATGACATTTTAATATTAAGTTAAATCATGTTTCAATGGTATATCATCATTAGTGATAATTATATATCCAATTAAAAATTTAGTTATGATAGTTTACACCTCAATTAGCTCTAGTTTATACTATTAGTCCAATTAGTACAACCAGCTACGTAGCCATCCATGACCTTAAGAAGGTCTTATAACCCTTAATATGTTGCCGCTGATCACCTCCTATAATATAATAAATCTTCACTTACTTCCAAAATGTAGGAGGCCAAATCCACTGGCATCCATGGGTGGCTGCCCGTAGGATTATAAGTGTCGCATACCTCCCCCCTGAGCAATAAGAGGCTATTCCATTGGTCAATTATACTGATTAGACCAACGATATGAATTGAAATCAATTGAGATGTAGACGATAATAACTAAATATTTAGTTTGGTATATAACTAAATAAATCAAAATTTTATATGTACAATTATAAAAGTAGTCAAGTTAGTAAATCATAAGATTGCCTTAAAGTAGATACTCGAAATATCATAAATAAATATTAAGGTGGATGTTAAAAGAGGAGAAGACATGACATGCTCTTCAAATGAGGACAGTCAAGTACATATATAAATGTCATTTTTCTAAATCACATTTTTTTTTTTAACACTTAACTTTTGGTGCTCTTAGGCGGTTACAATTTTTCCCTAAATCTCTTCCTTCTTGTACTTCATTTAACTTTTGTAAATTATAAAACCCTCTTCAATTACAATTAAATTATTATGTCCTTACAGTTTTGGATATAACGATACATAAGAATTTATCTCAATTCAAAAAAGAACCCGAATACATGGATAGAAGGTATAGGGTAGACTAATCCAAACCAAGTTTAATATATTGTTAAGACACTATTTTTAGGTCAATATCAAATACAAGAAGCATCATTTGATCTAAAAAGGGATGAAACCAATATTTTGATAGTATATTTTGGATATAAGTTCTTTAGACCTACGCCAACTTACTTGGGCCCATTGGCTTTCTAAGGCCATGGGCTGACCTGATCCATTAGCACCTAACCTCATTATCTCACTGGCCAACTACTCCAAAAGATCTCTAAACAAGTTAGCTCCTCCTCCAAACAACGTACCTGACCTTGACATGGTCGCAACGGTTTTGAACAATTGGATAAGGCTTAGAGACTCAATCAAACACTATGACACTACAAATTCAAAACACATTAGATTCTATGCTTTCACTACTCAAGTCGTGTAGATGTGTCAACATGCTAAATGTACTCTTTTGATTCTCGACAGCTCTCCTCTATAAATAGCTCTACGCATTCAAGCGGTAGGACATATTAGCTCTGTGCGCACTAAACTCGCTTTGTGAACCTTAAGTATTCTTGCTTATTCTCTCCTCATATAAAGTATTGATTTAAGTATCGGAGTAGTCATACCGCACAATATCTTGTCTTCCCTTACTATGTTCTACCATGAAGGTTCATTACACCCTCGTGCAAAGCCCAATCAATTGACTCTATTGGTTGAATCCTATTGATGACACAACAAAAGAAAATTTAAACTAAAATAAGATGGAATTACTAAATTATATTCGAAGCACTGTGCAAGCATGATTGTCGAAATATCCTGTTGTTTTATTAGATCAACGGGCCAATCTCTTTTGTCACTTTTTGAACTCGTTGATAATTTATCTTTCTTCATAATTGTTTTCCTATCATTAATTAGATATAAGAAGAACTACTCAACACTGTAGATTTCGAAAAATATAGTGTTTATACAAGAAAAAATAAAAACCACTCTCTTCAATGATTTTCATTATGCAAGTTGCAATTCAAAAATTGAATAGTATGGAAAGGCACAATTCAAAACCGTGAGCAAGGCCAATTCATCGGACATGCTGGAAGGCGTTAATGAAAGGTAGGAATAAGTGGGGGAGAAGTGAAGCCCCGATAGAGTAAGCCATCTGCAATATATCTGTAAGCAGCCTCCGTCATGTGAACCCCATCCCAGCTTACAAAAGCCGATGGATCTTTGCATAGTGTTGTGCCGGTTGGCCACATATTGCTGATGTATTGGTATTGTAAGGGCCTCTTCCTCCACAACATGCTTTGAAGGTGCTACCATAAAATCCTATACGATGCAGGACATGCAACATCGGATTCGTATCAGTTTTAAAAGTACTTATAATCAAATATAGATTTTGTCCTGATCATATTTATCGTGTCATATATCTAAGTTTTATATCAGATCCCTATTTATCTCTATAATTGAATTCCTAATGATGTTCTGTTTGTGTACATATCATTGTATTGTGCCAAAAAAATAGCCAACTCTACAAACTAGTTTATTTTGCATATATGAGATTCAGCAAGTCCAAGCGGACATTTGTACCATGTTTCCTTATCTACAAAAGGATGTCTTATTTCACATCGTTGCCATAAATTCTTTTTCCTTTTCTTCCATGTGTGTCCAACTTTTGACTTCATTTTTCATATGTAGTAACTTATAATTATTATGGGACATGAATGTAAATACTAATAAAAAATTTAGAAATGCTGTTGAGAAAAAAAAAAAGATTTATTATTACTAATGCACTGTGTGTTTAGATGAGTAGTTGGTGAATAGCAATATTATTTAGACACATTAGTAATAGTGAGTAGTTTTTTTAAGAAAATACTACTTATATTGCCTTACGCTAAAATTCTATCGGTATTTATATGGTATTAATCTATTTGAGTGATATGTTAATACTATTAAAAATATATTGATTATTTATTGTGATCAACATTATCTTTGCTTTCATCCATGTGCTGATTTTTTCATAAATTTGAATAATATAAGCATAGGCACCCGATTTGAATTAAATGGCAACCCTAATCAAATTAGGAATTCTCATTCCATTATTTCCGTTCTTCATGTAGTATCCGCAAAGGGTATATTTTCGATCACTAAATCCTTCTTTATTTGAAAAAAAAAAAAGGTGGAGAGTGATTGTTTCATTTTATTTATACATGAAAATTTAATATGGAGCTAACGATGTAAAATTTGAATTAAAAAAGCAATTTGAAATTATTAACAAAGAGAAAAATATTAATTATAAACAAATTAAAATTGATGTATGATTCTAACCGTAACGCTTGGGATTGTCATAAAAAGGATACTTTTGCCTCAGTTTTTGAAGGGATTGTTTGAGGTACTTGTTATGATATTTGGCCAAAGCATTGTAAACTTTCAAGCAACCTGACTTTGGATCATAGTTTGTTTTATTAGGGCTTTGGAACATGGCCATGTATGCTGTAGTACACCCCATTGGAAGATTTCCTTGGGACCATGAGACTAATTGCACCTTCTTCTATTAGCCTTTGTTTAAGAGAAGAGAAGTCCAATGATCATTAATATATATATATATATAGATTTAGATCTCTAAAATTACTTTAGGTAAAATTCCCAATAAGTGATTGAGACTACTTGGATTTTAAGTACCTCATAATTTTAGAGGATCTAAACCCATTATTATATGTAGTGCTTACAAAAGACATACATTTGCCTACTAGTGCAATAAGAAGATATACATATATATATATATATAATCTTCTATGCAGCAATCCACTAAAAAATGTGATGAATAAAATACATTGAATTAGAGAGGGATATGGGGCATACGCTAGTGGCGTTAGTAACCGCTTCAAATACCAAAGGGACTAATTCTTTGACCTGCTTGATGCTTGCACCACCAATGAATGCATAATTATAGTCATTTCCTCCTATTTCTCCCAAGAGAAAGAGTGATTTTGACATGTATCTTTTACGTTCTGTAGCATAAAATACAAAAATAAATAAATAAATTCTACATTATGTACAGGAAAATTTTATACACCAATATTAGAATATCAAATAAAGGTTAGATTATTAAGAGAAATTATAAGAAGTTTATACAACGAAACATTTTTCCTTATGTGGCAAAATAGATTGTGGCAATCACCTAAATGCCTACCATTATGCGATAAAATATTTCACTATATAAGCAAATGCAAAAAATGTAAAGAGAAAAAAAATTTTTCATTGTTCCATATTGATCTTGCCACTATATTTTCACCAAATTTGGCTAAACTTGCAATAACAATTATTATGGCCCAAAAAGTAGAATAAGATGATTTGATTAGTATTTGAAATTAAATAACTGGAAATTGCAAAAACTATATGAGTTAACCGTTAGCCAGATTAGCTACCTATTTAATAATGGATAGGTCGTTAAGATATAAGCTTGCATTGTCAATAATAGTTTAATTTATAAGAACACAAATCAAGCATTTCCTATACTTCTTATATACTTTCGGATTCTAAGAGTTAGTTCTTAACTCCAAAAAAAAAAATAATAATAATAATAATAATGGATATAGTTCATTCTTTATATACATAATCAAATGAAAAAGGAGATTTGCACTTGGCGATTTGGTTGTCAGACAATACCTGATTCTGATTTGGTGGTGCAAAGAGAGGATCCGATGTTGTTGAACCAACCCAATTGAACACTAAGGTAGTGGTTTGTCCACAAGAGCTTTGCCCATTTTTTGGGCAGTGGCACCAGCAACTGCAAAGTTCACTCCACTCTTCACACGTAAGCCGTTGTCTATTTTCAGATATGATGTAAGATATGGCAGCCCAAATGTTTCAGCTGCATTATTATTAATAAAATAAAATTAATTATTCCGGCTATAGAATACAATAATTTTTTGAACTATTTATTGGTTTATAACAACCACAAGAAACAAATATCACTTCAAATTAAGCGATACCTAAAAAATTTTTAAGAAATGAGAGATTTATCAAATTTCAAAAATAGCACACTTACATTCCTAAAAAATTAAATTGTCGAATCCATAAAACCTCTCTTCTTAAATACTCATAATTATTCTTTAAGAATTATTCAATTTAATTTATAGTTTTCCTGAATGATTTGGCATTTCAATTGTCAATATGAGTTAAATTAGAAAAAGGAATGAATTTGAAAAAGAAAAAAAAATTATAGTTGCGTATTCATATACAAGATTGACTTGATATTATACGGGAGAAGAAATTTTACAATGCTAGTACTTCAAGAGGTGCAAGTAAAATGATTTTTAAAATCTCAAGATGTTTCCTCTAATATGAAAATATTTCGAGGAATGTCGATGTAATTATTCAAAACAAAAACTTGCCATCTAAAGAAAATCAATGCTTATAGTTTTTGAACTTTAAAAAAATTTGCAAATAGACCTGCAATGTAACTTTTGTAGCCTATATAAAGTATTAAATTTCTCGGCCGTTATAATTATCGAGTACATATGACAAAATGGTGATAAGTTAAAAAAAAAAAAAAAAAAAAAGGAGTGTACCTATGAAATCAACAACCAGTCGACCATTGGAACAACGCACCGTCGGGCGTCGAAAGAATGTTTCACCATATGGGAAGTTTCTGACGACCGGAAACGCCACTTGACCACTAAGGAGGAGGTTTCCGGTGTCGCTAAGAGAGTCCCCAAAGTTGAATATAGCCTCATACTTGTGCGGATTTGACCGTGGCTAAAGTTGCCAATAGCATAAAAGTAATATTGAAGAGAAGCAAAGCTCCCTTCATGTTGGTCTCCATAATGGTGGAAAAAGCTTAATGCAAGAAAATTTTATTAAATCCAAGTGGTGTCTGCTTACTTGGGACAGCATAAGATATATAATACTATGGTTGATATGGTTTGTGCTTTATGGTTGAAGTCAGTCAACAACGATGTCTGGTTCTGTTAAATTAAGTGTGTAGTAGGAGAATCATATCATTGACTAATTTAGTTGACATTCGGCCAAATCCATTCGAACATTCTAATTGGTATTCATTATTTTATTTATAAATGGACTTTCACGCCCTAAAACTACACGGTGGCAATTCTCCATACTATTAACCAAAACTCATGAATATACATTGTAGAACGTCCAATGGGATAAAAATATAGTTTATTATCTAAGAAAGGCACTTGATGAGCCATTGTTATAAAGCTTATTGAGATTAAATTATAAAAGAACAAAAGTTTATGTATTAAACTATTCTAATCCTAAAGTATAGCCACTTGTTGTACCTTCATCCCGTCTATGCTCAATTAACCAAGTGAAAGAGGAGAAATGGTGGTTAGTAGGGTGAATTCGTATGATATTTTATTGGACCTAATTATATTTATAATTGATATGAAGATTAAATTAAATCGAATTTATAACTTTTTATGGAAAGAACTTTTATAATTAAAATGTTGCACCATAGTTGCAAATGTTACATCACTCGAAACCACAAATTCATGAAATCCTAGTCCTACATGAAATTATAAGCAAACGTTTGTGAAACATAAGATGATAAAGTATAAAAATAGTTAATAAAATGATCTTATAGATTATGAAATTAAAAGAAACTTAAAGCAGGTTGTTGCAACTTGTTCCTCGCAGCACAGTGCAAAAACTTAATGACCTGCTCGGAAGAAAGACCAATTTTCTCCAAACCATTCAATTATTTTAATTGACTCGAATATATATAAACAAAATTAGGTATGATTTTCTAGAAAATTTAGAAATATCAGTATTTTTATTTCATTTATAAACGCATCAGTTTGAATTACTCGACAAACAAAGAAAGTCGACTTGATACCTTGTGTGGAAAATACCAGGAAGTTTGAAATCTTGAAAACACCTCCGGTCCAATTTCGTTAACACATGTAATTGTGGGGATGTTAGCGTTACCTACCGCAAACGCATGTGGAAGAATGTCCGAATCATATGACCGGTATTTGTAGCTAATGATCAACCCAAAAACAATGTTATTTTTATTATATTTGTCTTTCTTTCACCAAAATTCACTAACTTTCATCACTAGTAGGTCAAAATTGATAGCATAACAAAAGATCCAAAGCTAAGGAATGTAAAAGAATACACCCATCTTTATTATCAATGGAATTTATTTTACTAAAACCTGCATTTAGGGATATAACCAGAATGGGTTTTGTGAAACCCAAACTCAAACCAGAACCCCTCCCCATCCCTATAGAGTTTGGTATTTCTTAAAACCCTATAAAATTTTACCCCCTATTATGAGAACCCGCTCCTATAAGATTAACACTATAGGCGCAGGATTTTATTGAGTTTAAATGAGAGTATATTTGTATAAGATATGCATGTTGTATAAATTAAGAGTAAATAATTTTATTAATATATACTTTTTTTACTAGATTGGGTTTTTCATTGGAGTTTTTTTTGTAATCCTAAAACCTGATCTTAAACTCAATAGGATTTTAAATCATATTCCAAAACCTGACCCTAAATTCTATAGGATAATTATCGGGTTCGACAAGTTAGATACTCTTTAGCGACCCGCTCGATTGCATCTTTACCTGTATTGTAAATTATATAGAGTACATGTTTCAAGCTACTCTATACCTACCATATAATAATAATTAAATAAAATTAATAAATAAAAAAGAATATCCTTTTATTTGTATGGACATAAAAAAATAACAAAACACAGCCCATAAGAAACCTTAGACAAAACTTGATATTTTCATGTCAATCTCTTCCTCCTTAGTCTTTTCTTTATTATATTTTCTTTCCACTCAATCTTCCTTGTTTACTATATCTAACTCTACTAAAGTTAAAAAAGAAAGAAATTGTGTGAAGCCACCTAAATAAATTATGTTATTAACTCATTTTCTTCTTTATGCAATAATTCATTTGTATTAGGTTTAAAAAATATCTCATAGTAAATTTATATAATATTATTCAAGTCAAGACATATTCAAAATTAATGTTTGTACTTTTTTTCCTTATCCAAAATTAGGATTTGTACTAGGTTTGAAAAAGATTTAGCAATTGTGATGCATAGAGCATCATTATGGATGATGACTATCGATAGTGATATTATAATTTGTAATCTAGGAATATTCTTATTACTAAAATAAGTTAGCCCCCAAATGAATCTAACTTACAATTATTTATTTAGTATTTAAAGTCAAGACCAAAATAACGCTAAAATTGATATATTTGTATAATAATAATTAGTAAAGAAAATGATAAAAAAGAAATATAATCAAAAGAAATTGGAAGGATAAGAAAATAAATAGAAAACTAGCCATATTGAAATTTATAAAAAATATATATATTTACAAGTTCTATAAGGTACCATATACAATTTATACTGTATATGATATAAGGTGATTCTAGAGTATTATAAGATAAAATACGAGTAACAAAATTTAGAAATCTATATTTATAAGGTAGGATACGGATAAAGACTCATACCTTACCTATTAAATATCTACTCACCCTAATACCATAATACACCTATTTATTTTAGGACAATAATACACTCATGGTAGGGCCTTTCATTTTTAGTATTCAGCCATCTTTCCTAATTTGAAATCTATGTAGACTGTTTCAAAACCAATCTTAAAAATCTCATGTCTAACATACATCGATTACATGACAACTATCTCATGAGTTAAAGATCACAAAAACTCTTTGACTTTATGATTAAAAAATTTAGATATAATTATGCAATATAAAAATATTTATGGAATTGAATGTCATATGGTTTCTCAATAGAGAATCAAAATCCCTATCAATTAGTGAAATATGATGTAGCTAACTCATTCCCAAATTTGGGGTGAACAAAAGGTGATTCACCTAAAATACACTCCTAATTTTAGAAACAACCTCATACATAACAAATATGAAGAATATTCTCAAAGTCTAAAACCAAATTTACACATTTTCTAAACGGTCAAATGCTAATAATAGCTTACCATTTTCAAACTCAATGACTACCATATAAGTAATTACTTTACCTTTATCACCTTGCATCGTGCCTCAATGCTCTCTTTCAAGGTATTATTTTCTCAATGTACTGATATTTTCAATGATAACAAATGATACCCTAACTTCTAAATCTCCCCCTATTGTCATTACCACTAGATTATCGATCCCATGTAATTGAACCATCTACAACATCATTACTTGTCGACCCCATCTCGCAATTTAACCTGGTTCTTGTCAAATAGATACTATCAATTTTCTGTTTTTACAATTTTTAGTAAGTAGTGATGGAAAGCAACAGTAATGGCAACATACTAGCTATTGTAGTTAACATCAGTAACCACCATCATCAGTCATTTGTTGCTACCAATATCTTTTACCATTACTTATTATTAAAAATTTATAATAACAAAAATATCTTGAAACTATTATAATTGCATTTGATAGTTTAAAAATTTTAAATTAATAGACTTCAAAAAATGTTATGAAAAAACATTTTTTGTGGAATAATCACACTCTTAATTTCCTCATTAAAATGAGTGGAAGTATACAAAAACAATACGATTACCCTGAGGAACTGAAGATTACTTATCTCTATGGCAATACATTTGGATGAAAAGATGGGATAAGTGGCAATGAAGTAAAGGCTCTACTTATTAAGCCCTTAGCTATGTAGCTATATGCAACCTCGGTCAGGTGGATTCCATCCCAGTTTACAAATGCCGATGGATCTTTGCATAAAGTTGAGCTTGGTTGACCACATATTGCTGATCCATTCAGGTTATATGGCCCTCCCCCTCCACAGCAAGCCCTAAATGTACTCTCATAAAATCTTATCATATGTTTATACCATAAGATATGTGAGATATAAAGGCCAAAATGATTTCTAAAACAGAAAATAAAAATTATGAAATCATTAGATTTTTTCTTTAACATTATAATAAAACCGACATAAAATTTTATCATTGTAATCTTAAGCCTATGTTTGAGTTGGAGAAAAGAATTAGGAGGGACAAGAAAGTGGAATGAAAACAGGATTGCCAATGTACTTTCTCTTATTTTGAAAAGAAAGGAAAAATGGAAAGAATGATTTAGGAAGAAATGTTTTCGTGGCTCCATCAACTTTAGTTCCCCTACAAATTGGAGATAAACGGGAGGGAAAGTTACAAAATTATTTGTATTCCAATTTTACCCTTTTTTATCCTATCTCTTATTACTTTTTGTTGGTATGTTGGTAATTTCATTTTGTATTCTATTTTGTCTTTCGTAATAATTAAGATTCCTTTCATTTTTGTTTCTCCCATTCTCTATAAAAGGAATCAAATACCTTCACAATTCTTTTCCTCTTGTGTTCTTTCTTCTCAAAATAATCCCTCCCATATTTCTTCACTCATATCATACAAAGTGTAAATGATTTGATTGCTAACATTGGTAATGGAAGGTAAAGTTTGTAACCAATGGCTAATAATAGTGGTTAACTATCACAAAAAATGTTATTTAAAAATATAACAAAAACGAATTCAAGTTTTATGCAAGTCAAACTATTTTCCTCATTTACCAATACCATTTTCCATACGGCCACAAACCTATTATTAATAGTTGGTCATCATCATTACCTTCCATCGTCACTTTCTATTACAAGCTATTAGTATCTTAACCTTTTGAGACTACTAAACTGCAATTTAACGAATAGGATAAATTATAAACATACGTCCTTATATAACTTTATATGAGCTAAGACCTCTTATTGATGAAATTGAATACTTAAACCTCTAAATCTTGGATACTTGTTTTCTAGATCCAATTTTATTAATTTACCATTTGATAGAATAATATTAAAAATAATAAATACCTTTTTATCATTTCATAAAGTGCAAAATGGTTATTAAGGGACAAAAATGCATTCTTCTTCTTAAGATTTGAAGGAATAAATGCATAATCTTGTTGATGAAATTGAGTGCTTAAACCTCTAAACCTTTGAGATATTTGTTTTTATACCCTATTTTACTATTTCACCCTTGGATAACATAATATTAAAAATAATAAATTCCTCTTTATCATTTTGTAAAGTGCAAAATGGTTATTAAGGGACAAAAAAGAATACTTCTTTTCAAGATTTGAAGGACTAAATGTATAATTTCAAAGATAAGGTGACTAATTACACATATGACAAATATAAGGGGATATAATCACAATATATCCTAACAAATATCGAAAGTAGTAAAAAAAAAAAGTATTTTGAAACGTAAACAATCGCTTGATTTGGAAATTTAAAAGTTATGAATTGATGATTCTCACCATAACGTTTAGGATTATTATAAAAAAGTATGGGAGCACCATAATAGTCGGCATAAATAATCCTTGCAAAAGGGTAGCTTTCCCTTAATTTTTGAAGAGCTTGCTTGAGATATTTGTTATGATATATGGCAAAATCATTGTAAGCCTTCAAACAACCGGTCTTGGGGTCGTAATCCGTCTTGCTAGGACTTTGAAATAATGTCATGTAAAGAGTAGAGCATCCTATCGGAAGATTCCCAGGAACCACCAAGATGACTGCACCTTCTTCTACAAGGTTCTATACATAAACATCATAATTTAATTGATTAATCTTACACAAGCAAACAGCCGTGTAGAAGTTATTAAAATATCCACCTATATGGTTGTTTTGTCCAATAAAAAAAATCATAGTTTAGTCCAATTTTAGAATTCAAATCTCTTTTGAGAGTTCATATAACCCTTGAATTACATGGAATGAGTAGATGATTTCATAATAGTAGAAATTGAAATTTTCTTTCATTTTTCTATTTATATATAGGACATACTACTGAAATGTAATTTTCAATATACATATTCGCCTTCCACTATCTGTAGCTAAAATAATGTTACTGAATTCCCTTTTTTTAATATTTTGGCAAAGATTAAATGCTGAATTTAATAGTTTGAGTAGTTTTTGAAATTATAATAAGACTATGCTAACGGATGCCTAGGGCCTGAAAATTATTAACCATAAAAAAAAATTACATTTTTCGAGATTGACTATATATTTTACAAATTAATAAATGTATAGAAATACATAAAGTTTATATGCTGATTAACCTTTTTCCATTTTTATTTATTACAATTCCATTATATTAAATTATTTACCAATTAAATGAGCAAAAAGATAAATTCAATAGATATTATATATCACTTGTACAAATACATACCATATAAATACCAAGAAAATTTTCACACACACAATATGGAATGGGTAGGTTTTTAAAGCAACTATCATCCATATTTTATATATACTTACAATAAGCTCGTTGGTATTACTTATTATATATACATAACACATGTTCAAACGAATCTTTTCTCTCCTTAGTCTCCTAATAATAACGTGATAGATCAATAAAATTGATCAAAAACATGTATATATATATAGAGAGATATATATATATGACATTGTAATGTCATCGACAACCAAATGGACCAAGGGTTTAACCTGCTCAACACTTGCACCTACAAGGAATGGATAATTATAATCATTCCCCCCAATTTCCCCTAATAGAAACAGTGATTTTGACATATATTGTTGACATTCTGCAGCATAAAACAACAAAATTCTTAGTTCCGTGGCTCTATAATAAGCCCTCGTTATAAATTTTTATAAATTTTGAGCACTAATAAGGAAAAAAACAAAAAAAAAATATTGATGATAAAAAATATATTTTTCTTTAAAAATAACTCCAATTCTCTAGAGTTTCTATCATCTCGTCCTCCAGGATCGATAAGTTCTTCATCCTAATATTGGTTTACAGTTTTTAAAAATTTGAATAGTTAAATTAACAACTTGTACAATTATTTAAATTTAACGAATGTAAATTTCTTTAATTATTGATCATGTCGATTCCTAAGTTTAACTTATGTTTCTGTAGCTTACTTTTATATATATATAATCCTCAAATCACTATTAGAATCTCAAAACCATCACCGTTGGATTTAACAAATGGGTCTCGATGACTATTTGAGAAGTACATACACGACTTCAAAATTATGAAAAGGTAAAATCCCATTCAAAAGTTTAAAGAATCTATTCATAGCTGATATTTGCAATTTACCAAACTAATTGTTACACCGGTGAAGGGATCATGATATAGAATACCTAATTTAGTGGCACAAAGAGATAAAGAGTGATTTGTCCAGAGGACTTGACCGCTAATATTTTGGGCGTAAAAGAACTGTGGATCCAGTGCTGTGGCTCCGGCAACCGCAAAGTTTACTCCTTTTCTAACATCTGGGCCTTTCACTGTTTCGAGATATGGGGGAAGGTATGGTAGCCCAAATGCTTCAGCTGCAGTCAATCCATTAATTGGTCAGCCACTGTTTTTTTTTTTTTTTTAAATCTTTTCCTACAGCCAGAAAGGGAGATAAGTGACTGCCCATAACAGTAAAAAAAAAAAAAAAAGTTATTTGCACTAAAACTAGTATGCAAAGGACAATCTTCGCTACGTAATTATAACTCTCCTGTTTTAATTTTGCACAACTCGAAATCAATATAATTTTTTTTACATAGGATGGAGATTCAAATCTGATTCATTCATTAAGATTTTAAACTATAATAATCTTGGCATTCTATTAATGTTTACATTAATCAAAATTAGATACCTCCTCTTCTAATATTATGGCTTCTTTATAGAGTCCTCCAACTATTAAACTTCGAGAACAGAAACATCAATGGAAAATTTGATGGAAACTTTGATTGAGTCAATCTAACAGGTAGGAGAATTGAAACAGAAACTAAAGCAGAGGAAGCGTTAAATTCAAATACACAAACAATAAAAAAAAAACACTAAATACACGTCATTAAAATAGAATATGATGATATTAAATTTACATAACGTATATTGGTTTAGCCGGGATGTACATGATAGTTATAATTCACGACGAATGATCTAGATCATCTTCGTAGGCTTTGGAAAACAAATTTAATTTAAAAAGGATCGACAATATCTGTTCATTTTATTCACATTATATATATATATAAGTGAAATTTCAGTTGAGTATCAATAGAGTACCTAAAAAATCAACAATCAGGCGACCATTGGAGCAGCGACCGGTAGGGTGTCCGAAATACGTCTCACCGTACGGAGGGTTTCGGATGACTGGAAAAGCACCAGCCCCAGTAAGGAGGAAGTTCCCGGTGTCGCTCAGGGAGTCACCAAAGTTGAATATTGCCTCGTACTTGCAAGGACTCGATGAACTCAAGGTTGGTGATGGATGACAAGTCAGATAGAAAAGCAAGAAGAAAAATGCTTGTAGGATATTCATGTCGGTCGTCTTTCAGAATGTGAAAAGTAATAAATGAGACTAAACAATGTCTTAGTATTCTTGTGTTGTTGAGGAAACACTATATTAATACTGATCTCATCTAGGACCTGGGTTCAGTTCGTCTAAGGTGGGGTTGCTACAATGCATCGTAGGGAAAGATAACTTCTACGAATTTTTTCCCATATGGAAAAATTTTCTGCTAATATAAACTGCTTATCATTTTAGAGCGAATTCGAATTTTCCCGATTCTTTGACTATCTCCATTTATGTTAATTGTTTATAGAAATTTTGAGTGATACATAGACTCCTATTCAATCATTCTTCTTATTTTTTTGTACCACCATCTATATGGAGATCAATCACATGTTACTGAACGTGTTTTTTTTAGAAAAATGTTGCTATATATTCGATAGGATCTTCACATTTTGTTTTACACTCATGTAAACCTTTGCTTTGGAATACTTATTCACAAATTTAAAAAAAAAATTCTTCATACTTATTTTTTATACTATACAAACATATTTATCGATACGATACCTAAAAAGTTACTTAAAATCTTACATCAAGTCTTAAATAACTCTTCATTATAAATAACTCTAAAATTTATCAATAGGGTACTTAACCAAGATTATTTAGTAATCTTTTAAAACTTTTATAGGTCCTATATTCATTACTCTTCAAACCTGTATGTAAATTATATTTTAAAAATGGAGTGCTTGATACGAAATAGGTGCCAAGCATCTACTACTTGTTTTGGTACCCAATGAAATTAAATACATACAGCTTGTTCGCTTTATTGAATTGGATGAAGAAAAAATGTAATTAGAATTATTAAGAAATGTAATAAAAGTATAATATCTATTAATTTATTTAGTTAGATTAATAAACAATTTAAAAATAAATACGTAATAGAACTTTAATGACTAAAATACCCTTAATTTACTTTCTTTCTCAAATAATTTTAAAGTAATAGGTAATAATGGTGGAAATCGATTGTAAAGGCAAAAGCGGTGATAATAGTCGACAGCGGTGATGATAAGGATGGTCGATGGCGGTGGCGGTGATGGTAGCAGTAGCGATAATGATAGCAGTGGTTGATGGTGGTGGCAGTGGTTAAGGTAATGACTTAGAGAGGGGGGTGGGGGTAGTTGTAGCAATGGTGACGATAACAATGGTGGTGGTGATAGCGGTGGTCAAAAGCGGCGACGATGGTGGTGGTGGCAACGGTAATTGTGGTAACAGTAGAGTGATAGTAATGATAGCAATGTAATGATAACAGTGTTGTGATGGTAACGGTGGCGATTGGTGGTGACAATAGCGGTAACATTAGGTAGTGATAGTGGTGCTGGTAACGGCAGCGGCGATAGTAGCGGTGGTAGTAATTATAGTAATAATAGTAGTCCGTAATAGCGATGGCAATGATAGTAGTGGTCATTATTAAATTGATATGATTTTATTTTTGAAAAAATATATAAAATTTTATAAGAAATCATGATTATTTAGTTGAGTTAAGGAATTCCTACTATTTAATTCCACGTAATTAGAATTTTTAAGGAATTATGATTTAGAAACAAAAAACCAAATGAACACTGTAATAAAGAATAATTGATAAATTGAATTTCAATTCTCATGAAGTGAACAAGGCATTAGTGTTTTCTCAGTAAAAGTGGGGGATTTGGTATGGAAATACGTGTGGAATTTGCTTGATGATGAAAACAACCAAGTGGGAATAAAACTTAACAATGGCTTTAATTATTTTATTTATCATTAATAAGTGGCACGAGTTACGGAACCTATTCATGTTGGGATTTGTGAAGGAACGTGGATGGATGGCATGACAGAAGCTTCTTCTTGTTATTTATTTTGACATTTCTTGTGGGTGGTTATCATCAATTTGTTCCCATTTGTACCTGAAACAACAAGGATCACTTTAATTGGCCCATTGTTAATTTATTTATATAAACGCATTAAACGCTGAATTCATAAATCTGAAATCATATCTCTGATGACGTATTACTTTTCTTTAACTTTGCAGGAATTTCCTCCGATTAGTGTTTTGCAGGTAGCAAGTAGCAACTAGCACGTAAACATAACCAGGCATGTTCATGTTTGTTAGTTGAAATCGATCCATCCATTCAAAACCATTAGATAATGCTGGCTTGATCCAAACGTAATAATGGAAAAAGTAATAATTTTTTAAGAGGTGACCGTATATACTGAATGAGTATTGAATTTTTGGTTTCAATTTAGATTTTTTCTTTCTTTTTTTTTTTTTTTGCCACTTTGTTTCATTTTATATGTTTTAATATCAAAAGGAATGGAAAGATAATGTGTATATATTTATCTTTGAAGACAAATAATCATTTTCTCGATCATCACATATGCATATATTATAATTAGGGGTAGTAATTGGACAGCCCTCGTGTTCCTACGTGCAAAAATTTATGTGCTCATCTTTTTCATGTGCCAGTCATGCTCACTTACATTGGTT
The DNA here is from genome assembly GCA_024138015.1 of Lumnitzera littorea. NCBI lineage: Eukaryota > Viridiplantae > Streptophyta > Magnoliopsida > Myrtales > Combretaceae > Lumnitzera > Lumnitzera littorea. The sequence goes on along the minus strand of JAMXBB010000011.1, from coordinate 97,475,755 downwards.
CTGGATGCTCATGCTTCACGTGCCATTCCTTTATTCGCGTGCCGACCAAAGTGTGTTTATAATTGGACTCAAACTATAATTTCAAAAATGCTTTTTTAATATTTTTGGGTATTTGCAATGATTTATAGTATTATATATTTTAAATTTTTTTCTAGTTTAAACATGAACCATGTGTATTATACTATTAGTGTATATTTATACAATAATTTATGGAAATTATTAAATAATTTAATAAGTAAATATAATGGAAAAAATAATAATTACGTATATGAATTTTTTACTTAAAGCGTTCTTACGTACATATAAATATTTACATTGAATATGAATGAATGTGTATGTTAAAATATTAAATAAAAATATATACGTTGAATATATAATTATATATATATGAATATGAACATGAATAGATGTGTATATTAAAACATAAATATGTAGACATATTTATGTACGTATAAATATGTATGTCTATACATGGAAATATATATTCATATATACCTCCACAAAAACACATACATATATACTTAGAAATATGTATGGAAAAATCTATACAAATACACGTACAAATATATATGTATGAAATGTGTAATTTGGAAAAATATATACATGTGTATTTGTGTACATATAAACATGTACATATTTACGTTGAAATATTAATGTACAAATTTGTATAAATATATAGGCAAGACAAATACGTGAGTACAAAATATATGCACATAGATACATACATATTATAGATATATATATATGCATAAATGTATAGATAAGACACGATACATTGAATTTATCAATTTTATATTATATGCGTATAATTCTATATACAAAAGAACAACAAAGGAAAAAAAAAAACAATAATTAGCTATGAACAAACCAAGAAGGACTTTCCATTAATGAAAAATAACTTCATTTATTACATTGAAAACGAGAAAAGAAAAAAAAAAAGACAACATACACAAAGAAAATAAAAATCCTAATTTCATTGAATGATAGGAATGAAGAATTTAACACTTGACTACCAGTAGGACAAGGCGAAGAAGGATGGGAGTTGGCACTAAAAGCCTCGCCATTGATAATATGTTTGCTGTTGCTATCGATACATTTCTTTTAATCTAGTCTCTTGGCAATCTTAACACTCGCATCTCCATCATCCGAAACTCTATGTTTCTGTTACTATGCTGTCTTAACAATGATTATCATTTTGCCAAATCAATTGAACAAGTCATCCATTATTTAGTGGCAGGGTTCTTCTTACTGTTGTTGGCGTTGGTCAAAGCCCCTTCCTCCTTGTTCCAAATCTCATTAAACGATGTCGTTATCCGCTACACTTAAGTTGGGATGTTCTTCTCCTATGTGTTGTCTATGCTTGAACCAATTTCCAATTGCATCATCCCTATAGTAATGTAGCTTCTTATACACTAAATCCATTGAAAAAATGGGTTTGTCTCTTTCTACTAAATAATCCCCTACATCAAACCAATATGACAAAAGAATAACCTTAATTAGTTAGCCATAACTAAGATCACTATCTTGCTGTAAAAGTGTCCAGATGATGCAACGGTTAACGATATGGCTAACATTAATCGATCTCCCCTCCAATATGTAGTTGAAGATGAAAAGATCTTCCTTAGAGAAAAAATCCGTATTTAACCACAGCATAATTAATGGTATATCATGCTGTAAAGGATTCATATACACAGTAGAAGCTCGGGACCTCTTAAATGCCTTAAATGTTGTGATGCGGTCTTGCTTGGATAAACCGATCATTCGAACATACATCATAAGGCATCTATCATATCCTACTAAACTGGCATGTAAGCACCTCATATGCAAAGAAGTTGTTAATGTAATCCGATGTGACACTCATAACTCTGCCAAACATATATGTTGTTAAATACCCAACATCATCATTTGCAGTACGCTAAGGATATACATTAAGGTCCTCATGAACCACGTTGGTAGTGGCAATGGAGTAGAAAATGTGTACCAATTCCATGTAGATATGATTTTCTAACTCCACCAATCCCAAAAGACGTACTTATTGTAAAGCTTATCAGCATGGGAAAATCTTCTCCAATTTATTGAAATCATATCATCTTGATGGGAGTATATTACGCATGTGAAATCTAGTTTGATACCGCTCCTGTATGGCCTCCATAAGGAAGTGCTCGTCTAAAGGAGGTGAGGATGAATCTGAATGAACTCGAGAATGCTTAACTTTTTTGCCCTTAGATTTGGACTTGTTACAAATCAGGTCAGAAGAGCCTTCCCCTTCCATTATGATGGATTTATATAAGCAATGTGAGAAAGAGGAGAATAGGGGGTTTAGATGTTTAGAATTGTAGCGTAAGAGTGTTAGAAGAAGAGTATATATTGTGAGGATCAATGTAGGTACATTAGGTGCTATTTATAAGCGCATTTAGGTTGGATAGGGCATGAACATCCTCGTGTTGTAAATGAACGTGGGGATGTTAGCTCCCCGACATTCATTTTTAGGACCATTGTGCATCAACGTACCAACGTTAATTGAATGTTAGGGAGTCAATGTGGGCATGTTGGCAACCCAACATTCAAAAAATTGAATGTTAGGCACTAAGTCCCCACATTGTGCTTCAACCTAGGCATGTTGGCTCTCCAACATTCAAAAAATTGATTGTTAGGCACCAATGTCCCAACATTGAAGTTCAACATGAGTACTTTTACCTACATTCAAAATTTATTCAAGGGTGAGATTGTTAGGTAGGCCTAACATGGGTATGTCTTAACCCAACTTACCTAAGTTGTTTCCTACCGAAGGGAAAATTAGTTAGGTAGGAATAGCCACCCAACTAATCTTTGAAAGACAAGAACTAACAAAGACACGCTAGTCTAAGACATGCCCACATTGGGCCTACCCAACTTTTTTTTTAAGCGTTTTGATCTCAATATGCCCATGTCAAAGATTAAATGTGGGCACGTTAGATGAAGTCTATAAATATTGCCTATCCGCGCCAAATGCATTTCACTTGCTCTATATTTCTAGCCTGCACCTTTGTTCCTCCAAACATTCTCCTACTCTCCTAACTCCACGTTTAACTCTCTAAAACCCTACATATTTTCTTGAAAAAATAGCCAAATGACAAAATCCATCAAGCAATCCCAATCCTAATGAATTCGAGGATTGGATCTTCACTAACTCATACAGCTAACAGCCGTACTTTGCATCTCCTAATCCGAGATTTACCAATTTGATGAATCAAGTGGGGAACCCTACATTTTCTACACCCATGTTCGAGGGTTGTAATACTAACCTATAGATGTATAATGTACCTGTGAATCTTAATACCAACCCTCAAATGTGCAATACATCCGAAGGACCATACCAATGTAGTTCATATTGTTCATAAGCTAGTCTCATACATAGTCAAGTACGTAATAAATATTTCTTTTGAGGTTATTACTAAAATAAGTGAAGCAAAAACGATACCTAATTGCTCATTTTAATTTTTGCTATGGAACAACTCCAACTCAAACTTAATCCACCGATACTTGTACAAAAGTTGGTTCGATCGAGCCCACACATAGATCCTTTAGTAGAAGAAGGTAATGAAGAAAGCATACTACCAGATGCCAGTAGTACACGTTAATTCAACCCGATGGTGTAACTGCTTACTACATGTCCTATAAGAGTACTCTATTTGACAAATCCAAGTCTGGTATAGGTCACCTAAGATTGCATCTAGAAATGCATGAGAAGAAAGGTATGGCATTGATTAAGGTCAACGGAAAACATGACAAATCATTAGTTAGTTCCAACAACCCTGATAATTTGTTTTCAATAACGAAGAGGCAAGCGATGAGCTTGTGCAAATGATGGCTATTACAAGTATATCATTCCACGCCACGGGTCATCCTCACTTTGGAAGGTAAGCGATAGAAAAGTTACAACCTCAATTACCAACATGCGGGTCGACATGCCTTCAAAAAAAGATACAATTGCAATTTATAATAAAATGTAACAAGCTTTAACGAAAGCGCTATCAAGCCTTCCAAGTAGGTATATAACTTACTCACTTTCATTCACAAACTTAAATTGTACTTTTTTATTTTTATTCAAACGTATAACCTTGGTGGTTCTATCATGCTTTTATGCAGCATCTCATTCACATTTGACATTTGGAAGTCACCGGTTACCACCATCAATGATAGTTACATGTATATTATTACGCACTGGATCAATAATGAGTGTTTGGTGTAAAAAAGAATAGTAGCATTCATTTTCCTCTCAGATTTCCACACAAGGCAAGCGATTGCCAACAACATCATCAACACCGCCTAATCATACAACATCCATAGAGCTTTTAGCATTAGTTTTGACAATGCCTCCAATAATATAGCTTTAGTTTGACACTTGAAGGCTACATTCAATTCAATCTATAAAGGTAACTTCTTTCACATTCGATGTGTCTGCCACACATTCAACTTAGCATTAAATGTTGATCTTGAGGGTTGTAGATTGAATCCTCACCTAGCATGGATCCGATATGCAATAAATGCCATGCGTGCTTCTAAGAAAAAGCTCACATATTTTTTACAAATCTACACAACCAATGGAGGTAACGAGGATCAACAACTTCAACCTTCAAACTACACAACGAGGTGGAATTTAACTAACAAGATGCTTTCAAATGCATACAAGATGAGGGTCAATCTGTCAACGTTCTACAACTATTTCATAATTAACAATCCTAACATCACCCTCAATTCGATGACAAAACATGATTGGAAGTTATGCAAGAGGATGAAGGCACTCTTAAAGGCCTTCTTGACAATGACAAAAAAAACTATCCAGCTCGTATTACCTAACAAGCAATCTCATTCTCCCCAACTTAGTCAACATTTTGGACATGTTGTAGCAACTCCAAACTTTTCCTATCCTGCGTTCTAATATTCAAGGAATGGTTCAAAACTTAGGGATTATGTCATACCATTTCCTTTCCTCTTTTATATGGCTACTACATTATATCTATGATATAAATTTTTTGCCACTCGTGGTCTCCTTAAAGAGTTCTACCAGAGTGTTGAGGTTTAGAATGCTGAGTATCATTTAACTACGCTCAATTCTAAAGTGGAAACCATGTCAAAACTTCATACGCCTTTCATGAGCAAAGGTTGCATCATTCACCCCAACTAGCACGACTTAGCAATCATGTACCCGAGAAGCAATGTAAACAAATTATAAGAAATAGTAAAGATCCAAGGAGCAACTCTGATTTTAGCGGTGAATTTGGGGATCTGTTGGTTTATGAGGCATAACAACAAGTGAAACAGAAGAGGAAGATTACAATTTTCTCTCTTGGTGGTCCAACAAAGCATACATAATGCCAATCATTTCCCTAGTGGTTCGAGATGTTCTAACACTTTCGACTTCAATGATCCCTTCTGAGTCGGCTTTCAATTTAGGTAGATGACTCCTTAACCCCCACCGCCTTTCAATGCACTCAGAAACCATTGAAGCCTACGTATGCTTGAAGGATTAGCCCTATGCATAAATACACGATCGAGGAGATCATCCATATTCCTAGCTTCCTTGTAGTGATAGTGACATGGGGTTAAGCAATTCGAATGAAGCACTAAGCATTATGTCAGGCAAGAATGGTGGTGAGGATGATTATGATTGACTTGCCTTCCTATAGGATTTTTGGAGATTTCTTGTCCTTTTTTTTTTTTTTTGTAAATATTCCAATGACCTAAACTAGAATTTAACTTGCACTGTAAAGTTTGTTAATGATAATATCATATAATGTTCTACTCCAATTTACTTTCTTTACAAATGGATAATCTTATAAAAAAAATTAATAATAACAAACTTTTTAATATATGAAAAAAATAAAAAATAAAGATACATTTGTTAATTAAGAAATAACATTTGAATACATCAAGTGAATAGTTTAAAAAAAAAAGCAATAACTTGTTAAATTATATTACATATTTATATTTGCTAATTAAGTAATTTGTTAATAATTTATTTGTTCAATAATTTACTATTTATTAAATAATTTATTAAAAATGTTATTGTCCATTTATTAAAAAACTAAATTATCTATTAAATAATTTATTATTCGTTAAATAATTTATTATTTATTAAATATTTCATTATTCATTTGAATAATTTATCATGTATTGAATAATTTATTTATTAAAATAATCTATTATTTAGTAAATACCATGTTTATTAAGGAATTTACATTATTTACAATAAATAAAGACTCACACGTACTACCCGCGTACTTGCGTGCTCATGTTTGGGCGACTCAACTGATAATCATGTTTGGCATGCGCTACTCATGCTTCCGAATTTTATTGCATGCCTGTACCTAAGCCGCCTATGCATAAGCCCACACATGCGTAGATCACATACCTAAGCCCACTTACCACCCCTAATAATAATAAGAACAACATTTATAAAGTATACAAATGAAATTATCTTAAATTAATTTAAGGCTAAGGGAAAGAAAGATTATTTACCCACATGGTCTTTTTTTTTTCTTTTCTTTTTAAATAAATGATATATCTTTCCTTTTATGCATAGATTCTAAAGAAACTATTCTTTAGTCATTTCGCTCTCTCTCTCTCTCTCCCCCCATGTCTCTTACCTACCACTCTTTGTCTTGCTCTTATGTTTTGCGCACTCAATTCAATCTAAGGTAAGAAATCTCTTCTTTTTATTCTTAATATTCACCCATTGAACTAATAAGTGTCTAATGGAGAGTTTGTGTTCGTTTCTAAGAATTCCAAGTCGGTGGAACCAACAGTCAAAGTATTGCTTATAGTAAGTCAAATTGCAGTTAGCATATTAGAGCATGATATCTATGGTAAAGGACGTATTGAGTAGAGGTACCATTACATTGTTGTAGCAAGTGCCTACCATGAATGTATGTTTAAGGTAAATTCTCTAAATCTTTTATAAGTTTGAAGGTAAGCATTCAATTACTTACGTAAATGGAGATAGATTGTATATTAGGTTATGGATGATCTTAATTTGCAATTTTCTATGAAATGTATGATAATTTTTAAAATTGCAAATCATTAATTTTTGTTTAATTTGTGGATTATCAAGTTAAACATGAAATTTGATGAAAATCTACAATGTTCAATGTGTAACACAACAAAACTTGGAATGATACAATCTGCCATGTGTCCCTAACCTTTATTGACACATTAGGCGTAAATTTTTGAATAAAATCTCGAAACTTTTTACATTTTAACCCCCAAATCATTCCTCAAGATTTAATTCTCTAAGTAATTATAGTAATCTCCTAACAGTTGTTTTCTATAAAACCTAAGACTTTAAATAAAACAAACATAACAACAAATAAATTCTCCAATTTTCTAAACAAATATCTATATACAGATTATATAATGAACTTTAACTATCTTATTACAATTGATAAGCTCACAATGAAAATTTATTTGTCACTCCCAAACCTAGTATTCTCCATGTCCTTAACCATGGCTAATAAATTTTGAAATTCTCATTAAGTACTTACACCAAAAAAATTAAAGGTCAAATGAGCTTAAGCCTAATACGAAATACGATAAGCATATGCACGTAAACAAACAATTCCTAATCACATGAATACAAAATTCAAAATGTAACAACCAACCATTTAATTGCTTTTATTTTAATCCAACAAGTAACATAAGAGTACTTACAACTCGGCACACATGATATACTTATGCCATATAGTATCGGTGTTGAGGACTACCCGAATCATTTCTAAGTGAGCTCCACCTAGGACAACATGCGCAAAGATCATCAAGGTACTACCCTAAGATCTTGTCCTCCTAGTCCCTTAAGTCTAACCAAGCACAAGCAATACAATACAATTAAGATCGAATAATTATTTATTCTATTAATATTATTTAGCTTAGCAACCACAACAAACAAGCATGTATCATATACCTTGTTTCATCGACTTGCTAGAAACTAACAGAACATAACACCATCTCTCATTCCTAACAAATTGCTCGACTTTGGAAACAATTGCACACAACCTATTCACATGAAAATAAAATACTTTTTCCTATTTATAAACTTATCTAACATTACCCTAAAACTTAACTACTCAACTTTCACACACTTATAATTTAAGTCACTTAAAGAATGTACGATTACTATGATGATAGATTAGTTTGTAAAACTTTTTGGGTGATGATTAATGTTCAGAAAAACTTTAGAAAAGATTAAGAATGGAAAAACAAGCTCAAAAAATAGTTAAAAATTGAAGGAAACATCGCTACATGCAACAGGGGTCATGGCGTCCAAACGCCATGATCAAAGAGTAGTCTACTCCTTGGCATTCGCATGGTAAAGGGGATGGCATTCGGACACTAAGCTACAATCTACAAAATTCTACAAGCTACAACGACATTTCATCCCCACATCTCCAATCCCTTTCTGCCTAAGCTCAAAATTCATACTTCCTTTGTGTTTTCAAACCAATAGCTTAACCTGACACCTCTCCAAACATCAAGTAAACTCAAATTTACAACCAAAACTTACCTAAAACTCAAGAATTCAACAACACTTCAATAAACAACCATATACATAGTTTAGGCATATATTTCTTACCTTTGGGATCCAAAGTCCTCACTTCCACCACTTAGATCCCACTATAGACTCTTCAAAACAACACCCAAAATTCGTTTTAGATGCTACCCTAGCAAGAAAAACAAACTTTTAATGAAATTCGACCAAAAACTCAAAAGAAACAATATAACAATCTTACCTTTTTTCCTTCCCATCTTAAATTCACTTAAACTACTAAGAATTCGTTGTATGACCTTCTCAAATTCATTTCTTTTACTACCCTAGTTAGAAAAATGAGTTTTTAATGAAATCCTGTTGTAACTCTTTAATCAAATGACACTTCCAAAACTTAACTTAGTTTTCACAATCCCGATTTTGCTAAATCTGGTTATAATCTTCTCCTTGCTTCTACGTTATTGTGGAAATCCTAACCAATATGTGCAACACATAAGAGAGTTGTTAAAATCGTTTTTGGAACATTCAACATGTGGCTTTTATACTATGGTTCAACAAGACTTTTCCTTGCCTAAAATGCCCTTATCGTTTTTTTAATATTGCCAACTCATATCCTTAATGAAAAATCAACATTTATTTCTATTTTTCCTTATTATATTTCTTTATTTTTCTCCTTTTTTGGGGGTTTTACATAATGAATAGTTTATACAAGGTAAATTAATACAGTAAAGATTACATCATATAAAACTTAGAATGAATTTTGAAATTGTGTTTTAAATTGCAAGTAAGTCCAGGCTTGCTTATTAACTTAGGTGTAGGAGAGTTTAGTCGATCTAATGTACAATGTAAATAAATTGATCGAATTAGTAACTAAGTTGACTTAGCTTAGTTTTAGGTTGACCAAGTTGGATATTAATCCATATCTATCAAATAAGCTCTATTTTTGCTCTCTTTTAGTATAGGATGATTCCTCATCCAAATATATAAACAAATAAATAAAAAAATTGGAAATTGAAAAAGATTACAAAGTCAAGGAGTCTAAAATTGAAGAATAGCCTTAAACATAGGTAAATGGAAGCCTAAAAATGGAAAAAGTCTAAAATTGAAGAATAACCTTAAACTTAGGTGAATGGAAGCTTCAAAATGGAAAAATAAAAAACAAAGAGAAAATCCAAAAAGATGGAGAAACAAAAAATTTGAAATATAAAAAAAAAAAAAGACAAAACAAGTTAAAAAAAAAAAGATGAAAAGAATAAGAAAACTAACAAAAATACAAATAATTGAAAAATATAACTTAAGGATGGATATAATTTTCTAAAGTTGAAATCAATCAATTTTTTTACGTTGAATTATGTATATGCAATTTGATAGATGGATTTTTTAATAGAAAAAGATAATTTTTTCTAAAATAATTAATTTTTGCAAGCCCAATCTAGCTTACTCATTTTTTAATTCATGAAAAATAACATTAGTGAAATAGGAACACTATTATGGACATTTACAGTGGAATAATAGCTTGATGACTAATATTAGTTGTGAACCATAGGATGAGATGACTTTTGTGTTAGCATTGGGATTAAATGACTCATCACAATATACTATGCATAATCATATTTATATTGATTGATAGAATCTAAGTTATTACAACCTTGACATGTTGATGTTGTATTATCTTTTTTTTTTTTTTTTGTAAATTACAACTTAAATAGATTTGGTTATTACATTAGATAAAATAATCTTGTATGAAGATTATGGATATTAGATTGTCATATGCATGTAATTATATGCAATAGTTATGTACTAAGCATTTAGGTTTTTTATTTGTTTGATTTGATGATTTCCCTTAAATAGATTCTACTATTTTGGTTACAACCTATAATGTAGAAGTAGGTTGGATGATGGTGCCTTCACCTTTGGCGATGAATAGAAGATTTAGAATAGTTATGAATTATGAAAGTTTTAATAATTTCCTTTTTGTTATTAAGAATATTTTAATTGATAAGCTCATTTCTAAGTAAGAATTTGTTAGTTGTTTATCTAACCTATGGGGAGCCTTTAATGAAAAAATGACTAAAGCTATTCTAATATTAGATTTGGTTTATAAACCTTATGTAAACCCCACAATTTAGTATTCGGGATTCAATCCACAAAGTTTAGGATGATTAGGTAAGTTATCTAATCAAGCCCAAATTTTACAACAAAGTTAAAAATATTAATAAAAATGATCTCATAAGTTTATATTTAAGAAAATAATTAGTTATTATAATATTGAATTATATGTATATTACTCGTTATTTATCAAAAATGCATAAAACGAGTTCGGATAACTAATGAATCAATAAAGATAAATTATATACACACTAAAAATCATTAAATAAAATAAATAATATTTAAAAGTATTTATTTATACCATATACGTATTTACATGTATTAACAATATGTAAAATTACTTAAAATAATATGTTAAAATAATACTAATTAACTAAAGAAAATTCATAAAAAATTAAACAAAAATTAAGAAAAATACGGAAAAGTGAAGAAAATTCTAGAATAAGGGCATGGCATGCTGTGATTTAAAGAAAAAAAATTAATCAATAATAATAAGCCATTTAGAAAGTGAAAAAAGAAAAAGTAAAGGGATATTTAACACTAGATAATTCAAGAACTCATCCAAGCCACCTTATAAATTAAGAGTCACTCATTTGCAATTAGGGCTTTAAAAAATAACCTATACTCAACGACCATCTAAAGAGGAAGGGACACCACCACCTGACAGTAAATCCACCGCTTAATGGTGGTGACTAGTGGTGCCGACAAGGGTGGAGCCACCACTTGTGGCTAGAAGCTCTTCAATCAACGAGTGTGATTTTCCTTCTGATATTACTTTATTAATTAAAAATATGAAATAATTATGAAAAATTATAAAATTTAATTTTCTAAGATATTTTTGTATGTAGTTTTTTAGAAAAATATTATTTTGATAAAATTAGGTCTTATGATATATAGTGCTTGAGAAATCCCTAAATCCGAGCTTATTTTCAATTTAAAAATAAATTGTCTTAATAGTGTAGTTTTGAGTCTAAAATTTTTGTATAAACTATTTAGGATATATAATATAGTGCTATGATGAGTTTTTCTTAAATTTATTTATTTTAATGCTTACTTAATTTTTAAGCCTTAAAATCATGCGTAAAAAACAATATTTAGGCTTAATTTTATAATTTAATGTTAATTTGGTAAAAATTATGATTTAGTGTGAATTAGGTGTTTTAAGATGTTAAGTACTAAATAATATGATATTTGTAGTATTTAGAGTGTTAGAAGTATGTAATATGTATATTATGTGATAAATAATAGGTAAAAGAGTATAAATAAACTAATTTTGTGAATTAGTTAAAAGTAGATATAAATTCTGATTTAAGATATAATTAGACATCTTGATATATTATTAGATGATAAAGGGATGATATATGTAGTGTTAAAAGTGTTAAATAGGTGATATAAATAAATAATGTGTAATGATATATAATATGTGTATATAGGAATTTAATAGGTAGAAAATATTAAATAAAAATTAATAGAATTATAATAATAGGAATATGAAATAAATCTAATTTGGATTGTGAATTTAGATAATTATGTGAAAAATGTAGGTTATTCTTACATCAGGAGCTAATTCGGTAGTTAAATTAAAAATATTATATACCATCTCAACCAAAATACTAGTTAAATGCTAAATACAAGATTTAAGGCTAAATACAAGATTTAGGACACCTAAGTGTATTGTAATTAATTTCACATAGTGATTTGAAACGAGTTCCTAAGGTTCGCACATAAAACCCGTAATCAAAACCGAATTAGAATCTAATTTAGAAACCGATTCAAAAACTGAATTAAAACCCAGCCTAAATTAAGAATAATTGTAAGAAACTTAAAAGTCTAAATAATCAGTTATACTAAAACCCTAAACTAAAGTTAACATAAAGAATTACTGAATGAAGCCTGTATAAGATAGTTATATGAATACTAAAACAACATTTGTATTATAAGAACTTTCACCGACGACTTGTGTAAGTCACATCTTGAGTGAGTAAGTAAGAAATCTAAGTAAGTTAAGATTAATACATTACTATATTTCAAAGTACTAATTTATAGTACTCAAAGGCTTAAGATTGTACTTAATTGTGTTTGTTAAATAGTTGACTATGCACATGCCTATATGTGCTTATTTCTAAGTTTAATGATATGATTCTGATTTACTATTCTCACTTGTATTTGTGTGATTTGTTTGAAATAATTGAATATCTTAAACCGGACCTAACTAAAAATATGACCTATAAGTTTAAAATGGACCTGCAAAGCAACCCAATAGGTCAAACATTTAGGATTTTCTAGCCAAATACTAACCCTTTCGAAAGGGATAGTACTAGATAGCATAATAAGTGCCTTCTTCATCTTTAATTGAACTAAGTGATGGAGAGGAGATCATGGTAAGGGTGAAGTCAATGGTTCGAAGGTAGATACGAGAAGAGCAGTGTCTCCATTACACAAGCCTAAGTTTGGTCATATACTATTACATAAACATGAAAACTTCTCAACCCGGATTAGATGCGATATAATTTCTCTAATCTCACAACGAACCAAATAACGACGTGCGATGGCACTTACTTGTACATGCATTACATCTAACTAATTTGATTGATAACCCTATTTGTATTTGATATATAGTTTTAAGTCTCCATCTTAACTTACTAAACGATTGATTACTCACATCCTTATAGATGTTATTGCAGATGCTAGCTAAGAAGTGAACATATAACTAATTTGAAACTAACAACCGTTAGATCTTAGTGAGTGAGCATATAAAACTGATGTTCAATTACACTCTTAATCTTAGATTTTATCTATAAAGTTTTACTATCAATTTATGAATTACTTAAGTACATTATGATTAGGCTACTAAATTTTGTAAACATACTCAATTTATTTTAGTGTAGATATATATATTTTTGATAATTTCATAGGTAAATAATATATTTAATTTATAAATTGTTTATTTTAAAGTGAGTTAATCATTAACACCATATGAAAATTAAGTTTAAGATAGCGACTGTAAGGTCAATTTCTATCTTAAAATAGTTTACACTGTGGACTATTACAAATCTACCGGTACAAAGTATGACACCTCGTGTGTTTTAGTCTAATGTAACGATATGTGGCAAGTCATTATTGTTCCTTGGTTTCAAAATATTATAGTTTTAAGTGGCATCAAAGGCTAAGGTAGTTGATCCATAAAAAATTAGCAAAATGTTTGTAGGATGGTGAATTGAAATGTGTGGGTAGAATTGGTTAAGCTTTTACCTTAAGATTAATTTGTTCTTTATTTTAATTGATTAACTGCGGTATGTTGGAATACTTTTAATCAAGAGATTTAATGTCTAATGTATTTATATTTGTGTAACTAACTAGATTTTTTAGTTTGAATTTTGATGAAAATAGAAACTTACTATCTTATTTATCTCACATCTTAGAAAATGGCTAGAATGGTGCAGAATTATAGAAACGACCTAATTAAAGAAGGGAAACCTATTTTGGAGAAGTTATAGCAGCAACTTGCTCCTACTACATGACTTAAGACTAAGTTGTTGGTGAATATGGTCCAAAGTTTAATAAGGATGATCCAAGGTTAACAACAATAGCAATAAAATGCACAAATGATGTAGGAAAATGTTTAGTTTAGGCAACAAGGTGATCAATAAGGCCCAATAGAGAAATGGAGATGGTAATAGATTGAGTACCGTATTCAGGCTATCAAGATTCATCTAACTGGTGAAACCTTTCAACACTGTATCAGTAGATCCACTTAAGTAAAAGAGTGCACAAAGGAATTGAAGAAAGCTTTCATTGCATATGAGGTGCAAACTAATAATAAAGTAGCTTACTATAGATTTTCTTCATGAGGATGTCATATCGGATTAGTAGAAGGTGATAAAAAGATTGATTAATTAGCAAGTACTTACAGTGTTCTCCAAGAAGCATTTTTTAGAAATCCTTCCCAAATAATCTGTGGCAAAATAAGGTAGTTGAGTTTTTCAATTTTTGGTAAGGACTAAGGCCATGGAGGAGAATGAAACTAAATTAAAATAGTTGATTAATTAATTCCTACCAAAATATTTTAAGACAAATAAGGAGTCTCAAAATTAAAAGCTCTTAACTAAGCTTAATCTGAGGCTTCACCATGAGAAGAAGTATTTTAATATGACTACCAACTTAATATTAATTAACAAGGCAAAGTGGTTGAAGTAGGGCCACCATCAAATTAGGGACCTTGACTACTATGGAGCTTAATCACTATTAGGTAAAAGAATAATAATAGATTGTGTTGTAAACTGAGACACAACAGGAAAAAGATCTATGTTTGAACAACCGCCTAAGCTGATAGGATAGATGCTTTAGCCTACTTAAAATTTTCCCCATCAATTAGTTATGCGAAGTGTATCGGTGACTCAATAGAAAGTGAAAGTATCCCTTAGTACTATTAGTCTCCTATTTTTATTATAAGTTGAAAAGACACAGAATGATTAACTACAAAGATAGCATGAATTAGAAGCCACCTCTAGTATATACAGGAAAAAATCCTAATGGATGTCTAGGACCAAAGGGACATATACAAGTATTTGCTATACAATAGCAAAACACATCCTATGTGGATACTATGATAAGTATAATTCTAGTCCCATCTCATAATGCATGTGTTCTTTTTTATATTGATGTAAGTCATCATAAAACTTTTCATTGCCTCATAAAACTTGGAAATGTTTAATGAAACTAATGTTCAAAAATTACATGTATAAAATATGAATTCTATTTGAATTCAGCCTCCAACAACTAATTTCATGTTTTCAATGGAGGGGTTTATATGTTGGGGTAAGGGGGCATTTATGTGCAAATGGTTCTTATAGCTAAGAGCTATCATTGTAGAGGGTATAGATTTTTATATTATTCTCTCTTATTGCTAAACACACTTTTATATGTGCTTCGCTTACTCTTATTGGCATGCATAATTTAACATTAAAGAGACTAGATGTTATAATTATACTTCTTTGTGGAGATGTTGATGAGCAAATTATGATGCAATAACCATATGGTTTCATGGATGAAGGGTCTTAAGTGATTCTTAATACAATTATATAAGTGGTTGTACAGTTTGATATTAAGTATTATGTTAAGAGTGTACTATATATGATACTTGTGTAGTGATGAAATGTGAATTGTACATTATATCCTTCAATATGTCACTAATACATTGATTGCCCTGTAGAGTTTGTTTAATATTTAGAATTTGAAGGACAAGCTTATTGTAGAGTTTAAGATGAGGGACTCGAGTGTAGTGAAATTCTTAGTGTAGAGATTTGATAGAGACAAACATTTATATAGATTATGGTTATCTCAACATAGGTATATGAAGAAAGTTCTTGAGCATAAATTACAATGCTAAGCCAATCTCCATGTTATTAGGTCTACATTTATGGTTATTTGCATATTAATAACCATAGTTAAGGAATAAGACTAGGTATATGCCCTGAATCACATATTTTAGTACCTTACAAAGCATCATGTACACTATGATCTGCATAAGTCTATGCATTGCATATGCTACGAGTGTAGTGACTTGTCACATGGCTAATCTTATTAAATACCATCGAGATGGTGTTAAGTGAAACTTATGGTATTTGAAGGGAACATCCAAAGTTTGTTTGGGGTTAGTAAAGACTTTTGCAATTTGGGTTCTTTTGTTCGTTCAAGTTTTATAGGTGTCTTAGTTGAGAAGTTATTTAGTGGATATCTCGATGGTAAAGAAGGTGTTTAGATATTTGGTTGAGAGGTTTTACTTATGAGTTTATCGTTCAAAAGAGCTTTTTAATATTATTTTATATAGTGTGATTAGAGTGTTATTCATTTAATGAAAGCCGATGTTCATAATCAAATGACAAAACATAAATGTGTATTATTATTTTGCATATGACATGATTAGTGAGTAACATATTATAATAAAAAAGATTGGCTATTATAAAAACCTCATTTTTACTTCCCAAAAAAACCCTTTTTTTTTCAAAATTTTTAGAATAGAATAAAAAGTCCTAAATTAGGAAAAAGTACAAAAAATAAGAAAATTTAGAAAATTAAAAAAAATTGAAAAATTGAAAAATTCACAAAAAATAGAAAATTTTGAAAAATAGAGAATTTAAAAAATATAGATATATAGTAATTTTAGATAGTATAATAGAGTAGATTTTTTCTAATTTAGATCAAATTTTAGAAGAAGGGTGCTAAGCCTAAGCTTAAATCCAAATTGAGCACAGGCTAGCCTTGTCCAGACATGCAATTTAATTGTATATATGAATAAGGCATAAGCTAATGACCTAATAGATAAGTACTTGAATTTAGCATTGAGATTAGTTTGAGGTCCTAGATTCAAAACTTGCCATAGGCATAAACTAATTTTTATTTTTTATCCAAAACTCATCCACCACGTGTCTAGTTACGTGTCTCTTCAATGACACGTAGCACAATATTACTGGACTATAGGCTGATATGGCACTATGTCAAGCCACGTCAACACCATTTTCCCTCATTTTTCTCCTCTTTCCTTTCCTTTCTCTAAGATTCCTACGTCTCTTTTTAGACATTCCACTTTTAGGATTGATTTGAGGCCTCTGCTTTTGCATTTTGATCGAATTAATGAGGTCATTACTTAATCAACATGGAATACTTTGAATAGTGCTTAAGAACACGACTAAATTCACATGATTAGGCATTCAAATCATGGATGAAAAATGAAAAAAAAATATAGAATGTCAAGAATTGGTATTTAATCCTATTATCTATCTTCCAATTCAAAAAAGCTAGGAACACGAAAGAAAAACATACTTTGGACTCTCTCTCTCACATACTATCCAGCCTCCACTCTCTCTTACAACCAAGCTTACTCCATCAGCCCTCCATCGCCACGATTCTCACACACCACAATATACGCTTTCCATTACCATTGTTCACTACATAGCCACACCTTCACCACCTCAACAACTTACAAATATACAAATTAGGGAGGATCATCTCTCTCTATAGCTCCATCTCCTTCCATGCCCCAACACCACTATAACTCCCCACATACTCCACACAGCACACGATGCCCCGAACATTCAATAGCCTAAACCCCTTCAACCAAACCTAGACATACAACGATGAATACACTGCTAAAGCTCCATAGACCACGGCTATACATGCCAAACACCCACAACTATCGACATCTCTCTCGCCATCTGCTCATTGACCACCGTCCCTCACTAGCAACCCGACTAACCCTCATACACATACTGCTGCACCTGCCAAACAATAGAAGCACATAACCCCAAATCATCATTCCTCTCTCAACATCACCCTCTCTTTCTCTTCCTCGCCCGATCCAAACGATCACAACAGCACACATTCACATCCACTGCACATATGCTACCTAATCCCTCCACTATTATGACAACCAACCCCCATTGACTCCATATACACAACAACAAACATCATTGAACAACCCATACTCTCACCTGACCACTTTTCGAGCTTGAACCACCTTCATCGTTGGTCACCATAACCATTGCCACCACCTGCCCAAGTTCCAACCACTACTAAATGGCCACCATTAGCTAAGGCATCGCTCTTACACCCTCTAACCCTAATAAAAAAACACATGAAACCAATTTTTCCTTCAAAAATTCTGGCCTAAAATCACCTCCAACACAACTACTTACTTCTCTACTGTAGTCAAGTCAATTGACCCAAATTTTAGCCTTCGTTCAACCCGAACCGGACCCAAGATCCAATCCAGATCTACACCCCAACTGATCGACCCGTATGCCATTTGGTCCAATCCCCATTTGCTGTTTTGGTTTTTGTTACTTTGTACTTTCCTATCTTATTTTATTTTCTTTTATTTTACTATATTTCATTTTATTTGTTTGTTGTAAATGTAAATGTAATTGTAAAAAGAAAAGAAAAAAAAGAGAGAAAAGAAAGAAAACAAAAAAAGAAAGGAAAAAAAAAAGAAAAAGAAGAGGAAGTATAGTCATTTGTTTATTTATTTATTTTTGTATGTTTTATTAAGAAAATAAAAAAATAAAAAAAAAAAACCGTTTTATCCCTTAAAAAAAATATTTTCCAAATAAACAATATAAAATCAACCCCTTTTTTTCCAAATTAGGATATTTCTAGAACTTTCCAAAATAAAACTTCAATTAGGACCTTTTTGTAGAAAATTTCCTTAAATAACCAAATCAAATTAATAACGTAAACCCAATATTCTTTCAAAAATTAAAATCAACTAACCTACTTAAATTTTTTCAAAAGAACTATATATATCTGATCCCGAATAGCGAGTATATAGGTACCTATGAGACAATAGTAAAAAACGAAAGAAATAAAAAAGCCCCATTTTTTCCACTTTAGTATAGTTTCACTCGATTTAACTTAATTTATTAATCAATAATTAAATTTCGTTTCATAGGATAACTTTTAAAAAGTGATTTTAAGAAATTAAGTTTTAAATTGGAAAGCTAATTGTCATCTCTAAGTTCTTACCGGTAAGTAATTGAGCTTTGTACGTATAGGACCTACAAAACGATTTACAATGAGGGGATGTTAAGGGGTTGTCCGGCGTGGCTACTCCGATGCTTAAGTTAGTAGTAAGGTGCTTAAGAGTAGGAAGTAATATAGGTAAGTATGCAAGCTTAGTGTGCAAAGTCAAAAGAGATTTACCGTTGAGTAGTGACTTGGTATTTATAGTAGAGTAGAGCTAGCAGTTGAAGGTCAGTTGGTAGAAGAGATATTCTCCCGCAAGTGTGGGAAAGTAGGGTCGTTATGCCTAACGTGTCCCACTTATTCAAGACATAGCTGTTTCATCCTTATCTCATGCATTCTAGCCGTTGTCAAGCTCACTGTACTTGGTCCATACAAGCCTAAGGGTTAGACCCATGGGAGTGAGCCCTAAGCTACGAGATATATTAAATACGGTCGAACCTAAGGGGCCCATGTCCATAGTGCCCTGTCAATACTTGCCTTCACTCGCAGTCTCATTGCCAAAACGAAGACAAGGAGAAGGGATATGTAGGCTAGTCAAGCATAACCAATTTGACTCAAAGGAGTCCAACCTAATGCTATAGGGCCAACGTAATGGGCATCGAGGTCCAGACTGGAAGCTGGCCGAGGTAGAGGTGTCCAAAGTAGTAGATACTCGATCCAAAAGTGTCTAAGGCAGATGAATAGGAGTAATCAGCAATTGTTCTGAAACGGAGTGCTGAAAACCTAAGCGAAGCTTAGGTTAAGGTATCAAAGCAAGACACCCTTGCAACTCACTAGGTAAGCACTTCAAGGCTCCGAACCGATCTATCTAATAAGTGCTCAACAAGGACGGAGTAGATGAAACTGCATTAGGTCTTTATCATGCCAACCAAGTAAAAGCCAGATGGGCCCTGAAGTAGGTTCTTGTCAAAGGAACTTTTTTTATATGCGATTTTTTCTCGCCAGTATTTCATGCATTAAATTAGATATGATAGGTATTGTGCTGTAGCATACAGCTACATGCCTTTTGCCTTCTAAAGGTAACTATCCGATCAAAACACTTTCCACGTATCTGCTATACAGCATTCCAATTCATTTGTGCTTGTACAGATTCTTATAACCGCCTACACAACTTCCTAAGCGGTTTGCCTATAAATAAGAGGATCACAAAGAAAGACCACTTTTCTGCAATCTTCTCATTCGGTTATTACAAATTCTACGTTTGCATTTAAACATTCACACTTTCTTTCAAAAGTTTCCCAAGGCCTTTCTTCCTTCTTCAAGCATTGTAGCCATGTCGACTAACAAAGGTAAGGCAGATTCATCTTCATCACTGTATATTTCTAGTTCTGATTCTACAAGGAGTGATCTCCCTCAGACAAGGGAGGACAAGGTCTCATCACTAGCATGATATGACAAACTTACTAGGATAGCCGTATATACGTATGCTCCCCTGCCCCCCTTTCCTCCCCCTAAAGGATTTGTTCAATGCTCTTAGTTAGGTAAAGGGCCTAGCAACTGAGTAAGCAAAAGTAAACCATCTACCCGCAGTTGGATCATGAGCAACTTCATTGTCCAGGCGATCCTTGGGTAGCAGATAAGGTTGTCGCATAGGGACAAACGGGTGGCCCTGTTATTAGGGAGGCGCTTCTCAATGTTTGATAAGTGCCTGGAGTTTCGGCAACGCCTCCCTATAAGTCGTTTCGAGAAAAAGTTCTTCAACTACCACCGGTGCAACTAGTGTTGTCAAAATCACGAGTTAAAACGTAAAAATGCATGAGTTTACGTTTGTACTTGCCTTCCCCGAATCAACTCGCTCACAAAGTTGTTTATGTGCAAAATCATTTTGCAATCGAGAGTTAAATCGTTAAATTCACTAGAATCGTAAGTTTGTGTGGGTTTCCACCAAGTTTGTGTGCTACACACAATTTCTACTTTTTTAAATGTCCAAATGTCTAGTCCAAAGTCTAAAGCCGAACTAGCCCAGCCCAACATGACTTTTTCTCACTTCCCCTACCCCATTCACTTTGTCTGGTCTCTGTCTTCGAAAGGTCACTTACAAATTAAGGTTCCTCTTTCTTCTTCGTTCTTGTTTCATAAAGTGAAAACTCCATGCTTGTTGGCTTATTATTGCGTCTGCACTACTGTCAGCTAATTCCAATCCAAATCAAGGTGTTGTTTATGTCTTATGTTCCTTCATGACAGATTCAACCCATGCATAATTAATAAGTTATTCTTTTTCTTTTATTTTCTTTTTCTCAATTCTATAAGAGTTATTAATTATTATTATCTATTTTGAGTAGAAGTAGAATTTATAAACTATGTTAGGCAAGTAATGTTCAAACATGATGAGTTATCAGGAGGATTAGTCTAATTGTCTAAGATTTTTCGAATGAGTAAACAATGGAGACGAAGGAAATATTTATGATTTATATACTACAATAAAGTTCTTGTAAGATGCTTTCATGGTTTTCACCTACAAATGAAACTTGGAACTCCCACTTTAATGCGTTTGCCCACTTTTGTGATAGTAGCTAACAAGTATTTGTATTTCCAAGTCCACCAATTCATAGTTTCGGACGTTGTCATTCAAAAATGATTAAGTTTAGTTCATATATCTAAATTTCTTTTCATATGTTTCATTTACGGATATGAAAGCAGATTAATATACGAAAGTCTCAATCATTAAATGGATGGAGTAAAATGACCATAGAAGGAGGTTCATCGCTAAAGATTTTCCCTTTCAAACTACAATTATTTCTAGGTGGAATGACTTGTTCATAGGCTTCGAATTTTCTAAATGAATTCCTTTTCTTTTCTTTTACGGTTTAACTAGTAATTTTGTTTAAGGTCAATGCTAAGTAGAGTTGTTGGAGTTAAACTTATGAAAATGGGAGCAAAGATAGATAAGACCGAAAATGATTAATGTCTATAAGTTTCCAAAACTAGCTTCTTGTGTTGTACCTGAAATTTAACACCTAAAGCTCATTGGATTGCTTTCGGTTAAGCTCGTATGCGGAAGTTCATGAATAAATAAGGCTTTTGACTTCATTTGTCTCCTGTTCTTGTCGTCTGCAGTCTTCTAGCTCCTGCAATTCCATTATAGGTTTTGTCACTTTTTATCCTATCTTCTGAAATTGTTCTTTATCAAGCTTTTACCGTTTTTTTTTTCTTAACTTTTAATATTATTCTTCTTTTCTTCCTTCATCTATATATGTAAGTTCTGCTTCTATATAGAGTCTTAGCTTGTTTTGCCATAGTTCCTAGTTTAGTTTTGACTAATACTTGATTCTTTTGTCTATATATTTTATTAGCATAAAAAATACCTTGTTATGGAGGTTCTATTCTAGCAGCTTCAGCAAATATGTGAGATGTTGACTAGCAGGTTGCAAGGTGTTCTATCGAGCAACACTGAGAAGAATGATATTTTCTCCATTTAGAGCATTAATAATATATATTTTTCCTAAAAAAAAAAGCAGCTATAGGATGTATGAGATATAACATGTTTCTAAGTTTTTTCTTTTCTTTTTTCCTTCTTTTAGCTCTAATGAGAGCATCAAGTAATCCCTGCAATTTATCTAATCACCAGTTTAAAGACATTTAAGCACAAATTTTCTTACGTTTAAATGCATTACCAATTATATCTCTTTCGTTTATATGATGCCATGCATATTTGATCCAAGCTGCCATTTGCACCTCTTTTTCATACATAGCAAACTGCAATTGGAAGGAATATAAACACCATGAAAATTTTCATCTTCTATTTAATACTCACTGCATTATGAAATTTTTATATTACGCATGAGCATTAACAAAAAAAAAAAAAGAAGAAGAAGAAATTAATATAAACTATAATTTATAGACCATGTAAGAGCAAGAAGTATAGGTATATTCGATGTATATGTATTGTGTACAAAAAGCACTCTTCTTTTGCAACTTGCAAATTGCAATTTCTTTGGCTTTTTTAACTTTGTTTCATATTTATATCTCTACAAGAAATTAAATAGTGGCTAAGCTAATTATATCAAAATGTCATCTTCTAAATCATCTAAAGAGAGCTCTAAAAGAAGAAATGCACTTGAAAACAAATCTGAATCCGGTTGGGAACATAAAATTGATGTTGATGATAATGGGAAAAGGGTGAAATGTAAGTATTGCAACAAAATTGTCAGTGGAGATATTTACAAATTTAAGAATCACTTGGCATGTACACATAAAGACATAGGACCATGCACAAGTGTGTTGGAGGATGTTAAAAAGGAAATGTAAACAATTTTGGTGAAAGCAACAAAAATATCAAAAAAGAAGAGAAAGCATATTCATGGGATTGAAGATTCCGATGATGATGAGGTAGAACAATTATCCTCTAAGAAAAAAGAAAAAAAGTTCATGGATTTCTTTTTGAAGAAAAGCAGTTATGGAACATAGGCAACTCGAGGAACAATTAATTAGTTTATGAAGAATGAGATGAGAGAAGAATGTTGCCAACAAATTGCATAGTTTTTCTACACTAGTGCTATTCTATTTAACTGTATAAAAAATCTGGAGTTTGCAAAGATGCTTGAGGTGATTGGTCGATATGGTTGTAGGCTTAAGCCTCCTTCAAGCCACTAGAAATCTTGTAAGTTTTCAAGTACACAAGATGGAAAGAGAATTCAACAACTGGTCTTGGATAGTAGGTTTTGGAAGAATGTTATTACTTGCCTCAAAGCTGCATTTCCTCTTATTAAAGTGCTTAGATTGGTGGATTCAGATGAACAACCAGCTATAGGCTTCATTTATCCAGAAATGGATTGTGCCAAGGAGAAGATTAAAGCAAATTTCAACAATGTAAAGAGAAGGTAATATCTATTCTTAACTCATTACCTATATGTTTTTATTTTTTTTTTTCCAATGTTCATTTTAGAGTCCAATTTGCTAAAAGTCTCATTATCATTTTATGTAGTTATGAACCTATATTAAAAATTATTGACAAGAGATGGGAGCTCCAACTGCATAGACCATTGCATGCTACAGCTTACTATTTAAACCTTTGTTACCATTATAGTCTTGATTTTAAAGTTGATGCTAAAGTTAAAATTGGACTATATAGTTGTATAGAGCATATGGTCTCTAATCCAATAGAAAGGTGTAAGATTGATATACAACTTAAACAATTTAAGGATGCTAAAGGATTATTTAGTATTGAAGCTGCAAAGTTAGTAAGAGACAAAAAAGCTATAGCAAAATGGCGGGATTCATATGGAGATGAATGCCCAGAACTACAAAAGTTTGCTATTTGCGTACTAAGCTTGACTTGTAGTTCTTCTAGTTGTAAGCGTAATTAGAGTGCATTTGAAAAAGATATATGAATCTTATATATGACCTTTTTGAAGTTTGGGTTCATAAAAAAAAAAGAGGAACAAGTTGCATAAAAAAAAAAAGATGAACGATTTAGTGTTGGTAATGCACAACTTGAAATTGAGAGATAGGAAAAATAGAAAAATTGATGCCACTACTAGCTTCACAGTTGAAAATCTCTCATCAGATGATGATTGGACAGTCTAGGAAGAAGGTTTAGTTCATTCATTAAATGCGGAATGGTTGGAGATCCTTTGAAGTCCAAGAGGTAAGGTAAAAGACAGAGATGATGATGTTGAGGAAATAGGTAATTATGTGAATTTGGAGAGTCATGGAAGTAAGACTTTGGATGATTTAGAGATTTATGATATTGATGCTAATGCTACTAAAGATGAAGTTGGAGCCAATACTTCAAGAGATTTAGAATTAGAAGATAAGGAAATCATTGGTAATAGTACCAATAATGATATTAACATTGATGATGAAGATGATGACGATAATGATGGTAATGGTGATGTGAGAGATGGTGGCAACGGATTTGATGATGATAGGGCAATTGATGATTTGTGCCAGTTAGTTATGTTAGACTATTAATCGATAAATTTCATTTTAACCTATGTGTTTGATTCTCTATATTATGATTGATTTATTTCCTCTTAATTTAAAGGGCTGCTATGATAATTCAGTTAGCACATTCTAAGAAAAGTGCATGGATACTTTAAGATATTACATGAACGTCTACTTTATTTATCTCTTGTATGGTTTTTCTGTTCATTTATATGTTTGTAAAACTCATTTACTTCACCATATATTCATATAATGATATTATTGGCCATATTTGATGATTTGAGTGAAATATGGAATTTGGTTTTGGAGAAATTGACTTATGGCTATAATCTATGTTGAATTTTTTTTTTTTAACTTCCGTTATCTATTTTAGGTTCTTTTATAATTATTATAAGCAAATTTTCAACTTTTGAAAACTATTTTATAAGTGTTGTAGAAACTTAAATTTTTATGTTTCGATTCTACAGACCCCCTAACGATTCTACGTAGAATTGCAAGTTCAGCAACCTTGGGTGCAACCCACCATAGGTCCCTCCTAATGGATGGAAGGTGCTAAAGGCTTTCCAGGCGCTCCACAAGTACCTAGTGGTGAGGGCTACTCTCGAGCTCTTTGGTCACTTCTACATGTGGAAGAGCATTAGGAGGTAGTCTTACCTCCAGCCACGCCCGAGTAAGAAGTTGTTATACAGCTTTGTAGATTTGGGAAAAGGTTGGCAGGATGAATAAGTGCTAGCTAAACTGCTCGAGAAGGCAGACTTCTAGACGCAGTGGACCGAGATGGTCTGAGTGACACTGAGGCGGCCCAAGAGATCTTGGCCTTTATGGTGTTGAGACATAGCTAGGAGGTTAATGTTGTGGAGACCGTAAAGAGGTATTTCCGATACCCGATCTCCAAGCTCTTCCCTAAAATGAAAAAAGTTGTGGTGAAGAAATGAGCCAAAGGTACAGGTATATACCCGATCAAGTTATGCTAGTGTTGAGATACCTCATTCGACGCCTATAAGATGGGAGGGCTTCCTTGGTCGTGCCAGTCATGGCAATGTTTTGTGAATAGTATTTGTAGTTTCTTTTGGTTTATTCTTGTTTTCCTTTTCTAACTTTTGATTTAATTTCTTGCAGGCAAAAATTTGGCCTTAAGGATGCCTCGTCTCTCTATGGACAAGTTGACGTCAGGGGCGAACCAAGGTTGACCCGCCAAAGGGAAAGGTAATAAGGCCTAAGCTAGGGCCTAGGGAGACCAGTAAGGTACGACCGAGGTCTGTTCCTCAAGCAATTCCCATTGGCATTCGGAATAAGCCTATGGATACGAAGCCGTTGCGTATGGCTCTCCCCGTTCCTTCCCTCATCCATTCTACCGAGCCCATTGTCGTGGGTGATGAAGGTGCCGAAATAAAGGGGCCCGATGTATAGATACTTTCCCCTCTAAGGGCGATGGAAGAAGAGATTAAGGAAGGGGGCGCCCTTCCTCAAGCTACTAACCAGAAGCGCAAGGCTCCCGAGACAACTGGGGAGCCAAACCGAAAAGCCAGGTCCTAAAGCAAAGAAGTAAAGGCCCCTAGCTAGGGCACCTTTGAGCAAGGGGAAGTAGAATGAGTGGCTTATGGCTCATTCCTACCAGAGCGTCAATAACATAAGGAACGAATTTTTTTAAGTCCTCAACAATTTTAGGCTGATGGGGATAGGGTCAAACTCATTCTAAGAAGTATGGTACACTACTAGGGACAAGGAGCTCTCAAGGGGAACCCTTGAGTTAGAAATGAAAGGGTCTGAGGGCAACTCTTTAAGCCAAAGATGAAGGTCTATGCTAACGATCTGATGCTGTAGCACTAGAAGCTCAGCTACCGAGCTTCGATGGGGGTCTTATACCTCCGGTGACCGGGCCATCCTTAAGGTGTTCTCTTAAGAAGGTAGGGACAACCCCATACAAATAGTGGGCCACTTGAGTACGCTGATGCAGCAAGTAAGTTTTTGTTGCTCTTATATTGGCATGCTTTATCTATCATTGCATTAATGGTAGGCTTCTTTTTCAATTTACAATACCACGGTCAAGTGCTGCTTCAACTAAACAAGTTTGATGCCCCCCAAAAAGAGGTAAAGGGCTTTCGAGAAGCGTTACACCGACACGAGAAGTACCTAAAGGATGCTAAGACTTTTAGTAAGAAGTACGTGAAAAAATTCACCAAGGCTAACAAGCTCCTACGCCACTCTATTATGCAGGTGGTAAGGCTTAAGGCGAAGCTTGAGGATACGAAGTAGGGGAAGGAGAGGGAGAATGCTGAGAAGGTAACCATGAAGACCGATGACCTAAAGGCTTAGTTGGAGGACGAGCAAAGGACGAAGGCTCGTCTCTCTTAAAGGCTGGACAAGGATGGCGATGCCAGGGCCCGGCTCAAGAAAGAGAATGCTGAGCTAAAGGCGTCAGCCGCCCGATTGCAAACCAAGCCGGCAATGAAAGCGTCCGAATACAAAGGCGTTAAAGCTACCTCGTTGGAGCTAACCAGTTTGAAGGTCAAATTGGAGTGGAAAATCCAACAGCTACAAGGGAAAGTTTCGAAGATGGAGGAGATTATCTCCAAAATGGAGACTAAGGATATCCTCAGCAACACTGCCGCTAAAAAGGCGGTTGCCAACTATCGGAAGACCAACAAGTGGCTGGAGGAGTTGGAAGACTTGACTACAAACTCCATGCGCTACATGAAGAAAGAGGTACTCTCCTATTATCTAGACTTAAACTTGAGCTTCCTCGACTTTTTGAACTTCCCGAACTTCAACGAGAAGAAGGAAGCCCTAGTAAGAGAAAGAGAGATCACCCAAGCGGCCTTTGATGATGCAAGTGGCCCCTTTACTGCTAGGGCTGAGCAAGACGCTTCTACATCTGCTTCTACCCTAGTAACCTAACAGGAAGCTGCCTCTAAAGCAATTCTTGAAGATAATCCATCTATGGGTGATCCTCCTACTACTCCTGGTTTGCATTCCTCAAGGCCCGCTCCAAGTCAAGGCTTGCCACCTAAAGCACTGACGGATCAACACTCTAAACAAATAGATGCCCTAGACTTTTCTGAATTACCAGAGTTAGCTAAGCCAAAGAGTTAGGATGTGTACTTCTCTTCTTCTTTTTTTTTTATAAGTCAGGTCAGGATGCCGGCCTTTATCATATAATTCAACAATCAATGAATGAATAGATGAATATTTTGAAATATCCTCTCCTGTTTTCTTTTTTAGGAATTCCTCTACGCAAAGGGAGTTTCCCCTTGCCGAGGTTAACCGTTAGGGGAGTTCCTCTATGCAATGTTTGTTTCCCTTTACCGAGGTTACTCGAAGGGGTTAAGTCAGTGGTGTTCTAACCTGCCTAATGTGAAGGAGTTCTTCTGTATGAGGGGTATTTCCCCTCTCCGAGGTTACCCGAGTAGGGGTTAAGTCAGTGGCGTTCCAACCTACTCAATGTAGGAGAGTTCCTTTATGCAAGAGGTATTTCCCCTTACCGAGGTTACCTTAGGAGGTTAGGTCAGTGACATTCTGACCTACCCAATGTGAGGGAGTTTCTCTATGTGAAAGGTATTTCCCCTTACCAAGGTTGCCCGAGTGGGGATCAAGTTGGTGGTGTTCCGACCTGCCAAATGTAGGGGTAGTTCCTCTATGCAAGGGGTATTTCCCCTTGCCAAGGTTATCCTAGGAGGGGTCAAGTTAATAGCATTCTAACCTGCCCGGTAGAGCATCCATGTGCTTATTCGAAGGCTTGGATGGAGAAAAAAAAAAAAGAAAAAGAGAGTGAGAAAGATAGAAGTAAACAATCAATTATTAAATAAGTTTTTATTTCATCATTCAGGAAAAATATACATGACAAAATGCTAATCAAAATAAAGCTAGAGATTATCGACGTTCCATGTGCACAAGATGAGCTCGCCATCTAAGCTTTCCAGTCTATATGCTCCATTCCCCAATCTTTCCTTAACTCTGACCGAGTCCTCCTAATTGGAGGTCAGCTTACCTTACCCTTCGCGTGAACCTATGGAGTTTAGTTTTCAGCATACTAGGTCACTGACCTTGAACTCCTTATGTTTGACCTTCTGATTGTAATACCGAGCGGCTCAATGTTAGTATGCGGTTACCCAAGTAGCAACAAGGTCTCTGATTTCCTCGATGGTATTAACACTCGCTTACAGTAGTGAGTCATTAAGGGCGGCATCGAAACTTCGAGTCTGAATAATAAGGAGCTCAAGTTCGATGGGGAGAACTGCTTCCAACCCAAAAGCAAGGCAGAAAGGGGTTTCTCTTATAGAAGTATAGTGGGTAATCCCATACCCCCACAAGATAATGGGTAGTTCGTCAACACAAGCACCCTAAGATTGGTCTATGCGCTTCTTCAAGCTATCCAAAATGACCTAATTAGTTGCCTCAACCTGTCCATTTGATTGGGGATGAGCAACTAAGGTAAAGTGCAGGGTGATGTAGTGTTTAGCGTAAAACTCCCTAAACTTAGGGTTATCAAACTGTCGATCGTTGTCCGTGATGAGAGCATAGGGGACCCCGAACCAAGAGAGAATGTTGTTTCTAACGAAAGATTCAACACTTCTCTCCATAATTCTAGCCACTACTTCGGCCTCCACCCAGTTCATGAAGTAATCGACGGCAATGATTATGAGCTATCATCCACTTCAAGCTTTCAAGAAGGCGTTGAAGATATCAATCCCCCATTACACGAACGGCCATAGGTTTGTTAGGGGTTAGAGGGTGGTGTTGGGTGCATGACTGATTAGGGCATGCTTATAGCACTATAAGCACTTTTAGGCTACGCTCTTTGCATCTTGTCTCATGGTAGGTCAATAATACCCAAGCCGTAACAACTATAGGTAGAGGGCTTGGGACTGAATGTGATTGCTATGCACTCTAACGTGCAAGTCTTCCATGACATATTGTCCTTCCCCTTCTCGAAAGCATCAGAGCAGGGGGTGGCTGACTCCCCTATGATAGAAGTTGCCATCGACCAACATGTAGTTAGTGGTATAGTACCGAAGCTTCTTCACCTCCTTCTTGTCTTCTAATAGCGTACCCTACTCTAAATAACTCCAAATAAGATCTATCCTACTCGGCTCTAGTGCTGCTGTAGTTAGTTCTAAAACTTCAGTCAAACTTAGAGTTATGCTTTTTTTTCTGGTAAGTACTCTATGAAGATCTCAGTATCCTTCACCTCGGGCTTCTATATACTAGTAAAGGCAAGCTTAGATAGCTGGTCAACTGTGGAATTTTCCAATCGAGGGATCTTCCTGATGTCCCATGAAGGGAACTCTTTTAGGAAGCTCTTCACTTTTTCAA
This sequence comes from Lumnitzera littorea, assembly GCA_024138015.1. Lineage (NCBI taxonomy): Eukaryota > Viridiplantae > Streptophyta > Magnoliopsida > Myrtales > Combretaceae > Lumnitzera > Lumnitzera littorea. The sequence continues at coordinate 97,445,406 of JAMXBB010000011.1, read as the reverse complement.
GATACCTCGCCATAATGTTGTCTTTAGCCTCGTATTCACTTCAAACTTGCTAGACGATAAGCATAGAATTCGAGAAGATCCGTAACTACTCGACACCAATCCCCTTAGCTAGCTTAAGGCTGGCGATAAGCGCCTTGTATTCAAACTCGTTGTTACTGGAATCAAATCTGAACTTAAGGGCATAACAGATGGTAACCTTATGCAAGCCAATTAGAATAAGACCTACACTTCCACCCCCCGAGGTGGATAATCCATCGACGTGGAGAGTTCACACCGGTTTGTCATCACCCAATGGTGTTTCCTCCTCTCCTATATATTACACTACGAAGTTGGCCAACACCTATGCCTTATATGCCATTAGTGGCTAATACTAGATTCCATACGTACTCAATTCCATTGCATACTTCATCATCCGTCTAAACGCATCAAGTTTTTGCAACATGGTGCGCAGTAGTTAATCCATGAGTACGATTACCTGGTATGCCTAGAAGTAAAGCCTCAACCATCGGGCTATGATGACGACAGCCAAGGTGAATTTTTCTACCCAGGTATACCCAACCTTAGGCCCATGCAATATATGGCTGACATAATATACTAGTTTGTATTCTCTTCCCTCTACTCTGACCAGTACAAAAGAGAGTGCCCAGTCACTTACATCTACGTATAAGAATAGGTCCTCCCTTTAAACAGGCTTAGAGAGGACTGATGGATGAGTAAGGAAGTCTTGGAGCTGCTGAAAGGCAGTAGCACACTCAAGAGTCCATTCAAAACTCTTGGGATTTTTTAAGATTTTAAAGAACTTTGCGCATCTACCAGTGCTCTTTGAGATAAATCTACTCAGAGCAACTACCATGCCAGTGAGCTTCTATACATCTTAAACTAAGGTTAGAGGCTTCATTCCCTTAATGGCTATGATCTTCTCGGGATAGACCTCGATACCTCTCTATATGACTAGAAATCCGAGGAACTTGCCAGAGCCAATGCTAAAGATGCATTTTTAGGGGTTCAGCTTCATGTCGTTTGTTCGCATTTAGTCAAAGGCCTCCTGGAGATCCTTAACATGATTGATTAGCTTCTAGCTCTTAACGATCATGTCGTTGATGTATACCTCCATATTACGCCCAATCTGGGGCTTAAACAGCTTGTCACCATTTGCTAGTACGTAGCTCCGGCATTTTTTAGTCTGAACGGCATCATGGTATAGCAATACGGGCCGTAATTAGTGACGAAGGAGGTTTCGACTTTATCCTTCAATTCCATTTTGATTTGGTTATACCCCAAGAAGGCATCCATAAAGCTCAGCAGGGCGTGTCCTAATGTAGAATCAATGAGTTGGTCAATCCAAAGGAGGGGAAAACAATCTTTAAGGCAAGTTTTGTTGAGGTCGATGTAATCGACGCACATTCGCCACTTCTCGTTCTTCCTTTTTACTAGTAACACGTTTGCTAGCCATGTTAGCTACTTTTCCTCCCTCATGAAGATGGCTTTAAGCAGCTTCTGCACTTCCTCCTCAATCACAGCCTGCCTTTCTTAAGCAAAATGCCTCTTTTTCTACTTGACAAGCCATGCTGTGTTATTGATATTGAAGCTGTAGGTTGCTAGGTCGGGGGAAATTCCAAGCATGTTTGATGCCGACCGAGCGAACATATCTGAATTTGCCTACAAGAGGGCAATGATTTTGTCCTTCACTTCAGCTAAAGTCTCAATCCTGACTTTTGTAGTCTGCTCGGGTGAGGTTTCGATCTGGACATCTTTTGTTTTCTCTCTAAGCTCGCCCCTCTCAGCCAACCTCTCCTACAAGCCTATTTCTAGGGCAAAGATGCCATCTCCTTTAGCCGCCCTAACGTATAGCTCTCATAAAAGCTTTTGATCACATCTGCATACTTCCACCCTAATTGGGGTCGAGAATTTAGCCTTCAATTGAAGGGAGGATGTGATTACCCCAAACACATTTAAGCTTAGTCTTCCTAAGAGCGCAGTGTAAGGGAAGGGGCAATCAATTACAACGAACTCTACGGATCGTAGTGCCACGTGGTTATCATTGCTAAGTTCCATATCCAATGTAATGATACCCTTGGCTCGGACCGTACTTGCATTGAATCTGACCAGATTATGGTGATATGGCTTCATTTTTACTGTAGCTTCTTCCTCATCCTCTCGTACATATGGAGGAAGAGTATGTCAATGGAGCTGCTAATATCTACCATAATCTTTAGGACCTCAAATTTTGAGATCCTTGCCCCTATCACCAAGGCGTCTTGATGGGATGTATTGACCCCTTGAACATCTTCATCAGAGAAAGAGGTAGAAGTGTCTAGCTTCTGTCTCTTCTCCCTTACGGCCAGCACCTCTGACGGGGCATTAACCAAGTTGTTAGTGTTCGGCCAGCTCCTAAGGTATGGCCTCCCCATGATTACGTTTATGACACTATTGGGGGCGCGATTATTGCAATGGTCATTATTCTACTCAGCGTAGGCGTTATCGGACAATCACCTCCAAGGTACCCCATCTCCATCATCGTCAGAACCGTCATCATTCCTCTGATGGGCCACATATTCATTGAAGAAACCGCGTTGAATGGCAAATTCAAAGGCGTTCTTCAACTGGAAGCACTCATCGATTATGTTGTCGTGGTCTTCGTAGAACTAGCAGTATTTATCAGAGTTCCAATGACTAGGGTTCCCCCGCATTTTTTGTGATAACTAAAGCAAATTCCAATGCTTCACTTCAGAATTGACCTAAGCAATGGGCCTATTCAAAGGCGTGTACTAAGTGTAAATTAGAAGGGGGAGAACATCGCACTCGACTCAGCACTTCTTCTTCCTAAAGCTCTCCTCCTCTGGTCTACTCAGTATCTTACCGTCGAGGTGATTCTTTACAAACAATTTTTCCTTGTCCGGCTTTTCGCTCAACCTTTTTCGATTGACGTCGTGCCTGATACGAATGTTGTCTTCCTGATCAATGTACTTCTAGGCTTAGTTCCAAAAGTTGGCTAGGATCTTTGGCTTGTTCTTCGCAAGCAATCAAAAGAAATCTCCCGAAGGTCGGATGCCGAACTAAGCGACATGGACAACAACTCCTTCATCCAGCTAAGAGATCTCGATTATGGCATTGTTGAACCAGACCACCTAGTTACTTAAAGATTTGCCTTCACCCTACCTTACTAGGTATAAAAATTACGTGTCCTTAGATGGGGGCTTACTAGCCTTAAAATGGAGACTAAACCTCCATGCTAACTCATCGAAGGAGCTAATGGAATTATCAAGGTGGTTGTCAAGCTACATCCAAGCTACCTTCCTCAGGGTACCTAGGAAAGCCTTGCACATTATAGCATCCCTATGATCGTAAAGTTTCATGAGGGTACAAAAGTGGGGAAGATGGTTGTTAGGGTCATCCGTGCCATCATATTGGTCTAAGAATGGAAGTTTATCGTTCCGCACTTCATCTTGAATACCCCTGGTGATGAGGGTCTTATTGCTAGCGACCAACCCAGTATAGCTAACAACCTTGCTCCCTTACTACTTGGAGAGCCGCCTTACTATGGCATGGATCCTGTTTAGGTCAACATCATCTGTCGAGTGAGCTCGTTATATAACCAAATAAGCCTACACTCCCTGCGAGTCGGCTTCTTGTTCATTGCAACCAAAGCTTAGTTACATGTAGCTGTAAACCTTGCTGGATGTTGATGCAATCGCGAATCAAGTTGCTGATCCATGCCATTCTATTGTTGCTGCTAGATGTTGTTCTACCCAGTATGAGCATCCGAAGCTTCGAAGGGGGTGAGTTTGTGCAGTGTGCCTATCCGCTTCGTCTAGGTAAGCATAAAGCAACCTATTATGTGCAACATACTCTTCAACCAGGTGTTCCATCTACTCTAGGCTCTCTTCCAACATAGCCTTTAAGAGGGGTTGATTACCCCCAAGTTAGTTATTTACCAACTGTTGATTTTCTTATTCATTACGTTGAGACATAATATCAAAAGAATTACTCATGGGGTATGTATTTAATGTGTTTGAGGTTTTAAGTGTAGGAATTCAGTTTCCCACAAATGGCGCCAAATGTCGTCTCTAAGTTCTTGCCAGTAAGTGATTAGGCTCTATACGTATAAAACCTGTAAAACAATTCATAGTGAAAGGACGTTAGGGGATTATCCGGCGTAATTACTCCAATGCTTAAGTTAGCAATAGGGCGCTTGAGAGTAGGAAGTAATATAAGTAAGTATTCAAGCTTGGTGTACAAAGTTTAGAGAGATTTACTATTGGATAGTGATCTAGTATTTATAATGGAATGGAGTTGGCAATTGGAGGTTAGTTGGTAGGAGAAATCTTCTCCCGTAAATATAGGAAAGTAGGATCGTTATGCCTGACGTGTCCTACTTATTCAGGACGTAGCCATTTTATCCTTATCTCGTACATTCTAATCGTTGCAGGGTTTACTAAGTATGGTCTATACGACCCTAGGGCTTAGGCCCATAGGAGTGAGCCCTAAGCCACGAGACATGTCAAATACAGTCAGGCTTGAAGAGCTCATGTTCAAAGTGCCTTGTCAACACTAATGGTACACGTAAGGGTTTAAAAATCCTAACCCCTGGACCCGTTTTTCTTATTCATAAAACCGTTTATAAAATTAGTTTTATCAAAAGATCAGTAACTAAATTATAATAAATCCACCCAATTGGTTATAATTTAACTCTCTTTCCCAACTCCAGTCAGGTGGTGACTCCAAATTGTTCTCAAAGTTAAAAGAACCAGTTTTCTTTAAACCCCAATCGAGGGTCAATATTAAATGGGTAAGGTTTAATATTGATCAATTTAAAGAAAACTAATTTATAAAGCCAAGAAAAAACCAAGCTCGATAGCTATCATAAGAACTTGACTAGAATGTCGAAAATGAGTTCAATGCTTTAGTTAGAATGTGCCAAAAGCAATTGTAATAGCAAGATGGTTACATATAAGAATGTAGATCGATCTTACTTGTAAGCTTAATCTTGTATTTTTAGCGAAGGATGGCAAAATGAAGTTGGAAAGTGGATATACATGGAAGGAAAGTATATCTACCATTTTTATTCTAAAAGTCATTTCTTCTACTAGTAAGCTTCTATTCCTAGCCAAGCATTTCAAACAAGTCTATCAACCTATTGGATGCTTGATGTACTCCTAACTTGTTGATTTGATAATTGAGGAGCTCAAGAAAACCTGTATTTTTATTATATTAAAACTTAATATGACAAGAGATACTTTTCTAAATACTTTAGATCTCTCATGTTGAATTCATAATCCCAAGACACTAAATATTTTGATTATATTAAAACTTATGCAATAATAACATTAGGTGAAGCATAAAGCTCCAAGGAGAGACAATTGATCTGTAATGGAATTACATTAAAAATATGATGGTCACATTCATAATATTTTATTTAAAAAAAAAAAACAATTTGAATCGTAGACCAAATCGTTTATTTTTATGTTCAAAAAATTTACAACTGAACCATAAGATTAAATTTAATTTAGAAAAAGAAAAAAAAAACAAACCATTAATTTTTTACATTAGACTCAATAAGGGAAGAAGGGAGGGGGAAGGAAACTTACTAAACCAAATTGCACCCACCCATTCAACTAGAGCTCTTAAATTAGTTGGTGTACTATTACGAGTTGAACATATAAAATATGGTTTGGTTTTTATTTAACATTTATGTGTACCATGTAATTAGTCTTCATAGTGATGTACTAGTATTTCTCAATCTCATGTTGCATGGACTAAATTAATACACCAATAACAACATGAATATTAATATCATCAACATTCTTACATCCCATCACCTTCTTTTTTAATTAAGAAAGTGGTAAAGTAATTATTTTTAAGACAATGTAACAAGCTCATAACCTTAAATGAAATGAGATATGAGATCAAATTTAACATAATTATCAAAACAACGAACATCAAATATTGGAAAATGATCAAGGATGAAAGCGAATGAGAGGAGGAGAAGTGTAGCCTCCAAAAAGTAAGCTATTGGCAATAATTTTATAAGCAGCTTCTGTCCAGTGAATCCCATCCCAATTTGCAAAAGTTGATGGATCTGGACACAAATTGTAGCCTGGCATACCACACAGTGTGGAAAAATCAAAGTTATAAGGTCCATTGCCTCCACAACAAGCTCTCAAAGCCCCATCAGTGAATCCTAAAGAAGCATCATATGTTTATTTGGTTAGTTAGTACTACATTTTGGAGAGTACATGATACACACTTCCTAGAGCCATCTTATAATATACTTAAAAAAAAATAATATCAAGTGAAAATTCATTAATAAGCCTGATATCAACTTCATAGGCATTCATGCTACAATAAATTTTTTTTTTTAAGAGTATAAATATGAAAGTGAGATTATGGAATTATAAAAAGTTAATTGCCCATGCAAACACCCCTATAGAGCTCTTACAATAATTTAGACAATCAACATTTTAAATTATACAGTTATTACCTCCTTCTCTAGTAATCGTTATGGAACCCACTACTTTTTGTTGTTATTTGCTATGACATAACCATTATTATAAGGTGGAATCTAAAATAATGTCCAAAATGAATTATACAAAATAAAGAATCATGCTCAATGCAAAGTTACATGACAAATACAATGTAGCATCTAAAATTATATTTTAAATTTTTTTTAGGTTTTATATGTAGCATATGATTGCAAATGATCACAAAATTTGCATGACTAACACCTCGTGTTGGGAGTAAGATGTGCAATTTTTGAAAGTTAGAGGGGTCATGTAATTTTTAAAATTTTCTAGGTAATTTGTATAATTTTACCTTTTTCTAGATGATAACTTATCTTAATGTGACTTTTCAAAAACCAAATGTAGATATTTAGTTGACATAAGTTCTTGAAAACTCAAGTATAAATTCCTTTTTCACTTTTATAGTTTATGTGCATCATGAAGACAAAAATAAGTATACTTTCTAAAATTGCTCACCATATTTCACAGGTTTGCCATAGAACTGCATGGCTGCACCATAATAATCAGCATAGATGATCCGTGTACGAGGATACTTTTGTCTTAGCATTTGAAGGGCTTGTATGAGATTCTCATTATAATACTTAGAAAAAGCATTGTATGCCTTCAAACACCCAGTTTGTGTGTCATAGTCCGTCACATTTGGGCTCTGAAATATTGTTAAGTATACCGCTGTGCAACCTATGGGTAGATTCCCAGGAATCATAATATTTGTAGCACCATCTTCTATCAGTATCTACACCATGTGAGTTTTAGATAGCAAGTGTTATTATGACAAACTAATAAAGTCACCAATTTGAATAAACAAATGAGTAAATATATATAGTTATATTAAGTAGCCTCTTAAGAGCTCTACTATGTTATAAAGCTTAAAATAACCTCATTGATGCTTTCATATTACTTCTAAACCTTAACTATATGTTATTCTTTGTCCTATTAACTCCTTATTACTAAGTAAGAGAGAGAGAGAGAGAGAGAGAGAGAATAGGTGTTTATAATGTACAGTTGTAGCATTGACAATTGCTTGAACTACGAGAGGCACTATTGGTGTAAGTTGCTCGATGGTTGCACCCAAGAAGAATGGATAGTTGAAATCATTCCCACCAATCTCTCCCATGAAGAAGACCGACTTCTTGAAGTATCTTTCACATTCTGGACACAAAGAGAAAGAAGTTTATTAATCTTTGACAAAGCAAACTGTACACTGAAGAGGGAAAAAGAAGTTGTGCAAAGATATATCGTCATTTCAAATATGCTATCCAATACATTGGATAATTAATGAAATGTTCCTTTGTTTTTGAATTTGACTAACTTATCTTTAAATAGAGTAAATCCTAAACCATTTTTAAAATGTTACTACTAAAGGACCTTCTAGACACTCTTTAGCACTACATTTGAGAAGTAGGGAGGACTTCAGGAGAATGGAAAGTGAGAAGAAAGAATTAAGAGAAAAAATAATGAGAGGAAAGTTATTCTTTTATATTGTTTGGAAAATAAAAGAAAGTGAGTGAAAAGGTAGTTTTTAAAAATTCAAAAATCTACAATTACTAGGTGGTACTTCAGAAGAATCGTTTGTAAGAAGTTAGCATTTTATGATGGTTATAAAGTATTTTAAACGAATTTTCCCTCTTTTCTCTACATTTTCAATCCAAAATTTCTTTTTCTTTCTTGTTCTTTTATTCCTTCTCCATATACGGAACATAGTGTAAGGTAGTCTAAAGACATTTTCCAATATTTATTATACATTTTACAAAAAATACATAAAAATAAAATGTTTTATTATTGTGGATATCTTAATAAATTCCTCTAGGTGTTCATTAATATTTTTCCTTTCCAGATTGATTTACTCATTCAGTTCATATCATAAAACGTGGGATTTTAAACATGCGATCAATTTGAGCTAAATATGTTATCTAATACTACTAAAACTCATGAACATATTAGGTGAATTTTCTTTTTTCCCCTCGCTTTTTCAACTATAAGTAAAATAAACTTGTAAATTCATATGTAGTGGACCTTGTTTTGTGTTGCAAAGAGATGATTTGTATTCCTTGAACCAACCCAACTGGACATCTAACGAATTATTTGTCAACAAAAATGGGATGTCCTGGTACAAGTTTGCGTCCAATGCAGTGGCACCACCAACTGCGAAGTTGACTCCATTTGTCGAGGGTGTACCTCCTCGTACCTTTTCATATGGCGGGATAAATGGTAACCCAAGCGCATCCGCTGCACAATATATATATCACAAAGTGATGATGGCAGATTTGTTGGCAAATTGGTAAAATGTAAATCTATTATTTTATTTAATTATAAATAATACGATATTTGTATTATATCATAGAGATATATTTAAAAGGGCTTGACCTTTAAATTAGAGTTTTATAAATACAATGTGAAAACAAAAAACATTCCATAAAATGGTATTTCATTTCATCCTTATAAAGTCGTCCTGCTGTAAATTTTCTAATTTTTTTCAATTTTCTGATAAGATCGGAAAATGTAATAATACTTGACACTAAGAATACTAATTGCTCATTTGGCTTGCGGAATAAAATGAGATAGGATATATTCCTTATAGTTAGGCCTTATGGGAAGACTTGGAAATACATAAGAAAGGACCAAAAGAAATAATTATTCTTTCAATTTTTAAGGGAACTATAATCTTTTCATTTTGTAATAATAGCAAGTTTGTGGAATAGTTATTCCACCAACCAACTATAAGAATAGGAAGAAATAATTATTTTATCTCACTCTTATAAAACCAACTAAATGTGATATAAGAATAAGATATAAGGAAATATAGTTACTTATTTAAAAATAAAATAAAATAAAAAAAAAAACACAATACCTGTACGTGGGATAAACTCCCGCATATCATGAGTGTCTAGTCATTTAATTTGCTCATAAAATTTGAGATATATGCACATGGACATATAAGTACATATAATGCATATCAAGAAAGTAAAACTTTCAAGGTACTTAAGTATTTCAAGGACCAAAATAGATTAATACCCAAAATTTATTTTTACCTATGAAATCAATCATAAGACGACCGTCGCAAAAACGACCTGTAGGACGATGGAAGTATGTCTCTCCATATGGGAAATCTCCGATCATCGGATATCTCGATGCACCTTCTAGAAGTAAGTTTCCGGTGTCGCTAAGAGAGTCACCGAAGTTGTAGATCGCCTCATAGTATTTCGGAAAGGTTGATGAAACCAGTGTCACGCAAAACATGCATAACGTAAGATAAGAAAGTAATGACGCTTTCATCATTCTCATCATGCTGAGAGAGAGAGAGAAATATAAAAATCTAACTGGACTTGATCTCTATATGACTACCGATTTCGAGTTGTTTGAGTAGCTATAGGGTTATATATAGGGGTAAAGAGGGCATCTTCAGTTCCTACAAATGCGAGCCGTAGACTTTTTATATAAATATATGTGTAATAGGTAACATGTTCTTCTCCTTACAAGTGAATTTTCTATTCTTCTTCAACTTAACATGGATCACGATAAGGATTAAAAATTAAGGGCATGTTTTTTTAACTGGATTGCCCTTATGCAGTTATATATATTTACTCAAGCCTATGTGAAAAAGCATGAAGGAATTTAAGTATGGACTATGTATATTTTCTTCAACCCGACATGGCATGTGCGCCGATTGTTTTCTTTCATTCCCAGTAAAATATAAACAATGATCAGTAATTCAGCTTAGTTTGATAAAATAAGGATAAACGGGATTAGGAGTAAGGCATGTATGGTGTTATTATGATATCATTTTCTTGTAAATTTACTAATTGAAATTATTTAGATTTTTGAAAAATCTATATAATGTTATTATGATATCATTTTTTCATAAAATCTCAACTATTAATTACACGTGATAATATTTTAATAGGATAAATTAAAAAAATAAAAAGATAAATCGAAAGTATCCATTGATAAAATTTTTAGGCTATTTGGTAGAAAGCATCTCGTCTCACGTTTATTTAAAAATAAGCACTTAACATTAAAAATATAAAAAGTGTTGTTTTGACTTTTTATGAATATTCGGGAATGTTGTTAATGGAGTACATATTTAAATATCAATTTGGAATCATATGGCAAAATAATTTACATAAATTCTGTTTTTCTCTGACACTCTCTTCATTCTAACTTTTAAGACACGTTTATTTATATTTTCATTCGTCGAAGATTATATATGGACACATTATTGACTATTCTTAATTAACCGGTCCATTGTGATTCTAACCATAATTCTTTCAGCCTTTTGTAATATTTGTATAAACGTTCTCGTTTACCCAGATCTATATCCACATTCTCGCGGTTGCTATTGGAAGTTGGTTTTTTGTATTTCCTTGCATTCACTTTGATTCAAGTAATGATAGTCTATTAGATTAAATCATATCCTTTTGCAAATATTGACAGTTGGTTGACTTTCTTTCTAATAGAATATGTAGGAAATAAAAAAAATTATGTCTTGAAAATGGTTATTACTGAAATTTATATTCCATATTTACTTCATATAATTTTATATTATAGGAATACTTTTTACTTCATCTTATTAATTGCAATTGTCAAAATTTGGATTGCAGTCAAAAGTATTACTATACCCTTATTTTTTCTTTATTTGGAAAATAATTAAAGATCATTTAATTTTTCTTATTGCCCATCACTCAAAATTTTTATTACCTGTAGAGGGGAATGAAAAATTCCATTATCCAAAAGGTAATAACTGCTCCTATCCTTTTAGAGAGGGATAAGCCATCGAGATTAAAATTTTCCAAACGAATTTTTTCAATAAGCAAGGTAACAGGAAATTTCTTGATATTGGTTGTAGTTGCTATCTTCACTCTCTATTATCTCCAAGTCAATAAAACATAAGTATCGAGTGGATATAAAACATTAAATAGTATATATAAAATGTCCATTGTAATTGGCAAATAAGTGTTGTGTCTAAAGTTGCCACCACGGTTGAATTATTCTATTATTACCATCACAATATCTTAGTTCAATCTACAGAATCGGGCCAAACTGATGGTTATGATATGAAAAAAAAAAAAAAATTCTAATCTAATTATCTAGTTAGGTAGCATTTGGTTATATAATTTTTGTAGTACTAAACTAAATAAAAAAAATTATATTTGATTTGTAAATTTGCTTGATAATTAAACAAAAATTATATTAATGGACTAGATAAAATATCTAAATTTTATCATATCTACACTATAGTACAAAAATGAAATTCACTGAATAAAAATAAAAATATTTTATATTCCCAAAAATATCCCTTCATGTTATAATATTAAGTTAATGTATATTATTTTTATTAAATATTACAAAAATTTATTAATTTTATAATATAAATAATTAACCTTTTAATTCAAATTTTTTATTCAATACTTTATAAATCAAACATTATACAATAAATTTATATTATTCAGTCCTCTTTATACTTATCATGTCTAGTTTTCTTTATCTAATCTAATATTTATAATGAAACGCTACCTTAATGTGAAAAGAAAAAATAGCGAACCTTATATTATAATTTTATACGGTAATTGAAAGCCAAACCAAATTAATTTGTGCGCACCTTACAATCTACTATCAAAAGATTTTTGGAAATTTTATTATTCGCTAGTTAATTTCATCACATCGCCTTACTAAATTGCAAGATGTTCCACTAGATTTTTGGATATGTTTTTCAATACGTTNAGCGTCTCATTATACATCTTCTTATAAATTTGCAAGATTAGACATGATATTTATTGATATGACAAAATAAATAATTAACCTTTTAATTCAAATTTTTTATTCAATACTTTATAAATCAAACATTATACAATAAATTTATATTATTCAGTCCTCTTTATACTTATCATGTCTAGTTTTCTTTATCTAATCTAATATTTATAATGAAACGCTACCTTAATGTGAAAAGAAAAAATAGCGAACCTTATATTATAATTTTATACGGTAATTGAAAGCCAAACCAAATTAATTTGTGCGCACCTTACAATCTACTATCAAAAGATTTTTGGAAATTTTATTATTCGCTAGTTAATTTCATCACATCGCCTTACTAAATTGCAAGATGTTCCACTAGATTTTTGGATATGTTTTTCAATACGTTACGGAATGTCACAAAAATCGGTAGGCTTATTCACTTCTCCCCTCAAAAATTATGTTTAGTCAAAGATGGAAAACCAAATTTCTTCTTTTCCTATATTCTCAAGTAATACCAATTCTCAACGTCAAAGATTATTATAAATCTTGGGGTTTGCAATTACAACCACACGTTTTTGCCTACTAGTCTATTGAAGTTTTTTTAACAAAGAGATTTAAGTATAACTTTTGTAGATGTAAGAGTTCAATTGGAGTGGTCACATGCGTATTACATAAGTCGTGCGCTATACGTAGCCTCAAAGAAATGAAGCAAGACTATCACCTGAAAAGATTATTAGATGAGAATAAAAGCAAAAAGGAGAAATAAGCAATCTCAGTATTTCAAATCCACAAATAACAAATACAGTAGTCTTAGGGAACCTCAAGCATTTTTCATAGTGAAACACTGTTTCTTTGATCTCTCTAAGAGTTCTCAATGAGGAGAAAGTGTTGGGTATTTATAGGCTCTTGGGTAAAATAGCATCCGTCAAATCATTTCGGTGATCAACGGATGAAATGAAATCTGCTCAATTCATAATTATCTAGAATGAGCTACCTAATAGGCTCAAGACTAGTAGACTTCCTTATAAGTGCATAAGCCTGCCTAAAAAAGGTTAGACATGGATGGACCGATCCAACGATCCCTATTCCAAACCTACCAAATCAAATCTCCCTAAATCATTCCAAAATGAACTGAACTTCTTAGACCATATCACCTAACCCAAAGAATCAAGCCTAAATAAATAACAGCATCATCCTAATAACTAATATAACAATTTTCACCCACTACATTTTGTTACCTGACTAAAAGTCACTTGGACACATTCAAGGGAGTTTTTGACATTTATAGAAGTTGTGTTTTTAACTATTATGTAAACGCACTGAATGTTAACTTTACTTGCTTGATTACTTCTAATGTCTACGAAATTGACACTTCTTTTGGATCATTAGTGAGCTGAGTATGATACATCAGCATTCATTTTACTATCATAGAACACATATTTTAATATGCTTTTGTATTGCACTATGGACTTATTATTGACTTATTGCTCACATAACATTGATTTGCTAGATAATGTATGTATGGTGGCTCTTCTAAGTATTCCTTCCTCACATAACTTAATACAATATTCTCCTTTATATTTGATAATCTTTATCTACAACTACCATACCCATACAAATATATCTATAAAGCCTTCTTCATAAACCAAACAATGATTCTTTTTATCTCATATCATTATTCATATCCTAATCTTAAAAAAAAAGATTAGATTTAACTCGATCAATTAAAATCCACTTAATATATCTTAAACCCTTCAATATCTATTTTATTTTGTTTTTTTATTCTATCACATCAACTATATATATATACATACGTAGATATATTCACAACTATCATACAAAGCAAAGGCATTTGTATACATTTAATATAATATATATATGTATATATATACAGATATATCATTCATCCTCTCATGACTTCCAGTTATAGTTACAAATATTCTTCATATTTTTTTTTTAAAAAGTCTAATATTGTATTTTACCATTTTCACCATCATATATGTTATGCCCCGAAGTCGCAGAATCGCAACAGTCCCGCCGTATAAACCATTCTATGATAGTAACTGACCTCACAATGCCTATCACAGGCATGATCTACACAGGGCGTCGACAACTCCTCGCTTTGAAGTAAACAGTCCGATTAACATTTATACTACAATTACGATAAATATTACAAATTTCTAATAAACATGTATAATTATATAAAAGTCCACAGAATTTCCCAAGAAGTTTTACATAAACACAATAGTTCACTAATGTACATAATAACTATCAGTCTTTCATCCTTAATTACAAAGATACTCTAGCTACACACCACTACTAAGTAGTTTGATCCTCACACCCCGGCCTTCAAAAAGACTAACCTCTGGGTAATTGTAAGGCGACATTCTACTTGTATTGTTCAGAGATCAGAACCTGCAAAAGGATCTATAAGGGTATGAGTAATGCAGCTCCGTAAGTTGAATTGGAGACTCATGAATGCATACAAGCACAAACAAGATTATCAATCAATTATTTTCATGCAATGCAATAATCAAGTGTCATCGCACAACGTAGTCCGGTCCGTTGTGAAATTAGAGAAATTTCGCTTGCTCTAATCCGGGTTGAGGAGTAGTTCTATATTATGCAGCAGCTCACAACCAAATCCAAGCTTGTGCAATAGAGATCTCACTCCTCCCGTGACTACCTTTGAACTATTGACTTCACCCTCGCCGCGACCTCCTCTCCTATCACTTAGTTCGACTAAGGATGAAGAAGGGACCATTTTGCAATCCTGTACTATCCCTTTCGAAGGGGTCGGTATTTGGTTGGAGAATCCTATGATCCCCTAACGGGTTGCAATGCATAGCATTTTTGGTCATTAAAGTCGAATAAAATTAAATTTCATTTAGGGTTTTCAACTAATTCACACCAATTCAGTCATAACACAAAATCCACCATATCACAATTTCAGCACGAATTCAGATACTTCAAACACATGCGTAAACTACTTACAATCACAACCATATACAATCCTAAGTCTCCGAGTACCTTACAAATAGTACTCTATTACAAATAGTATTCTATTACAATAAGTAATAACCCAACTTACTTAGAATTTTCTCAATCGCTCAATCTCTCAGTCACAAGCCAATTTGTCTCTGGGTGTCCTATAATACAAATTAGTCTTTCTAGTACTTATACTTTAAAGATTCAAATTCTAAGTCATAATTTAACTCATTTTTCCATGTATACCTATAACGTACTAATGATTTGTTATACTCTATTTCGGGGTTCGAATCCTAAATTAGCCTTTAATTTTGATTCCTAAGTCTTAAATATACTCGAATCCTAATGTGACATTAATCACATTAAGCTCGAGTATCTAAATATCCTATTGGGTTTTAATTTAGTATTCTAAACTATTTAATATTCTAAACTATTTAGTATATGCTAATCCTAATTGAGGTATCGGATTTATTCCCGATGTGAGAAAATCTTATATTTTGAGACATTTACTTAAAATTAAATGTTATTTCAGTTTTATTATTTTTCTGATTTCTATTATAATATTATCTAAATAACCCTAATTTTTTAGATTTATTAATTTTCAATTTCATATATTACTAATTTCTTACATTAACTACCTAAGTTCCTAAATTAACCATACTTAATACTCCAAAGGCTAGGATTAGGTTTCCACATTAGAGATTAACATTCCTAAACATCTAATTACTATCTAAATCAGTAATTAGTATCTTAATCACCTAATTAACCCAAAATCACCAAATTTTTCCATCATTTTAGGGCTAAAAATTAACTTAAAAATTTTGACAATTAATTTTAGAAAAATGACTTCATAGCACTGTTTTATATCACATGAGCATCCTACAGAAAAAAATTGAGCTCCAAACTACACTCCTAAGCCTATTTATTTCTAGTTCTAATCATGCTCGGTTTTGTTCAATTTGTTAAGAACCCTATATTTTCAGACGTGATTAAACTAAATCACTATTTTTTCCTAAACCTACATACAATAAAACCTCAAAATAACAAGTTTCATAATTTTCTAGGCAAAATAACTAATTTTACTAAATTATACAAAATCGGGACAATTATGAGACTCACCCGGTTCGATACTTTCTAGCCATCCAAACCCAGTCCAAGTTGTTAGCCAACTCAGACGGTGGGTCTAGAGTAGGGTGGTGGTGGTGGCTCGGTCCCAGGTGGTGGTGAGGTGTAGGTTTGGCTCACTTGCCCAATCTGCACAATTTTTTTTTCTTTTTTTTTCTGAATTTTCTCTTAAATTTTTTACTCTCTCAATTTTTCTCAGATTCCTCACTGCCCAAATGAGTTTTGAAAATTTTTCCCCTATTTATAGACGATTTTGGTAATTATTATGCATTAATCAAACATGATTTTACCCAATTTCCTTGATTTTTGGCTTTTATATTGCCTAATTCTAATTGGTTGATTTTTATTTTGCAGATCCTGACCTACTACGACCAGATTTAGATCATTCTATCCTCTTCTGATTTTTTTCTAATTTTTCCATAATTAATTTATAATTTTCTTTAATTATTTACTTAGTTTTTGGCCAATTTGGGTAATTTCGCATATTTTTATCTACACGTAAATACATGTGGGGTACATGTGAACATTCCTAATTATTATTTTGGTCATTCTAAAATTTTTAGTATACATATAATTTATCTTTAGTAATTTATTAGTTATTAGAATATACTTTTCGCCTTTTCGGTAATTAGCAATTATTATGCTTAAAATTTGAAAATTTTATAGTCTCCTATTTTACTACTTATTTTCTTAAATTCAAGTTTACGGGATCATTTTTACTAATATTTCTCTCAATAGTTTATAATTTGGGTTTGATCGGATCCTTTAACCGATCGCCCTAAACCTTATGCTTTAAGTTCAACCCTACGGTCACTTGACTTAGTTTTAGGGCTTGCAATATATATCAATTATGGAAGCATCATACTTACAAATCTCTATTAACCTAAATAATAATTAATATGCGGCCTTTGTCTTCTAATCCCACATCTTACTAAAAAAACATGACTCCATATCACATTGCTTGCTTTCCTCTTCATTAAACATGGAATACAAAAGCTAAGATACACTTTCCGTTGGCTCTTTCTCCTTCACTAATCCGCATTGCAACAGAGTGAAATTCGAATCTATTATTTTGATTCAAATCATCTATAAGTGGGTAAGATCTCACCTACACTATCAAATCAATTAAACCATTATCACAACTATTCAAAATAAACATATCATAAATTTAAATATTTTTTAAATCTTATCTTTCTCATGAAGTCATTGGTTATATATACACGTGCATCTCGTTAAGCCTTGTTGTCATTCTAAGTCTAAATTGTCCACGCTTCTAAAAGATCCAGATACTTTTCTCGTAAAAATTCCACACAAAATCACATTATTTAAGAAGCTTAACCCATCTTATGCATTATGTAAGACGTCTTCCAGCATAATGGAAATACTCGCGCCCTACACTAATCCTTACCTTAGTTCATTATCATGATAATCTTTGATTTGTTTCTTAGCTTCTTATATCTTCTTTGGCCAACCAAAAATCTATTCATATGATTTCAGTAAATCAATATCGAGTATCAAGAAATAAAACATCCCACTCTATTGAGATCTTCTTTTATTTCTTTTCTCTCTTTTTATTTTCGAACTCTTTTTTTTTTTCGAATTCTTTTTCCCTTTATCCTACAACTCTTGATCCTCTTCTTGCAGGTAATAGAAGATATTGCTTCCTAAACAAAGGTCGAGCACGAAACTACATCAGTTCCTCAAAACAGAAGTAAAAGAATTTTATTCTAACAAATCCCTAGCAATAATAAGTATTTTGTATGTCTATTTCTTTCCTTTTTTTTTCCCTTTTCGTGTACCCAAAATAGATATGTGCTTGTGGAGAGATTACATTATGTCAAAAATTTATTAGAAGGATAGGAAGATATAGGATTTGTCAAATCCTGACTTGAATTATCGATATTTTGAACCTCTATTATTGGTGTATAATTGACTTTTATTTAGCATGAATAGATAAAAAAAGCAAAAAATATGATATCATTAAATTCCCAACTAAAAAAGATGTGGCATATCTCATACTTGCACATTCTTACACATATATTACCAAATCAATATTTTAGCATATCTCTTTCATATTTCTAACATATCAAATATTATTCATCTCATGATCCAAACCATTATTATTTCCATATTTCTTGCAAAGCCTATGACTTGAAAAATTCTTCCTAATGTGATATGTGATTATATTCCAAAGACATACGTGTGATTAAATCCTCCAATACTTATCTCCTCCAATCCACAACTGTATTGTTTATAAGTATACATGTGACCACTAATCTTATACACCATGCTTCCGATAACTGATTTATTATTGTAGCCACATCATGCTTTCAATATCCTATTACAAAACATTGGGACGGGGGCAATAAGAGATTAGATTCTCATAACTGTTTATCAATAGTAAGCACTTCCTATATGTATATGTTAAGATGGCTTACTATCCCATCGGCATCATATGATGATTTATTAACATCTAAGCTTTTGAAATGTTCTCCTTCAATGATCTTTACGCTTGCAATTTACATAAAATGCTTTTAGAGTAGTTCTAAATCAACCACCTTGGAATTAGTTAAGTATGTTTTCTTTTTCATTTATTTAATTGGAAAATCTATTGATTTTGCACTCTAGCAGGAAAAAGGATGAAGACCAATCCAAGTCAAGGCATAGAAGTAATGAAGATAAAGGACTTACTGATGTATCAAAATAAATGTTCACCACCCATCCCGTATCCTCAGGATAAGTGATTGGACGAGATTTTATCTGAAGATACATTCTGGGACAAAGCCAAGCGTTAAGAAGCCTGTACAACACTTCATACTACTAACTGTAAGCCCTAAAATTAAGTCAATTGGCCATAAGATTGAACTGAGAACATAAGGTTTTGGACGATCGGTTAAGGAATCCGATCAAACCCCAGATTATAAACTATTGAGAGAAATATTAGTAAAAATGACCCCGTAAACTTGAATTTAAGAAAAAAAGAAATAAAATAGGAGACTATAAAATTTTCAAATTTTAAGCATAATAATTGCTAATTACTAAAAAGGCAAAAAGTATAAGCTAATAACGAATAAATTACTAGAGATATATTATATGTATACTAGAAATAATAGAATGACCTAAATAATATTTAAGAATATTTATTTGTACCATATATGAATTTACATGTAAGTATAAATACGCGTAATTTCTTAAAATACGCGAAATGAGCTAAAATAATACAAAATACTTAAAGAAAATTCATGATTAAATAAGGAAAAATTAAGAAAAATCAGGAAAAATCATGAATGATCCAGAATTGGGTCGCGGCAGTAGGGAAAAATAAGAAAAAATTCGGCCAATTAAAATAAGACAACATAAAAGCCAAAAATTAAGGGATAAGGCAATTGTCTTGTCCCATTTAATGCACAATAAATCCCCTAAAGCCCTATAAATAGCAGGAAAAATCACAGAGCTCATTTGGGCAATTTGGAAAGTGAGAAAAATTGAGAGAGAGAAAAATTGAGAGAAAAATTCGAGTTAGAAAAAAAATAAGAAAAACTGTGCAGTTAGGGCTTTTAAAGAAAACCCCCACCAGGCGAGTAGCTAGAAGTGGACGGCCACCACTAACACACGGTGGTGGCAGCGCCCAGGCTGGCCGACAAGGCCATGGCGGCCGGCGGCCAGCGGTGGCCGGAGCCACCCAGATCGGTGAGTCCGATTTTCAGCCCGATTCTTGTGTAATTTTGTAAAAATAGTAAATATTATGAGAAAATTATGAATTTTTTTATTCTGGGATAATTTTGTATGTAGTTTATAGGAAAAATATTATTTTGATGAAAACATGCCCCGTAATATATGGTCCCTAAGAAATCATGCAAAACCAAGCATGTTTCGGTTTAGAAATAAATGACTTTAGGAGTGTAGTTTCAAGTCCAAAATTTTTGTGTAGATTACTCAGATGATATAGAACAATGCTATGAAGCCCGTTTTCAAAAATTAATTTTCGAAATTTTTAGATAATTTTTAGGCCCTAAAATGAGGCATAAAATGAGTAATTTAGGGATAATTAGGTAATTAAATGGTTAATTACTGATTTAGTGAATAAGTATATGTTTTAGGATGTGGAAATCTAATGGAGTATGATACTCGTAGCAATTAGGGTGTTAGATGTAATTATTAGATTAATTATGTAGTAAATGATTAATAGGGAAAAATAGTTAACTTTAAGTTAATTTTGTAAATTAGGGAAAATAGGAGTAAAATCTGATCTAGGATGAATTTAGACATTTTGAAATGATAATTGATGTTTAGGGATGGTAATTAAAGTGATAGAAATAATAGAAGTGCATTATGTACATAATAGGAAATAATGCATAATATGTAATTTTTGGAAATATACTAAATAGAAAATATTAGAATAAAAATTGATATTATGATAATAATAAAAATATACAATAAATTTGAGGGGAAACTTGAATTTATGTAATTATATGAAAAATGTAAAAAATTTCTCACATTAGGAGTAAATTCGATACACAAATAAGGATTTAAGTGTACCGGATGGAATAAAATACTAATTAGAGGTAATGATGGTATTTAGAAGATCGGGAAGTAATGTGATTAATTTCACATTATGGGTTAAAACAGATTTCTAGGGTTGGAATCTAAAACATTACTTAAAAATCGAACTAAAAACCTAATTTAGAAATCGATACGAAAACCAAACATGAACCTAACCCCAAACCTAGAATAATTGAAAAAGACTTAATACCTAGATAATTAGGCATATTAAACCTTAAACAAAACCTAACAATAAGCGTTATAGGATAAATTAAACTTATAATATTTACATGAAAAGCTGAAACCACGTTCGTGTTATAGGGATGATCGGCGATAGCCTGAGCAAATTGGACCTCGAGTGAATAAGTAAGGAGTCGAGGTAAGTTGGGATTAATACGATGCTGTATTTTGGAGGCTTAAGATTATGCTTGGTTGTGCTTGTTAGATAGTTGAATGTGTGCATGTGCTTGATTATGGGTGATGCTATAATTCTGTTTATTGTTCTGGCATATATTGTATGGTTTATATGAAAGGATTGATCACCCTAAACTGAACTTAATCAAATATCCGACCAGTAATCATAATCGGATATGCATGGCAACCCGTTAGGGGAACATAGGACTCTCCAGCCAAATACCGACCCCTTCGGAAGGGATAGCGCAGGATTGCAAAATGGTCCATTCTTCATCCTCAGTTAAACTAAGTGACAGGAGAGGAGGTCGCGGCGAAGGTGAAGACAGTAGTTCGAAGGTAGTCGCGGGAGGAGCAAGGTCTCCATTACACAAGCCTGGGTTTGGTCGTGAGCTGTTGCATTAACGGTAACTCCTCAACCCGGATTAGAGCGGATGCAATTTCTCTAATCTCACGATAGGCCAAATAACGTCGTGCGATGGCATTTGCTTGCACATGCATTGCACTTAATAAGTGATTGAAAACCTTGTTGTGTGTATGGTATAGTTTTAAGTCCTCCGTCCTAACTTACTGAGCTATGGTTGCTCACATCCCTATAGACGTCGTGTAGGTGCTGGCTAAGAAGTGGCAAATAACTATTCTGAAGCTAGCAACTGCTGGATCCTGGGGAATGAGGAAAAATATTGAAGAATAAACACATATTTTTAAGGTCTAAGTTTTTATTTTAGAATTATTTTTCATTTTCAAATGATGTAATAATTTAGAAAAATACTATAGAGAAATATTGTAAACTTTAACTGCAATAACTGAATTATAACGTATATATATAATTCCTCACTTTTATAGGTAAATGATTTATTTGAATTACAAACTGTCTACTTCAAAGCGGGTTAGTTGTGGACACCTTGTGTAAATTAGGTCTAAGATAACGGTTGTAAGGCCAACTTCTATCTTAGGATGGTTTACACGGCGGGGCTGTTACGACTTTGCCGCTTCGGGGCGTGACAATGGTGGTCTCCAATTTATCGAGTACAAGCCTCGTGCTGATTCTAGAGACACTATTAGGGGAGATTTAGTATTGCGCTTTAAAAATGAGAGGAGAGAGCTACCTCTCTGCAATACCCAATTCTCATTCCTAAAGGAGCCACCCTCTAGATGGGATAATTGGGTAGCATATATTGTAGAGAAGCCAGAATACATGACTTTATTGAAGAAGACTAAAGTCCTCCGTACTATTGCCACTTCTGTTAGGTTGCAATTCACGCAAACGAGTGGAATAGAAGTATGGCATGCAATCATCTCGCGTTGGAGTATTCAGACCCATACGTTTATTACTTCATAAGAGAGATAGTTCCAACATTAGAAGACGTAGGTATATTGTTGAATCTGTGCAGCTTCAGACAAGTGGATCTTACTGTTACAACATCTTCTCATAAAGAGCATAGTTTTCAAACATCACTAATGAGTGCTTTGCAAGCTACTCACACTAAGAAGAAGAAGCCATGTTTTGCTTCTTGGCTTGCAGACTTCTTTAAGAAGTGAAGGAAGGACAAGCCTCAGGTTCTAAGCCCAGGTCATGAGAAATAATAAGTGCCTTCATATGCTCTTTTTTTTTTTTAATTCAAGTGTTATAGTTGTGTCTTTCGCTCATACGTTCTTTTTCCATCTTTGCAAGTATGAATGGTGTCATAATTAATCACCCCCAATTAACCTTAAAAATTTACTTTAGGAATTAGCATAGACTAACTAGTTCCTCCTGAAAGGAGCTACCTTCTAAGAGCAAGCTTCAAGCGTAGCAAGCCTCAGCAGGCTTCAAGCACAATAAGCCTTGAGCAAGCATACCTCCAGAACATCGGCCTTTACATAGAGGAGCCCTAAGCAAGAAAGCCTCAAGTGTAGTAAGCCCTAGCACGCTTCAAGTGCAGTGAGCATCTTGCTCAGTTGTCTTTAAATGAAGCAGGTCCTAATAAGCCTCGAGTACAACAAGATTCGTACATGGCAAGCCCTAATAGGGTTCAGATACTGCAAGCTTATTCTACAATGAGTCTTGACAGGACTGCAAGATCAACATCATTATGTCAATGTTTTGATTTTAGAATCAAGAAAGAGTTGCCTTTCTCTCATCCCTTGTTTTCCTTTGTATACAACTTAAATGGGTACATAAGTGGATCATATCACCATAAAGCTATAGCATATGGTTTTTCTTAAAGAAGACTAAGATCTTTGCTACAATCACCACTTTCACTCAATTGTGGTTCCCATACGAGTAAGATGAAAGCATGGTAGGTTAGGATCTATCAATACATCACTACTTGAATAATTCTTGCATAAGTGCCAAATGTCAAAGCATTACCTTAGGTTTAAGGCATAGAGGCCAAGATGCTAATGCGTCACCTAGATGTAAGACATGGAAGCCAAGATGCCAAGCATTGCCTAGGCTTCAACCATGAGAGCTGAGATGCCAACATGTCACTTGGGCTTAAGGTATGCAAGCCGAGATGCCATAGCGTTGCTTAAGCTTAAAGCGTAGAAGCAAAGATGCCAAAGCATCGCCTCAACTTGAAGCGTAGAAGCTGAGATGCCAAGTCATTGCTTAAGCTTGAGGTATGGGAGCCAAGATAACAAGGCATTGCCTGGGCTTAAGACATGGAAGCCAAGATACCAGGGCATCGCCTGGGCTTTAGGCGTAAGAGCCACGATGCCAAGGCATACCTGGGCTTAAGGCATGAGGGTTGAGATGCCGGGGCATTGCCTTAACTTTAGGCACAAGAGCCGAGATGCTAGGGCGTCACCTAAGCTTGAGGCGTAGGAGCTAAGATGCTAGGGCGTCACCTAGGCTTGAGGCGTAAGAGCTAAGATGCCAAGGCGTTGCTTAAGCTTGAGGCGTAAGGCATAGGAGCCAAGATGCTAGGATATTGCCTGAGCTTAAGAGAATAAGATATAATATATAGAGATGAGTAAGATAATAAAAGTTTTATTATTGAGTAACAAAATTTGTTCTTTATTTACAAAAGCAACACCATAGCTTAAACCCTTCTTTTTTTTTTTTCAATACCTAACGAATCATTAATCACTTTTAAAGCACTTATGTGCTATCACATGGGTATCATAGCTTGGAAGTGAGTTGTTGCAAATGTTGTTTTCTTCGATAACAAGCTCCCCATTTTGAATTATTTCATGAAATATCTTTCTTAAGCTTCGGTAATCCTTAGTAGGATGATTTACCCTTCTATGAAACCGACAATATTTGGGATTTCATCTTTCGTTCTCTGTAGATTGGCACTCAACTCTTAGCAACTTGATGGCTTCATCCTGTAGCCAACAGTCGAAGATGGCATGTACCTTGCTCATCGGGCATAGAAATGGAAGAGTTTATATATCTTTCTTAGGTCTTTTACTATCATTAAAGTCCTTACTCCCAGTCAAGGACACAAATGCTACTCGTTTGTTGAACATGCTACTTTCCTTCTATTGCCTCATAACAAAGTTGTTTATCCTTCGTGCATTCCCAATAAGTGCAGCAAAAGAACACAGGGAAAGGTTCACTAAGTGCACAGTATATTTAGAGAACATCCCTTGGATACAGATCTTCACTAGTTCTCTTTTATCACAAATATCTTGAATATCTAGAGTGCATTCTCTAAAGTACTCTATATAATCCATCAGATCTTCCTCCTAGTTTTGTCATATTCTTCCCATATTTGTAATTGTGACTCACTCTTGAGTGGAGAAAAATTTCTCCAAGAAGAGCTTACACATAGTCCCCCATGAATCAACTGATCCCAAGGGAGGTTGACATACGAGGTGTAAGCCTTCTTTGTTAATGATTTGGAGAATTCTCTAAGCTTTAGGTCATCATCAAACCTATAAATTCTCTAAGCTTTAAGTCATTATCAAGCCTATAAGGCTCTAGGGTTTCGATAAATTTCAGGAAGCATTCCTTTGCACTTCCTTTTTCTCCATTGAACAGTATAAATTTAAGACTTACATAGTCCTTAGGATATGGCTTCACTGCAATGGGTTGGTGATATGGGAGTTTTAACTCTGATACTCCCATAAACGACTTAACTTGTATTTCTCTCATATAAACGTCCAAATCTTCCTTTGTTATAAAGGAAGTCTTTAGAATGGAAGCTATGGATGCAGGCAATGGAGTAGAGGCAAGATTGGGATGAGAAGTGGATCCTCCTAAGATTGGAATGATAGGATTGGATGAAAGAGTAGGCACCTATGAAGATGAAGAGCTACCCAAATGGACTCTTACATTCTCTGGCATAGGAGTTAATTGCCGTGTAGGTTCTGATGGGAGGGGTTTCATCACCTCCTCCTTAATGGAGACCCTCTTCATTTGCTGGAGGATTAATTGGTTGAGCTGAGATAGTAACGCTTGGCTCTGCAGCAACCATAGAGTTTAGCAAAGCCATACCTTATTATGCAGCAATAGTGGCAACCATCCCAATAAAGATGGGTTGGAATATAGCCATGAACTAATTTAAAGCCTTAGTAGTTTCCTACATTGTCCGCATCATCTGTATAAGATTTAGAGGAGCCTCAGGCGCTGAATGGTCCTAATTAGTATTCTCAAGCGATAGGAGTGGATTCTGCTTAACAATAGTGTCGAGGTCTAGGGACGCAATATCAAACATGCTAGTTGTTCTCTTCCTAGGAGGTGCCATGTCTCTACAATCACTCTTCTCTAGTGGAGTCACTAAAATGTAAATGTAAGAGTCCAATTAGAGTGGTCACGTGCGTGTCACGTAAGTAGCGCGCTACATATGGCTTTAAAGAAATGAAGTAAGATTATTACCTGAGAAGATGATTAGGTGAGAATAAAGGTAAGGAGGAAGAATATGTAATCTTAGTGTCTCAAATACACAAGTAAAAGACAAAGCAGCCTTAGAGAACCTCAAGCGTTCACTTTGTAACTCAAACAAATGAGATCAGTTATTTGCCTGAACACTAGAGAGCAGAGTTTTCACAGTGAAACACCGTTTCTCTAATCTCTCTAAAAGTTCTCAATGATATGAAAGTGTTGGGCATTTATAGGCTCTTGGGTAAGATAGCATCCATCAGATAATTTCGATGATCAACGGATAAGACGGAGCCTACTTAATTCATAGTTATCCAAAATAAGCTAGCTAATGAGCCTAAAGCCAGTAGCATTCATTATAAGTACATAAGCCTGCTTAAAAAAGGTTAGAGAAGAATAGACCGATCCAATGATTCCTATTCCAAGCCTCCCAAACCAAATCTTCCTGAATCATCTCAAAATGGACTGGATTTCTTAGGCCCTATCACCTATCCTAAAGAATCCTAATAACTAATATAACAATTTTCAGCCTTTTACAACTTCTTATGTCAGAATGGAATTCTTTGCACATGGTTTTAGCAAGTTTAACAAGTTTATCTCTCTTTTAACATTCTTTTATCAACACGATTTAGTTTAATGTGTTTAAACATCATTGGTTTTTATCTATCACTCATCAAAACACAACATGTATTATTACCAATAAATCCTTTCTCTTTGGTTTATATTTTTCTCCATATCATTAAAGTGACAAATGGTGAAGTATCTAAACGTGGCGATTTGTGTTGTTGCAATACCAAACATGCTTAACTGGTCCTTCAGCTAATTAAACGAGCTGCAGGTAGGTAGACAGGGTGGGAGCAGCTTATCGTCTAAACAACCTACAAGCATGACTGGTCCTTCGTCTCCTTATTTTCAATTATAACCCTATTATTACTCCAATAAAAAAAAAAAAAAAAAAAAAGTCTTTTTGGGTCTTAACCGATTGCTGAGGTGCGCATCAATCTATCCAGATTGTGGCGAACCCGTTATTGGAATTCGTCGTTGTTCCTTCATCACCCCGAATCTCTTTTAGCGCTTGTGAGCTTATCCAACATTTATCATGATTAAAAAACTAGTTGCATTTAACATTAGTACGCACCTCTAGTGTTAATTGCATCTGTATCCCATTTATTTTTCCTAAAATACATCAAAACCCTAAATATACTCAAGTCCAGCTTGGTTAAGCTCTTGAGGGCCATCCACTTGCAAGCACTATTCAAGCTTCTCCCGGTTATTACGTTATAATGATACATTCGTGCGCGTTATTTATGCTCTTAGAAAGAAACTACACGTTCTAACTTGATCTTGTACTCTAGTTACCTCCTTTTGCCCATGGATTTTTTCTCCTTTATTGATAATTTTTCCGGCGTATTTCTTGATTCGTTGCACGTAAAATTTAAACTCAATATGGTTCCACAACTTACTTTATATATTGACGGGACAAATAATAATAAATGTGATGTTTAACCTCAGAAGAGAATAGCCATTATAAGAGATTACCGTTTCTTGCATTTCATAACATCATTTATTACTAGTGAAGAAGGCACCCACTGAAAAGGAATTCAATAATAATGTGAAAACTTTCTTTACACTTTTCCATCATAATATTTGAAATGTAACTTTCCCTGTTTCTTTAACTATAATATTTTTCTAAAAACAGCAAACCCGCCTCCTTGCATCTAATATAATAGATATTGAACTCTCCAAGCAAATTAGAGAGGTGATATTAACATAACAAGAATCTAGTAAATATATCAACTGCAATATCCATCAAAGCTTACTACAAATTAAAGTTGTTATTATAAATTTAATGATGTTGGGCCCATTCAATCAGAGCTCTTAAATTAGTTTGACGGAGGACTATTGCAAGTTTGAACATATAAAATGGGAGTTTAAAAGTAAGTGGTTTGATCACAATGTAAAAAAAAAAATATGACACCACTCATGATTAAGTATCCCATATGAATTATGGAAAATTATGATACCAGTTTATAAGGTTATGATAATGAATATCTTATCAACACATAGTTGCAACTTTTAATCTAAGTAATTGATGAGTACATTTGTGTTTATTAGTTTAGTTTATTTACTATTTTTAACTTAAGGTGTCATAATAAATCTTATCAAAAAGCAAATGTTGTGCTTCTAGAAAGTGCAAAATGTCAATAGACTGTGTATTTACTAGTAAATTCTTATACCTAACAATTTTTTACATGTTCTATGACCAATTTATTTTTTTATTATATTACCAAAAGTTAAACTTATCTTTTGATATTTATTTTTAAGTTGGCTTATGCGACTTACGTTTGCCCTATAAATGTGTTTGTTTACCATATAGGATTTTTGTATGCCGTGTAATTAGTCTTTAAACCAACGATGACTATTGGTTTTTTCACAATCTCATGCTACATGGACCAAAGTCAGACACCAAGAATATTAATATTATAATAATTATTACATCCCACCGTCTTATTTTAAAACTAAGAATTTCAAGACGTCAAATATTGGCAAATGATGATGAAGGACGAAATGGAATGAGAGGAGGAGAAGTATAGCCTCCAGAAAGTAAGCCATTGGTAATAATTTTATGAGCAGCTTCTGTCCAGTGAATGCCATCCAAATTTGCAGAAGTGGATGGATCAGGGCACAGATTATAGCCCGAGACACCACATGGTGTAAAGAAATTAAAGTTGTAAGGTCCATTGTCTCCACAACAACCTTTCAAAGTCCCACCAATGAATCTTAGAAAAGCATCATGTTTAGCTCAATTAATAATATATTTTAGAGTTATGCAAGAAAGTCATCTAACAACTAAAGTTAATGTAACTTCTCAGAAACCAAATGTAAATAGCTAATTGATACATGTTCTTCAAACCTTGTGTATGAATATATTTTTTCAATTTTACAATTTATATGCATCATGAAGACAATAATAAATACACTTGTAGAGTATCTCACCGTATTTCAAGGGATTGAGATAGAATTGCAAAGCAGCACCATAATAATCGACATAGATGATCCTTATATGAGGATACTTGTCTCTTAGTGATTGAAGGGCTTGCATGAGATTCTCATTATTATGCTCAGAAAAAGCATTGTGTGCCTTCAAACATTCAGTTTGTGGGTCATGATCCATCTCGTTTGGGCTTTGAAATATCGTTAAGTATACTGCTGTGCAACCAATTGGCATATTCTAAGGAGAATCATATTTGTAGCACCTTCTTCTATCAGCATCTACAGCATGCGTTTTAGGTAAAAGTGTTATTATGAGAAACTAATTAAGTCGCCAACTTAAATGAATAGAGTGCATGTAATTGCATTAAAAAATTTCAATTGTATTAATATGTCACGTAGATGAATTAATAGTGTAACTAAGTATTATTGGTACTATTTTTTTTTTCTTTTGCCAACTATTATATATAGTATGATTTTTTGGGAAGAGAGAATTGAATCCAGTTCATCTCATTGCAAATTAATGTTTATACCATTAGGTTATAATAGTTTTAAAGAATATTATTGGAATTTAGATCACTACTCATTTAAATATGAGTAAGAGTGAATCTTTTATGTATTTATTATCATATTTTATTGGACAAAACTAAAGGAGAGAGAGTGAGAGAGATTCTATTAGGGGTTATAACATACAATTGTAGCAATGACAATTGCTTAATCTACCAGAGGCACTAAAGGTGTAAGCTGCTCAATGGTTGTACCCAAGAAGCATGGATAGTTAAAATCATTCCCACCAATCTCCCCCATGAAGAAGACTGGCTTTCTAAAGTATCTTCGACATTCTGAACATAAAGAGAGTGGAAAGTAAGAAGAAAGAATGAGGAGAAAAAAGACAATAAAAGGAAATACTTCATAATTATCAAAAGGACTAATGACAGTTAAAATGGTAAACAACTTTCTTTTCATTTTTCTCTTGTTTTAGATAAAATACCTTTTGGACACATTTCCTTCCTTTCTATTTTTTCCTTCCATACAATTAGAAATCCAAAAATTTTTCTCCTACCTCATTTTTTCCCTTCCCATCCATTGTCTTAAATACAGTATAAGTCTAAACAATTACATTTTTCAGTATTCATACTTTATAAAAAATAATAAAACAAAGTAAAAATTTTTTGTTTGTTTGATATCTTAATAAAAGCCTCTATAATGTCTATTAATATTTTTTAGTTTATTTGATAAGCATAGTGTAGAGGGTTAAATTCAATTCATAAGCCTTAAACCCAATAATTAAAACGGATTTAACTCTTTAGACTAAGGTGACAGGACTTTGGGAATCAAGCCCATGTATAGTCGATACGATCAAGAAAGATTTAGCATTGTGGGTTTAAAGTAAAGCCTATTAGGTCAACTTGTCCAATCCAACATTTCTTAATTTAACTCACACTAAAAAAATTATAAAACCCTTTTATTTGAGCCCCCATGAAAAGAATTCATTTGAGATTCATTTATAAAAATTTTTAATCCTAACTACTGATCACCACCAGAGGAAGTTTCTGGTGTCACTAAGAGAGTCACCGAAGTTGTAGATCGCCTCATAGCAGATCGGAAAGGTTGATGAAACCGGTATAGCAAAGAACATGCATAACGTAAGATAGGACAGTAATAACACTTTCATCATCTTCATCATGTGGGTAGAGAAACAGGAAATGTGAAAATGTAACTGAATCCGATCTCTATATATAGTGGTGAGGAGGGCATTTTGCATGGAATAATTCTTGCTCGTAATTTTCTTCTACTTGCATTTTCCTTATTCGATATATGAATCAAAGTCGTTGCATGCTTTTGTTTTTGACGCAAATATACGTTGTCATATAATCACGTAGGTGTTATCATGCCCGGCCTATCCAATTTTATATTTAAAACCGTTAATTTCCTCTTCTCTATCTTCTTATTTTCCGTGATCGAATGGATGAAGTACGGTTTAATTTCCCTGTTGGGTCAGCTACGTGCTCTTTTTAGTAATGAGAATCCACTGCAAGCAAAATGAAAATGGATAGGTGGTTTAGTTAGGCTGTGATTGACAAGGTGGTTCCATGGTCGACCCGGCTGGGTGAATCTTAAGGTCTTTTTCAGTTTCCTAATTTGCTGTTTGGTTGGCTCTTGAATTGATTTCCATATTAAGCGTGTTTGAGAGATGTGCATGATGTTAAGATAATGAGAGGATGATGAGTATCAGAAGAATGAGATAATTTCATTTTTACTTAAATATGATAGCAATCTTAACGGAGTGTTCCTTTTTTTTTCTTTTTTTTTTATCAAACGATGAAAAGAACATGAACCATTGGACATAGGTCCCCCTATTAAAATGTATCTTTCATTACGTGATTCTCCGTTTTTAGGGAGACATATAATAGTTGTAAACCACCTTTGGGAAAATTCCACAACACATTGATTCCTAGTGTTAGTTGGTAATCACTATTAAGTCTCCTGGGTCAACTTCAAGCTATCCTTCAGCTATAGCCGATGGGGAACCTATACAAAACCCTCTATAACTAAGCCAATAAGGATCTACTAACTCTCAAGTTAGCTTAAAAAAAAAATGGCAATGTAGGTAATAGAAGTGAGTTTCCAAGAGAAAATAGAAAATAACAAGTATTAATCTCTTTACCTAAAGATTTTACTCTTATTTATAGGTTAAAAATGCTTACTATTATTAACACAACTGATTCTAGTTGACCAAAATAGGATTCAATGAGGTGAGTTTATTTGCGCTCAATGAGATATTCTTCCCTCTTCTAATTGGTAGATATTTGAGAGATGGGCCTATCATATCGGTGGAGAGTGGTTACCCTAAGTCAATAACCAGGCAATAGGCCACATGACAAGTGATCAATCATCATTAAATAAAGAAAGAGAAAACAGACAATGAACGAAGGAAAATGCTCGACAAATGGTTTCTTTAGTCTCGGTCTCCTAAGGGGATGAGGACGAGCCTTGTGCAAGCACTATAGACAATGACCAGGTACATTTGGGGTGCTAGAAAGCTTTTCAAGTGGAAGGCGAGGCTCAAAGTTGCTCAAGGCGTATGCTAGCAGCTTAGTGAGCCCGCATGGTTTAGGCCAGGTTTAAATGGTGATCTATGAGACCTTAGCCTAGTATTTCAGTTGGCTTAAGCCTTTGGAATCCCTTATGGTGAGAGTTAATTGTCAACAATTCCCATTTATTCTAATTGTGAATTTCTAATTGAAATTGAAAGCCAAATTCTGGAAACAATAAAATCTCTAGCCATTTTATATGTGTGACTAGACTTTAGGCTTCGCTTATAAATTTGTCCGAGTCGTCTAGTCATGGTTTTCAAGCCTGTGGATAATGGTTGAGCACGAAGAGCCAACATGAATTTATAACATGTGATTCTGCCTCTCCACTTTCATAACCCAGATTTATCTCATGCACGACGCATCATCACGAATTGATCCATGAATTTCGCTTCCAAAACAAACAACTCATGAAGAGTTTCACTTACAAGCATTAGAGCATAACTCTTTATTTATTGAGTGCATGGTGATGTTAGCTCGAAAGCGCAATTATACTTAGTTATATAAAGAGAGCTAAATCATGGTGCTTATGCAATACTCCTTTAAATAGCATTTGGTTATAAAAACTAAACTGTATTAGACAAAGAGAATTTGATGAGTATAAAGAAAATTGGATGATACAAACTTATTGTATTATATTTAGTTTGTATAATATTGAAAACAAAATTTATATTAAAATTTTAATTTTTATATTATAAAATAAATAATTTTTTTATAATATTTAATAAAAATAATATTGATTAACTCAATATTATAGCATAAAGGAGTATTTTTTAGAATAAAAAATTTTTTTTTAGTAAATTTCATTTTTGTACCATGATATAGATAAAACAAAATCTAAACCTTTTCTCCAATTCATCAACTTAATATTTTTTCAATCACCAAATCAAGTTACAAATTAAATATAAGATAAAATTTTTTATTTAATACAATAAAAAAAAAACGAAAAAATTTACAACCAAACGTTACCTTAAGCTACTTTGTACCCAATAACTAGGATCTTCATGTGCATCTTTGATGGTCCGAGTTCCTTATGAGAATTACCTGATAGTAGACTAAGGTAGACGTAATTTTATATAAATAAGTATATATTATTAACAATTGCTTCGTAAAATGGATTAAAACTTACATGAATTTTTTTTTTTTATAAATTTAATTCATTTTAATTTTTAAATTTAAGATTTTTAAAAAATAATTAAGATGTGTCACGGTTCCTGAATCTTGGAACCGGCTCATCAATCGCCAAGTTCCAAGGAACCAGTGCGTGGACCAGCCTCCCCGAGCTGGTGATAGTTCTGACTTTTTGGAACTGCGACTTTGCGGTTTCGAGTCACGTGTGGTCCGTGCCTAGGCCTACCAGGAAGCATCGTATGTAACGATCTCAAGCTCAGGTTCTATTTAAGTTCCAAAATGATAATGGATGATTTAGCAAATAACATATCATGCTCCTTTATTCCCAATATGATATATTAGACCCTCGAGACTTTATTTTGATTTGAAAGAAACTAAAAAGCAACAATCGAACAACTAATGATAATGTCTTTGCTCAGTAAATACATATGCTATGTCTTAGCACTTCATGCTCCCACTGGCAAAGACATCATTATGTTGTGTGCGTATATTATATATAAGTCGAGTACTTAATCACTAAAAGTAAATCTTCTTGAAAATTTTCCGGTGATTTTTTTCCCTAAATATGCATTCGACCTTCCTACATAACATAAAAGCTTTCCATCTTTTTAAATTAAATATGTTTGCTGAGAAATGAAAGGAATCCAAAGTTATAATTCCTTATGCTCACTCTATTTCGGTATAACAACGATAGCATAGATTATACAGTATTGTATGGAATCAAATGGTATATCTTGACTTTATAATATAGAATAGATATGGTCGAATAAGAGAAAAGAGAAAAACTTTAATTGTACTAATAAGTTCCATAAAATAAATAAATAGTATTTAAATATTAATAAAATTTAAATATATGAAAATATAAATAGTAGTTTTTTAAGAGATAAGCATTACCATATCATTCATTGAAATACATAGTTTATTAATATAATTAAATATTTTTTCATTAAATTGACCTCTTCTCTCTTTTTTTTTTTTTTTTTCTTCTCTCTTTTTCTATACTTCTTTCAATTTTGCTCTTTTGCCCTAGGAATATACGCCATATTATGGATATATTTTCAACTGAAATATGCACCATATCAAGTAATGTTAAGAGCGATGACATATTAAGAAGATTTACGTGACTTTACATATATTCTAAATCCCACTTTCAATCTATAAAATTGTACCTTGACAAAATAGATCCACTCAATTTATCTTTTATTAATTTTCCTCAATTTATCTACCATAACGATAAATTGAAAGAAAAATAATAATATCATAATGATATCTTAAAACATTTCAAAAATATGGATAATCTCAATCATTAATCAGTAAATTGAAAAAAAAAAAAGAAATGATAAATTAAGAAAATCCAAACTCTTTTTCGTATTTCTTAAGTTACATGCTGTTCTCCTTACCAGTGAATTTTATATTTTCTTCAACTTCGACACGGATCATGTTGAGGGTTATTGAGAGTATCAGCATGAATATTATTGGATTGACCGGATACAGTTATATTTATATAAGAAGAAGTCTATGCGGAAAAGGAAGAAGGAACTTGAGTACGGATTATGTATATACCAAAGATATTTCTTTCGAATTTCTAAAGAAACCACCATGTCCAATGTTTGCATCGATTGTTTTCTGGCTGTAGCCCCTTCATCATTCCAAGTAGAATATAAACAATTATTACTAATTCAGCTTGTTCGTTAAATGATTACTTATGTCAAATAAAATATACCTATTCATGTAACGATTATTTCATAAGTATATAATCAATATTAAAAATTATAGAAGAAGATTTTTTTTTAAACCCTAAATAAGATTGTAAAACACAAATTAACTACAATATTAGATTAATTCTTACATAATTGTTCACCTTATAATTAGGTATTATTTGTCATTACTAATGAATTGATACCTAATCTATAGCGCTGTAATATAATATATCTTAAGAATTTTCCCCGAATAAATACAACTCAACCCTTTTGATGAATTTAATCATCCTGTGTGTGAGTAATAAATTTTCAGTTTATAGTAATTATTGTTCGCCAAGTAAATGACATTTTCAGAGGATCCATTTCGCCACTTCCTGATCCTCTGTCATTTCTCGATGTTTGAAAGGAACCTCAATGTCAACTTTGACCTCTACAAGGCAACGATAGTACTTAAAATAAAAGATGTTAACAAGTAGGGACGTCTTTATTTTTCGTAAACTATGTAGTTAACATTAAAAATATAAAGTCTTTTACAAATTTTCAGGAATATTACTAAAAAATACATATTTAAATCAATATTATTATATTCGGTTCAAATAATTGATTCAAATATATAAAAGCTTCAAGAATTAATGTAATCAAGCAAATTCGATCAAAAATTAAACTCAATAGTTTTAATAGTTAGATGAAGTCCAACCGAATTAAATGATAAGATGAATTCGAGTTTCACACCGTTGATTTAAATGCCAATTTCTAAGCACATCGAAGGAAAAAAAATAAAAACTAAGTAAATAAGTGTTCTTTTTCTTCTGACTTTTGGAACACGTTTACTTCGCTCTGTCATATCATTCGTCGAAGATATATTTGTACACACATGGCTGACTTCTCTTAATGATTGTCCGTTTGATTCTAACTACGATTATTTCATCCGTTTGTAATATTTATATAAACTTTCCCGCTTACATAAATCTATATTCTCATCTTCACGTTGGTTTGTTCAACTAGAAGATGCCAAGCTGGTTTTCTGAATTTTCTTCTTTTCACTTTGATTAAGTCAATAATAACTTATACGCTTCGATCATTGTCCTTTTGTAGATATTGGGTGTTGAGGGATATAAGACTTTAAACAGTATAAACATGTCCATAGTAAAAGGCAGATAAGTGGGGTCTAAATGCAATATCTTGTTACACATTTGAGTTATTTTACTATTACTTTTGCGACATCTTTGTTCATTTCATAGTATGGATAGAGCCAAACCGATATTTTATGACTGAAAAAATCCTAATCTTGATTTAGTGTCAAAAAGAAATTAAAGCTTAAATTACAACTCGGTACACGATCGTGTCAAGAGTGAAAATAAAACCAAAAGGATCTGTACAATTGGAAGATTTTTGGAGATTTAATGATGGTCTGCAGCACTGCATGTTGGTTTAGCTAATTTCTTCACATTCCCATAGGAAATTACAATTGAATGCTACCGAGACATTTTGGATGTATACAAAGACACACACAAATATTTAAGAAAATTACAATTTTTAATCCTTAATATTTTACCCATTCTCTATTTCAGTCCTAAAATATTTCATATTCTTACATTTAGGTCTTTAAATTAAGTAAAATATTATAAACGAGCTTTTTCACTAATGGTATTAGTTTTTCCATTAAAATATGAAATGTGATACTATCTTATTGGTCCAAGTAAGACTAATTCTAAACGTGAAAGATTATACAAGAACTAGGGTTCTTGTATATTTGTCGAAGATATATTTGATTAAGTCAATAATAATTTATACGATTCGATCATTATCCTTTTGTAGATATTGAGTGTTGAGTGATATAAGACTTTAAACGGTATAAACGTGTCGGTGATAAAAGGCCGATTAGTGGTGTTTAAATGCAATATCTTGTTTCCAGATATGAATTATTTTATTATTACTTTTGCGATATCTTAGTTCATTTCACAATGTGAATAGAGCCAAGTCGATATTTTATTATTAAAAAAAAAATCATAATCTTGATTTAGTGCGAAAAAGAAATTAAAGCTTAAATTATAACTTGGTATACAACCAAGTCAAGAGTTAAAATAGAACCAATTGTTACTATTGGAAGATTTTTGGAGATCTAATGATGGTCTGCATATTGGTTTAGCTAATTTCTTCACATTACCTTAGGAAATTACAATTGAATGCTACCTAGACTTTTGGATGTATACAAAGACTCACACATATATTTAAAAAACATACAACTTTAGTCCTTAATATTTTACCCATTTTCTATTTCATTCCTAAAATCTTTCATATTCTTACATTCAAATCTTTAAATCTAGTAAAATATTATAAACAAGTCTTTTCACTAACGGTATTAGTTTTTCTATTAAAATATGACATATGACACCATCTTATTAGTCCAAGAAAGACTAATTCTAAACGTGAAAGATAATATAAGTACTAGGGTATGCCATTGCAATTACAGTTGTTTTCCCAACTAGTCTATCGGATTTTTTTTTTTTTTAAATTAGAGAGATTTAAGATACATCACTAAAGATAGTGGTAATCCAAAGCTTTGACATTGAAATGACTAAAATATTTCGCAATATGAGAACGACTTTCTATATAAAAATTAAATCGTTTGCATGGGTTTAGCAAGTTTAACAAGTTTATCTCTCTTTAACATTAATTATCAACGGGACTTGGTTAATGATTCGTGTTTCTCCACCTCATTAAAGGGATTAATGCTGAAGTATCTAAAACGTGGCGATTATGTTGTCGGAATAACACAAAGCAACCGATATCAAAAAATATCTTGGCTCTTGGTTTTGCATTATAGCCAATTTACTCATGAATAATGTTGCCCAATAAAATATATGGAGGAGCGATACCAGAACTTCTCCTCAATTCTTGCGTTGTGCCATGATCAAAGCATGACTGGTCCCTCAGCTGAATTGCCTGTAGGTCGTTGCGGGGCTGGGAAAAACTTATCTCAGCGGTGTTCCGAACTGATGGGATGATTATGATAAGAGAAAATTTTTTATAATACAATAATGGAAAAGTCATGTCGTCTGGTAACCGACCTTAGCGCACATCACATTTTCTCTTTTTCTTAAAAAAGTAATGCATTTTCGATTTGTTATAAAGAGTTTTTTAGATAAAGTTTTTTTTCATTTTTTTCAATAACAAAGTATCGTTACCATTTTTTTTTAAGATTTCTTTTTGCACATTCCTTTCTGAAGTTCTGAAAATGTCTTTTGTCAGTTTCATTTTCTCAATTAACTTTTCCAGTTTTATGATAAAGTAGAGAAGAGAAAAAGGGAAAGTGGAAATTAATAGAAGTATGATTTTCATGGAAATCCTAAGCTACGGAAGGAACTAGAAGCAAAGTAAGAAATTTACTAGAGAATAAGTCATGGCATTCCATATCAAATGTCCTAGAAAAAAGTATGTTTAAGAAGAGGGACAATTTGCTCAGTAATCCTAAATATATTCTATAATTAATAATCTAATTATTGGTTTGTATAATTACAATTATGGACAAATATTGAGGATATTCAATTTGCACAACACGTGACAATTGTAATTACTGTTACTAGATTTTATAACAAATCTAAACCTAATCATCAGTTTTTACGCAAGTTTAAGAAATTCAAGACGGTTAGTGATAAATAGCCGTTTGGATAGTCCGTCATCTCAACCTATTACTCAAGTAGCTCCATGTAGTTGTTTGAATGGGCTAATGATTGGACTTCCTTAAGCTACCAGCTTCAAAATCAATGTTGTGAGACTTAATTTTGATAGTTGATTCGGACATATGAGGGAGACAAAGATTAAAAGGATAATTTGGATTGGATCATGGTTGGACCAAACCAACTTTGTGGAAAAATCAAATCAAACTGGATCGAACCGTATGGGTCAATCCAGACTTGACAAAACTCAAAATAGGAGAAGATAATATCTTATCCTTTGCTTAGCTTGATTCACTTTGCCTACATCTGGATCAATGTTTAAGGCTTGAATCATGATCACATCACAAACTCACAAAGGAAAGTGATGAGATTAGTTCAAAAAAGCATTTATGCATATTGTTTAATTAGTAATTAGTACTGTAGTGATTATATAACTAGTTATCTGCACTATCTTACTCGTTGCATGGAATTATATTATAAATAAATTATTGAATTCCTTGAAGACAAATCTAATTATGGAGAACACGAGCTAAAGAACTCTATAATGTAATATCAATGCAAAGGAAAATGAAAAGCTAAAGTTTCTACATAATACAACAAATATATATATATAATTTGTTATAACTAACTAGCAACTAATTGTACACGTGTTAGATAAAATGCTAGTTCATGCCATGACTCAACATCCAGCATTTTGATGGT
The DNA here is from genome assembly GCA_024138015.1 of Lumnitzera littorea. Lineage (NCBI taxonomy): Eukaryota > Viridiplantae > Streptophyta > Magnoliopsida > Myrtales > Combretaceae > Lumnitzera > Lumnitzera littorea. Next base: position 97,405,980 of record JAMXBB010000011.1, on the reverse strand, counting down.
TCATACCACCCCACCCCCTCTCAAGGTAATGCTTGATGAAGGCCCAACTTGACGCAAAAAGAAGCCAAATGAACAATAGAAATGGATTTGGTGAATAAATCAACCAACTGCAACTGAGAGGAAATATGACTAGTATAAAGAAACCCACTAAAAAGATGATCATGGATGAAGTAAATATTGATAGAGATGTGTTTAGTGCAATTGTGAAAACAAGGATTAACAACAAGTTGAATAACTAACTTGCTACCACAATGTAATGGAATAGGAAGAGATAGAGAAACACCCGAGTATGATAAAACATAAGAAATCCATAAAAGCTCCTTAGTAGTAGCACTTATGCTCCTATACTCAACTTCGGTTGAAGAAGTGCTAACAATTTGTTGTTTCTTGGTCTTCCAAGAAATAATAGTGTCCCGAAAAAATGCAATAACTACTCAAGGATTTGCGATCTACTAAAGAAGAGCCCCAATCCACATCACTATAAGCTATAAGATCAAGTATAGAATCAGCTGGGTAAAATAAACCCAAAGTAGAGGTTCCCTTTAAGTTACGTAAGACATGAACAACAACATTGAAGTGTCCAATATGAGGCTCCGAAAGAAACTGACTCCAGTGATGGACAACATAAGAAATATCAGGACGAATAATGGTAAGATACAACAATCATCCTACAAACCTTCTATATTGCAATAGATTAGACAAAACAGCAAAATCATCTTTAAACAAGTTGGAATCAGTAGGCAAGGGAACAGCTACAGGATGACAATCAGTTAAGCCAACATCAAGTAATATATCTAGAATAAATTTGTGTTGATTCACTAAGATGCCTTGAGAAGTACGAGACAATTCAAGACTTAAGAAAAAACGAACTTCCCCTAAATCCTTGATAGTAAATGCATCGTGTAAAGCTAGTTTAAGTACTAAAATAGCAGCAATATCAATCCTTATGATTAACAAATCATCAACATAAAGAAGCACAATAGTAAACGCAGTCCCTATTTGCTTTACAAACAAGGAGGAATCACTTTCGGATTTAATAAAACCATAACGAATAAGAAATTGAGAAATTTCAACATCCCACTATCATGATGCTTGCTTAAGTTCATACAAGGAACGTTGAAGCTTACAAACTTGCCCTTGTTTAGCTTTAGTATATCCTTGAGGGGGAATCATATAGACCTCCTCATTAAGAAAACCATGCAAAAAAGCATTGTTAATATTCAACTGAAACAAAGGCTAACCTCATACTGAAGCTAAAGTAAGCAAAATACAAACTGACCCTAGCTAACTTAGCTACAAGAGAGAAGGTGTCTTGATAATCAACACCCTCAATCTTATTGTAACCCTTTGCCACTAAGCATACTTTGAATCTTTCAACACTACCATTAGGTTTGTATTTAACTTTCTACACCCATTTAGAACCAATAGGTTTTCTACCTAGAAGTAAAGCGGACAACTCCCAAGTATTATCAATTCAAGTGCCTTAAGTTCATGATTCATAGCACCAACCCAATCTAGATGTTTAGCTACTTATGCATAACAACTAGGTTCTTAAGTAGTTAAAACTAGTGCCAAAGATCAAACAGTCATGAAGATAAGTATGAAGAGAAGTAAGATCAAACGGGGGATAAGGACAAGGAAAAATAAAAGATTGTGGTTTAGTAATAGAACACTGAAGTTGATGAACATAATTTAACAACCAAGAAGGTTTGGCAAGTCCTATAACTATAGGATCGGATTTAGTACGTAAAGTTTAGAGTAATCGATTAAAGGATCCAATCGAGCCTAAATTATAAGACAAAGTTAGAAGTATTAATAAAAGAAATCCCGTAAGTTTGAATTTAGAAAAATAAGTAATAAAATAATAGAATATTATAATATCAAATTATAAATATATTACCCGTTATTTATCGAAAATGCGTAAAAACAAGTTTCAATAACTAACAAGATGTTAGAGATAAATTATATGCACACTAAAAATAATATAATAACATAAATAATATTTAAGAGTATTTACTTATACTCCATATGTATTTACGCCTAGGTGAAAATGTACGAAATTATTTAAAATACATGAAAAATACTAAAAATGTTAAATAATTAAAGAAAATTACAAAAAAAATCAAGGAAAAATTAAAAAAAAATCCAAAATTTTGGGAATTGTCCAAATCTAGGTTGTGGCAAGTCAAGGTGGAAAGAAAAAAATTGGATCAATTAAATTAACACAACTAAAAAGTCAAAATGAAAGAGATAAGCCTAATTATCAACTCAATTTAATGCACAAAAACCTCCTAGAGCTCTATAAATAGCCAAACTTATTTAGAAGCTCATTTGAGCAATTTTTAGAGTTAAAAAAATAAAGAGAACTGAAATAAGAAAGGGTTAGAGTTTTTAAAAAAAATTACAAAAATTCTATGCAATTAATGCAATTAGACTAAACCCACGACCTGCCACCAACTGGGACCAAACCGCCGCCATCACCACACCCTACACCCACCGCTTGGACCGGTCAACAACCTTAAGACTATCACTAAAGGCCAGATGTCACGCCCCGAAGCGGCAGAGTTGTAACAACCCCCGCCGTGTAAACCATCCTAAGATAGAAGTTGGCCTTACAACCGCTATCTTAGACCTGATCTACATAAGGCGTCAACGACTAACTCGCTTTGAAGTAAACAGTTTGTAATTTAAATAAATCATTAATCTAAGAAAGTGAGGAAATATATATATGCTATAATTCAGCTATTATAATTAAGGTTTACAATATTTCTCCGTAATATATTTCCTAGTTATTACATTATTCAAAATGAAAAGTTTTAAAGTAAAAACTTAAACCTTAAAAGTATGTGTTTATTCTTCACATGTTTTTCCTCACTCCCCAAGATCAAACAGTTGCTAGCTTCATAGTAGTTGTTGCCGCTTCTTAGCCAGCACCTGCACGATGTCTATAGGGATGTGAGCAACCACAGCTCAGTAAGTAGGGACGGAGGGCTTAAAACTATACCATACACACATCAAGGTTTTCAATCACTTATTAGGTGCAATGTATGTGCAAGCAAATGCCATCGTACAACGTTGTCCGGCCCATTGTGAGATTAAAGAAATTGCGTCCGCTCTAATCCGGGTTGAGGAGTTGCCGTTAATGCAACAGCTCACGACTAAACCCAGGCTTGTGTAATGGAGACCTTGCTCCTCCCGCGATTACCTTCGAACCACTGTCTTCACCCCCGCCGCGACCTCCTCTCCTGTCACTTAGTTCGACTGAGGATGAAGAAGGGATCATTTTGCAATCCTGCGCTATCCCTTCCGAAGAGGTCAGTATTTGGCCGGATAGTCCTAAGTTCCCCTAACGGGTTACCATGCATGTCCGATTATAATTACTGGTCGGATATTTAATTAAGTCCAGTTTAGGGTGATCAATCATTACATACAATTCATACAATATTTGCTAGAGCAACAAACAGAATCATAACATCACCCATAATCAAGCACATACATACATTTAAGCTATCTAACAAGCATAATCTTAAGCCTCCAAAATACAACATCGTATTAATCCCAACTTACCTCGACTCCTCGCTCACTCACTCAAGGTCCGATTTGCTCAGGCCATCGCCGATCATCCCTATAACACGAACATAGTTTTAGCTTTTCATATAAATATTACAAGTTCATTTTATTCTATAACGCTTATTGTTAGGTTTTGTTTAAGGTTTAATATGCCTAATTATCTAGGTATTAAGTCTTTTACCATTATTCTAAGTTTAGGGTTAGGTTCAGGTTCGGTTTTCGCATCGATTTCTAAATTAGGTTTTTAGTTTGATTTCTAAGTAACGTTTTAGATTCCAATCCCTAGAATTCCGTTCCAACCCATAATGTGAAATTAATCACATTACCTCCCGATCTCCTAAATACCATTATTACCTCTAATTAGTATTTTATTCCATCCGATACACTTAAATCCCTATTTGTGTACCGAATTTACTCCTAATGTAAGAAATTTTTTACATTTTTCATATAATTACATAAATTCAAGTTTCTTATCAGATTTATTATATATATCTATTATTTATATAATATCAATTTTTATCCTAATATTTTCTATTTATTATATTTTCAAAAATTACACATTATGCATTATTGCATATTATGCACATAATACATTTCTAATATTTCTATCACTCTAATTATCATCTCTAAACATCAATTATCATTTCAAAACGTCTAAATTCATCCTAAATCAGATTTTACCCCAATTTATCCTAATTTACAAAATTATCTTAAAATGTACTATTTTTCCATATTACCTATTTACTACATAATTAACCTAATAATTACATCTAATACTCTAATTGCTACAAGTATCATACTCCATCAGATTTTAACATCCTAAAACATCTATTTATTCACTAATTCAGTAATTAATCTCCTAATCACCTAATTAACTCCAAATTACCCATTTTATGCCTCATTTTAGGGCCTAAAAATTATCTAAAAATTTTGAAAATTAATTTTTGAAAACGGGCTTCATAGAATTGTTCTATATCATCTAAGTAATCTACAGAAAAATTTTGGGCTTGAAACTACACTCCTAAGGTCATTTATTTCTAAAACAAAATGTGCTCGGTTTTGTACAATTTCTTAAGGATCATATATTACATGATATAATTTCATCAAAATAATATTTTTCCTACAAACTACATAAAAAAATATCCTAGAATAACAAAATTCATAATTTTATAATTATATTTACTATTTTTACAAAATTACACAAGATTTGGGCTGGAAATTGGACTCACCATTTTGGGTGGCTCCGGCCACCGCGGGCCGCCGTGGCCTTATCGGCTGGCCTGGGCGCTGCCACCACCGTGTGGTGGTGGTGGCCGTCCACTTCCAGCTGCTCGTCTGGTGGGGTTTCCTTTTAAAAGCCTTAATTGCACAGTTTTTTCTAATTTTTTTCTAAACCGAATTTTTCTCTCAATTTTCGACTCTCCCTAATTTTCTCTGATTTCTAACTGTCCAAATGAGTTCCTGGATTTTTCCTGCTATTTATAGGGTTTTAGGGGATTTATTGTGCATTAATTTGGACAAAACAAGTGCTTTATCCCTAAATTTTTGGCTTTTATGTTGTTCTAATTTAATTGGTTGATTTTTCTTTTTCAGATTCTGACTTGCCACGACCAACCTTGCATCACTCCACACCCTTCTGATTTTTTTCTGATTTTTCCACAATTATTTTATAATTTTCTTTAATTATTTGCTTAGTTTTTGGCCAATTTAGGTAATTTCGCGTATTTTTATCTACACTTAAATACGTGTAAGGTACACGTGAACATTCCTAATTATTATTTTGGTCATTCTAAAATTTTTAGTATACATATAATTTATCTCTAGTAATTTATTAATTATTATATGACACTTTTCGCCTTTTCGGTAATTAGTAATTATTATGCTTAAAATTTGAAAATTTTATAGTCTCTTATTTTATTACTTATTTTCTTAAATTTAAGTTTACGGGGTCATTTTTACTGATATTCTTCTCAATAGTTTATAATTTGGGTTTGATCGGATCTTTTAACCAATCGCCCTAAACCTTGGGTTCTAAATTCAATCCTACGGTAAATTGGCTTAGCTTTGGGGCTTACACCGAAAGCCCAATAGCTAAGTAAGTCCAATTCCTACCCAATTTTATATAATTTATTAAAATTATTAATTTTATCTAGAAAATTATAAATTTTATTATTCTAATGTTTTATGATATGTAGATTTAAGGAAAAATATTGATCTAATTTAATTATATCTGAAAATATACTGTTCTTAAGAAATTGCGTAAACCGAAGTATATTTCGATTTAGAAATAAATAACTTTAAGAGTGTTGCTTTAAGCTCAAAATTTTTTTGTAGACTACTTAAGTAATATAGGACAATACTATGAAGCCCTTTTTCATAAATGAAATTTCGAAATTTTTAAGTAATTTTTAGGCTTTTGAAATATATTTATAATTAGGGATTTTAGAGTTAATTAATGATTAATTGAATAATTACTAATTTAACATATAATTAGGCGTTTTAAGATATTTATATTTGATGTGGTATGATAATTGTAGTATTTAGGTTGTTAAATGTGATTATTAGGGGTATTATGTAATAATATGTGTAATTTTAAGAGTATGTGAATTGGAATTATAATAAATATAAAATAATTGGTTAAAATGGATAATATAATAATAATATTAATATATAATGAATCTAATAGAAAACATAAATTTAGGTAATAATATGAAAAATATAAAAATTTTCTTATATCAAAAGTAAATTCGGTATATAAATAAGGATTATAATATACCGAATAAATTAAAATACGGCTTACGAACCAAAAGTGATACTTAGAAGACTTAAGCCTAATGTGATTAATTTCATATTAGGGTTTGGAACATATTTTTAGGATTTATATATAATACTTGTAATTACAATTGATTTAGAACCTAAATCGAAATTAGATTTGGAAACCAAATCCTAAACTAACCTAAAATGAATTAGTAATAAATAATATGTATATATGAAGAATTGAGTTAAATCATAACTTAGAGTATATATATATCATCAAGATATAAATACTAAAAGCGTAGTTATATTATAGGACACACAAAAACGAATCAACCTATGACAAGTGAGTAAGCAAACCAAGGATTCCAAGTAAGTTGAGTTTAAAACTTCATCATATTTTAGAGTACTATTTTAAAGTATGTGGAGGCTTAAGATTGTATATGACTGTGTTTGTAAGTGGTTATATATGCATGTGTTTGCATATCAGATTTTGTGCTGAAATCTGTGTTGTATTTGGTGATTGGTGTGAATTAAATTGTGTGAAATTATTTGATCACCTTAAATCGTACCTAATCATAACTAACGTAAATACCCTAATTAAACATGCATTGCAACTTTTTAGAAGATCATTAGGATTCTCCAACCAAACATCAACACCTTCGAAAAAGATAGCGTTGGATAGCATAATAATCTTTTCCTCATCCTTAACCGAATTAAGTGATAAGAGAGGAGGTCGCAATAAGGATGAAAGCAATAGTTTGAAGGATCATCATAGGGGGAGCAGTGTCTCCATTACATAAACTTAGGTTTAGTTGTGAGCTATTGCATAAATATGAAAACTCCTTATCTCAGATTAGAGTAAGTGAAATTACTCTGATTTTATAACGAACCGAACTACTTTATGTGATGGCACTTGCTTGTTTCATTGCATATAATTAATTGTTTGATAACCTTGTTCATGTTTGTTATACATTCATAAGTCTCCAATCTAACTTACTAAGCTATGGTTGCTCATAGCTATATAAATTTTCTTACAGGTTCTGACTAATATGCTGCAATATAATTATCATAAGGTCAATTTCTTTTGAAACTACGAGGGAGTGAAGATTAATTAGATGTACAGTTAAGTTTGTTACTATTCTGTTAGTATATTCTAGATTTATGAACTGATATGTGATATGTAAGTTAACAAACTGTTATAATATGTGAAATCTTTTGGGAATTCTACAACAATGTGAATATAATTATATATATAACTTAAGGATCTTTAGCTTTTTATGTACTAAGCTATTTACTTTAAAGCGAGGAGTCATTAACGCCTTGTATAAATTATATTTATAATAAAGATTATAAGCTCAGTCACTATCATAAGTTGGTTTACACAATGGAACTTTTGTGATTCTATGGCTTCAGGGCGTAACAGGTGTTCTACATGGCTTAGAAAACTTGCAAACAGCAATTGGCAAGGGAGAAGCTAATGGAATCGAATAGGGATCTATTATAGAAACAAAAGGAATAGAAGTGGGGTTGGACTAACCAAGTAAAAGACCAGAATTAGGAGCTTAAACACTAAATGTGCAATCAGATGGAACAAACTAAGAAGGGAAAAACCTCTGACTCTATAGCTAAAGGAACATGTGGTAAACCAATAGAATGTTCAACTTATCTTGTTGTAGTAGAGGAAACTGTATCATCCTTAAAAGAAAATATAGATTCATAAAAAACATCTCTACTAACCAACACTTTCTTAGTTTCAAGATCGTATACCTTATAATCTTTGTGACCAACTGCATATCCCAAAAAGATGCACTTTGAACCCCCCAAATCAAACTTATCCAAAGATTTTGGACTAGTAGTAGCATAACATGAGCATCCCATAACATATAAATGACCATATGAAGGTGGTTCACCAAATAACACCTCATAAAGAGTCCTCCATTAAAGAATAGACATAGGCATGACATTGATAAGATAAGTAGCAGTTAAAATATACTCCCCCTAAAAACTCTTAGATAAATAAGCATGAATTCTCAAAGCTCGAGTTACATTCTACTCTTCCATTTTATTGTGGAGTGTGTATAATAGTCCTTTGATGAGAAATCCCAAATTTAACAAACAAAGCCTGACAATGATATCATAGAAATTCTACTCCATTATTCAATTGTAAGACCCCCAATCAGCTACCTAAAGTATACCTCGTAGAATTTAAGGCAATCGATTAAAAGATCCGATTAAGCCTAAATTATCAAATAAAGTTAAAAATATTAGTAAAAGTGATCCCATAAGTTCGAATTTAAAAAAATAAGTAATAAAATAAAAGAATATAAAATTTTGAAATTTTAAGTATATAACTCGTTATTTATCAAAAATATATAAAATACATTCCGATAACTAATGAATCACTAGAAATAAATTATATATATACTAAAAATCATATAATGACTTAAATAATATTTAGGAATATTTATTTGTACTATATATGAATTTACATGGAGGTAAAAATACGCGTAATTACTTAAAATACGCGAAATGTGTTAAAACAATGATAAATAATTAAATAAAATTCATAATTAATTAAGAAAAATCAGGAAAAATGAGAAAAAATCCCAATTGAGGCGTGGCAATCTAGAATTGAAGAAATAAAAGTAACTAATCAAATTATAACAAATAGAAAGTAAGAAAAAGAAGAGATAAGGCAATTATCAAATCAATTTAATACACAATAATTCCCCAAGACCTCTATAAATACCTTAAATTTTTCAGAAGCTCATTTTGGATGTTAGGAAGTTTATAAAATTAGAAAAAGGTAAAATTGAGAGTAAATTAGGGTTTTAGAAAAAAATCACAAAAAAAAACTATACAATTGGGACTTCTAAAGAGAACTCAAACAACTGATAGTGGACGGCCACCACCACCACATGGTAATGGCAGCGCCCAAGTGGGCTGACATACCCATGGCCACCAATGATGGCCGAAGCCACCCAAACTAGTAAGTTTAATTTCCAACCCGATTTCGTATAAATTTATAAAAATAGTGTAATTTTATAAAAATAGTAAATATTCTTAAAAAATTGTGAATTTTGTTATTCTAGAATATTTTTGTATTTAGTTTTTAGGAAAATATATCCCTTGATATATAGTCCTTAAGAAATCATGCAAAACCGAGCATATTTCGGTTTAGAAATAAATGACCTTAAGAGTATAATTTTGAGCCCAAAATTTTTATATAGACTACTTAGGTGATATAAAACAGTGCTATGAGGCCATTTTTAAAAATTAATTTTTGAAATTTTTAAATAATTTTTAGGCTTTAAAATAATGCATAAAATGGGTAATTTAAGGTTAATTAAGTAATTAAATGGGTAATTACTTATTTGATGCACAATTATATGTTTTAGGATGTTGAAACCTAATGGAGTATGCTATTTGTAGAATTTGGAGTGTTAGATATAATTATTAGCATATTATGTAGTAAATATGTAATAGGTAAAAAAATGAGAAATTTTGAGTTAATTTGGTAATTTAGGGTAATTATGTTCAAAATCTTATTTGGGATGAATTTAGATATTTGGAATATTATTTGATGTTGGGAGATGATACATTTTGTACACATTAGGTGATAATGTGTAATATGTAATTATGAGAAATTAATAATTAGGAAAATATTGGTTAGAATTGGTATTATGATAATAATAGGAATATACAATAAATCTGATAGGAAACTTAAATTAGCATAATTATATGAAAAATGTAAGGTTTTCTTATAATGGAGGTGAATTCGGTAATTAAATTAGGATTCGGATGTACCGCACAAACTAGAACACTAATTAGAGACTAAAAACGATATTTAGAATATTCAAAGATAATGTAATTAATTTCACATTATGAGTCAAAATGATTTCTTAGGGTGTATATATAAATTTCTAACCAAAAACTAAGTTAAAAACCTAATTTAAAAATCGATATGAAAACTAAAACAGAACTCAACACGATTCAAGAAGAATTATAAAAAACTTAAGACCTAGATAATTAGGTATATTAAACCTTAAGCTAAATATAACAATAAGTGTTATAAAATAAAAACTAATCTATAACAATTATATGAAAACTGAGACAACGTTAATATTATAGAGATGATCAGCAATGGCCTGAGTGAGTTAGACCTCGAGTAAGCAAGCGAAGAGTTCAAGTAAGTTATATTTTAGAAGCTTGAGATTATACTTGATTATGTTTATTAGATAGTTGGTTATATACATGTGCTTGATTATAAGTAATGCTATGATTCTGTTTATTGTTCTAGCTTGTATTATATAAAATGATTGACCACCCTAAACTAAACCTAATCAAATATATGACCTATAATCATAAATCAAACCTATATAGCAACCCATTAAGGGAAACCTAGGATTCTCCGGCCAAATATCGATCCCTTTGAAAAAGATAGCACTGAATAGCATAGGATAGCATAATGGGTTTCTTCTTCATCCTTAGTTGAACTAAGTGACGAGTAAAGAGGTCACGACAAGGGTAAATTCAATGGTTCGAAGGTAGTCGCAGGAGAAACGGTGTCTTTATTGCATAAGCCTGGGTTTCGTCATGAGCTATTGCATTAACGGCAACTCCTCAACCCGAATTAGAGCGGGTGCAATTTCTCTAATCTCACAATGGGCCGGACAACGTCATGCGATGGTATTTGTTTGAACGTACATTGTACCTAATACTTTGGTTGATAACCTTATTCGTATTTGTGGTATAGTTTTAAATCTCCGTCCTAACTTATTAAGCTGTAGTTGCTCACATCCCTATAGCCATTGTTGCTGGTGCTAGCGATGAAGCGGCCTATAATCACCTTGACGCTAGCAATTATTGGATCTTGGAAAGTGAAAAAAAACATTTAAAGAATAAACATATATTTTTAAAGTCTAAGCTTTTATCTTAGAATTTTTCATTTCTAAATAATGTATTAACTAGAAAATAGATTACAGTGAAACATTATAAACGTTAATTGTAATAACTGAATTCTAGTGTATATATATATTTTCTTACTTTCTTAGGTAAATGACTTATTAAAATTATGAACTGTTTACTTCAAAGTGGGTTAGTCGTGGATGCTTTATGTAAATCAGGTCTAGAATAGCGATTGTAAGGCCAACCTCTATCTTAGAATGGTTTGCACGGCAAGGCTGTTACAACTCTACCGCTTCGAAGCATGACATCAATCACACAAATTTTTGTACAAGAGAAAAATTATCAGAAAGGTAATGAATAAAAGTTTCAAGTATATGACAAGTTTGGGACTTATCATTCATCAAATAAGTCTAAGTAGTATGAGAACAATCATCCACAAGAGTAAGGAAATAAGATGCACCCGAAAGTGATGAAGTCCTCTAAGGTCACCAAATATCTACATGTAGTAAATGAAACAATGTCGATGAATGATGAGTACTTTCAAAAGGAAATTTATGAAATTTAGATTTATGACAAATCTCACATAAAAAGTTGGTTCTATCAAGGGAATTAGAAGGAAACAAGTATTTAATCTTCAAAAGTGAAGAATGTCTAAGTATGGCATGAAACAAATGTAAAGAATCAGAATTATCACATGAAAAAGTATATGCCTAATGCTGTTCACAAGACCTATACCACTAGAATTACCTAATTGTTTATGGAGAAGAATATAAAGACCATTGGCAGCATGTGCTGTAGCAACAGTTCTCTTAGCGGTCAGGCTTGAAAATAAAGAAAGGAAGAGTTAATGGTGATCAAGAGTTGCTTCTCACTCAAAACTTATGATATAGATAACAGATTATAAGTAAAATTTGGTAAGTATAACACTATATAGTATAAGGTTAGGTGTAATAACAACAATACCAACAATAGTAACATATTCAGTGCTACCATAAGGAAGAAAAACTTAAATTGGTTTATCAAGAGTATAAAGATTAGACAATAATGATTTGTGTGGTGTCATATGATCAATGGCATCGAAATCTACCACATGAGCACATAATTTGTTATGAAAAGTGCTAGAATTAGTACTACAAATACCAATTGAATGCACTGTATTCACCACCAAACTACGACCTAAGTCATGTAAGAGTTGTCCCTGCTGTCCTTTCATCATTCGATACATCTCCTAGCACATATTCTATATAACCATTGGATCAAAACAAGTATTGCCTCTTGTAATTTGTCTTGAAACAAAATTTATGTCAATGAAACTAACAAGTGGTGTATCTAAGTATCCCAACTGTGACGAACATGTTTCAACCACTACTGCATATCCTCTTAGTTTGGATCTAGAAACCCATTTTCCCTTGTACCAATCCAAATATCCAATAATTTGAGAGTAATTATCAACCGTAAGACATTCGTTTCTACAATGTTTACACACCATTTTCACGGCTTACCCTTTCTTTCTATCAAAACTCATAAAGTTCCTACTTTCTCTATTAGCAAATAAGGCCAAACCTTCAACATCAGTAGTATAATAACTAGTAATTTTCTTCTACTTCTCAACTTGCTAAACCAAATAGAACACCTTAGTCACAATAGGAATTGGATCCATCAACAATATATGATTTTGCACGAATTCAAAACCATCATTCAAGCCCATTAAAAATTGCATCACTCTATTATCTTATTCATACACTGTAGTAAGCTTAACTAAAGCACAAGTACAATAATCTATTCGTCCACATTCACATGTTGGATAACTATTTAGGGCTTGTAATTCATCCCATATCCTTTTCAGCTTGTTATAATACGCATTCAAACTTAAATTCCCTTGCTTCAAGTTATAAATTTCATGTTGCAATTGAAAAATCAAAGGCTTATTTCCCTGTCCATATTGCTCTTTAATTTCATTTCACAATTCAATCGCTAATTTAGCATACAAATAATTATGTTATATATTAGTCGTAATTGAATTTAAGAGCCAACCACATATCATATAATCATTCCTTGTCCAATGGATCAGATTTAGTGAATCATCTCTAGGTTTTGTTATTGTTCCATCAACAAAGCCTAATTTCAATTTAGTACCTAAACCCATCCTAATCATATAAGTCCAAGCCAAATAGTTTATTCCATTAAAAACTATGTTTCCAATCACCATTCCTAGATTATCCGAAGTAAAAATGTACAAAGGATTAGATGAAATCATATCTCCTTGATTAACTCCAACATTTACCAATTGATTATTCATATTTGATTAATTTCGATTGAGAAAACCAATACAGCAAATAAGATGAATCTACAAACTACAAGAATTCAACCACACTAAGAATCATGGAACAATGAATACCTGCTCTAATACCATATTGAATTCCTTGAAGACAAATCTAATTATGGAGAACACGAGCTAAAGAACTCTATAATGTAATACCAGTGCAAAGGAAAATGAAAAGCTAAAATTTCTATACAATACAACAAATATACATATGCAGTTTATTAGAACTAACTAGCAACTAATTGTATGCATGTTAAATAAAATGCTAGCTCGTACTCTCACTCAACGTCCAACATTCTCACGGTTCATATAAATCATATTAAGAATATTCATATTGTCACCAAAAGTAGCTAAATTAATTAGCCAATGATAGATAATGATGATATCGCCATACCCTTTTTTCTTTTTTTTCTTCTTTTAGGGCCATTATACATTATCACTAAAGAAGGAATAAATGAACTCGATTCATTTCATTGGGAGATTAATATTCATACCACTAAATTAAAATGATCTTCAAATGATATGACCATATAATACCCACCATATTTTGTCAAATTAATAAAAAGGCAAAATAATCAGCACATGAGTTATATTTATACATAACATTAATTTAACATTGTTTGATATGGCTCCCATACATACAACTTGACCATAGTTATTCACGATATTTAAAGCAACAGACATCAAATGTTGGCGAAATGTTCAAGGGATAAATGTTTTGAGAGGAGGAGAAGTAAAGCCTCTAAAGCGCAAGCCATTGGCAATGATTTTATAAGTAGCTTTTGTCTAGTGAATTCCATCCTAATCTGTAAAATTGAAGGATTCAAGCAAAGATTATAGCTTGGTTGACCATAGAGTGCAGAGAAATTAAAGTTGTAAGGTCTACCGCCTCCACAATAAGCACTTAAAGTCCCACCAGTAAATCTTAAAAAAGCATCATGTGTTTATTTGATCAATTTGTGATATATATCAAAGTATATGATTCACTTTTAATAAGAGCTATCTTAATTTTTTTTTTAATTATAATATCAAGGGGAAAATGATTTCTTTCATCAAATAACACGCATGTATTAAGTTCACATCCATTAATACTATGAAAATATTTTAAAGAGTATAGTTAAATCATTCGTAGTCCAAGATCCAAGTCAAAACATGAAAGTGAAAAAGAGGATTTATAAAAAGCTACTTGCTTACCATATTTAAGGGGTTTGAGATAGAATTGCAAGGCAACACTACAATAATCAGTGTAAACAATCATTACTTGAGGATAATTATTTCTTAGTATTTAAAGGGCTTGTTTGAGATTCTCATTATAATACTCAGAGAAAGCGTTGTATGCCTTCAAACACCCATTTTCTAGGTCATAGTCCATTTGATTCAGGCTCTAAAATATTGTTAAGTACACTGCGTGGCAACCAATAAGCAGATTCCCAAGAACTACGATATTTGTAACAGCCTCTTTTATTAATATCTACAACATGTGTTTTAAATATACCCATTATTACTTGAGGGGAAAAACAAATTAGAATATATAGCTCTCATAGTATCTTGAAATTAAGGAACTCTAAAATACTAATGTCCTATTTATTTTGTTAAATGGAATAAAGAGCGAATAGAATTTTAATTCATTATGAATGGAATAAGGAAGGATTGATCATTACGTTGTTCGTTGGCATAAAAAGGCAAGTGAGGAATATACCTGTAATAGAAAGTGAAAGACTAAATTACCCTCATCTCTTTCTTGTTACACCACCTCCAATCTACCACATATGACCACAACAACACAAGCAACCACAATTGCCATCTAAGAAACCCTAAACAAAACAAATGACCACAACTTTGTGTAGGTTAGGAATATAATATAAAAAAGGAATTTCAATCATCCACGACCCACATGGCATAACAAACATAGGATACATGTCAAATTTTTGTTCTAAATCTAATGGCCTACAAAATCCAATGACCACAAACATAGATCTAACTTGCATTCATGATTCAACTGCCCCTATGGTTGCCTCCATTCCCATATCTACAAAAACTCTTATCTCTTTCTCTCTCTCTCTCCCATCCAAGTTGGTTTATGGGTCTTGATTCCCAGATCTACGAGTGGTCATGGCAAAGTGTGAGTTATCATGGTGGTAGTAGTGGTGGTGCACTATGGTACGACGGTCAGTGGTGGTGGTGCATGGTGGTGCAACGGTCTATGGTAGTGGTGCGTACTGGCATGATGGTCTATGTGTGATGGTGGTTGTGTCAACGAAGAAGAAGAAATGGTTAATGTTAGGGGGCAATATTGAAATAGAAAAGGAAAAAGGTATTGAATTGGAATTTAGAGATTGAGACAAGGAATCTATATTCAATAAATTCACGTAATAAGCTTTACATAGAATCCCCATTCGATTAACTAAATGTGGTAATACATAAGGAACGAGAGAGGAATGGAATAGTCATTCCCCTAAAGTGAACATGTCGTAAATAATATAAAGTAGTTATTTAAGGATATGGATCCTCCAAAATTACTTTTTTCTAAAATTTTCTATATTTATTTCATTAAAATATTATCACATGTAATCACCGGTTAATATTAAGAAAAAAAAAAAAAAAAAAGAGGATGTGTGTTATAGTAGTGTTATAAGATATTTTAAAAATCTAGATAGTTTCGATCAATGTATTATAAGTTTAAGGGATAAATATTTGTTGTCCCCATTTTCATCATTTGGCATAGAAGAAAGCTACCAAACTGTTGCAAAATCCATGAGCTTTACTTCTATATTTCACATGACTAGAGATAATTACTTTTTATATATTTTAAGAATTCTTAGGTAGTATTATTATGAAGTTGGAGTTTATTTGAAGCACATTATATAGAGCTAACAGCTTTATACTTTTCCAAAATGTGTAGATTCTTTTTAACTAATATATTCTTTTTAACTACAATAAGGAGAGAGAAGTGGAATATGATCTACTAAATTTGAAAACCAATAGGATGTTAGCCTAAAATGTGTAAATTGAGCCATAAAAAGGGAAGAAGACCATTTCCACGGTGACAAATTTATTTGAAATTCAAGAAGTATACTAGGGATCCACTTGTTGAAAAAAAATAATTATTGAAAAGACCATTTCCACTATGTTAAAATTTCAAGAAGTATATTAATGGTCCCTTCATCGAAAACCTTGCTAGAAAAGAACATCTATTCATATTAATATGTAATGTGTATGAATTAGTGATAGATAAGTATTAATAATATTTAGAAACTTCTTAATAATAGTGGATAGTTTTTGATAAACTATTATTATTGTTTTCCCATATTAGAATTTTACTGTTCCTTATAGTATAATTGAAGCTTATCTCCTTGGCTAGAAAAGGGAAATCGCGCAGTATGGATGAGCACGAAACCAAACCAAACATTTGGTTATCTTACTTCTTTTACAATCAATTAGTTTAAAAATCAATTCCAATTGAGATTTTTAATTCACAGTTCAGGGGACCGTAAATCATAGAAAGCCTACATGAAAACTGAGGAAATATAAACAAATGAAAATTACTTATAAATGTTATAGCAAGTTTCAAATTTTTATAAGCAATCCTTTGAAATTCATATAACACGACATGTTAACAATTATTAATTAAATATAACGTTTTAGATGCTATTGATAAAAAATCATTACTTTTTTTTTTTTAACTATGTTATAACTTGGAGATAAGAAATTCAAGCTTCGTTTATCCTATTAGGAGATAAGTATTTATATTACTAAATTATAACTGGTCTAAAAGCATTAACAGAAAAAAAAATGACATGTAAGATTATGGAAGATATGCTCCAAATAACACGTTTTTATAGGGAGTATTGAATGCTAAAATAATTTGTCCACGTATTAGTCCAAAATCCTAATGTATTTGCATATTTTTCCTCTTTTAGTCTAAACAAAGAAGTTTGGCAAGAAGGGCAAAAAAAAAATCCATGTAAAGAATATTTTTCTCCTCTAATTATCTTTCGATTTGATGGAGAGAACTGCAAATGTTATGCTGCTAAACATAGTTTAGGTCCTTTTTAACGTACATAACTGTAGCGTTAGTAATAGCTTGAACTACGACATGCACAGAAGGTGTAAGCTGCTCGATGGTTGGACCCAAAAAGAATGGATAATTAAAATCATTTGCACCAATCTCTCCCATGAAGAAGATTGATTCGTTGAAATATCTTTCACATTCTGAAAATAAATCATAAGGAAAAACTTATTTAACCCTTCAAAAACCAAAACTTTTTTTTTTATGTTTGCTGTCAACTACTATATATAATACAAATATTTAAAAAAGAAGTATCGAATCTAATATATTCATTAAAAAAACTAATGTTGATCTCATTTAGTATACAATGGCCTTAACCATCAAAATCAAAATTTAATTTGAGAAAAGGTTGCACAAAAGAAACATCGTCATTTCAAATATGCTATGCATTGCGTTAAATAATAATGTCAATGGTCCTTAGATTTTGAATTTTACTAAAATTCTTTTAATAGATTTGTTCTTAAACATTTTCTAAAAGGTCTTTTTTTTTTTATTGATATTACAATTTTCGAGAAAGGAGAACTAAACCAATCAGCACATAATAACATGTGAATTTCGAAGGAAGATTGTCCAATATTTCCAATCAAGCAATTGTTAGACCTCATTCATTAAATTCTACTTTGGTATTGGAAAGTTTTATGGAAAATAAGAGAGAGAGAATCAGATTTAGCTACTATATCAGAATCTATCGGACCATGAAATATATTAAATAACTTTATATAATTAAATAGGTTCTAATAAGAAAAGAATCATGTATCATAGAATAAGTTTTTGTTTCAAATCGTTGAAACATTTACGTACAGTTATGGGATAGGGATAAATATATAACCCTACCACTCACTTTGAAATATATATGAGAAACTCATAAAACATATAATATAGGGTTTATATTATTTGTTATCCGCTATTTTTTCAATGTTGTATAGATTACTATGTAATTCATCCGTATATTTTTTAAGATGGTACAGGATTATATTATGGATTCTGATTTCAAATCCTTAGGACCGATATTTACAGAATAGAGCATGAGATAGAGGTTCTTATTGACCCTTAAGCAGCTAATCCCTGTTAAGTTGCATTTTATTAGTTTATGAAGAAACGCAAGCTGTCTTGTTTCGGAATTTGAGAAATGGATATAGCATAGTTTTGTCCAGGGAATTAAATTTCCGTACGAGTTGATAAAATGAAAATTTTCTAAAAGGCGGAAATCATTCTCTATTTGCTGTAAATGCGGGTCATCGACCCGACAGGTCCACGAGTCAAGTGCGAGTTGCGCATCTGGATTCATGGACCCGCAAGTCCCTCAACACGAATTAAAAAAGAAAATTATTCAGTATTAAAAAATTAAAGAAGTAAAAAACATAAAATGGTATTTGAATTGCAAGGAAAATTTTAAGTATTTTTTTTGTGAATTAAGAAAGATTATTTTACATTCACAACATTTAATATACTGCTATCAACAACATAAAAAATAAATGTATCTTTATTATTAGTCTATACTTTCATTAGGAAAAACAAAAGCTTTTCTTCCATAGAAATGTAGAATGACTTTAAATATTGGATTTGGATTCTCTCGATTTATCTTTCTCTTAATTTACAAATCAATAGATTAGATTTTCAAAATTTTTTGAAACATTATATAATATCCTTATATTCCTTATAATCTCTACTCTTAATTATACGTGATAATATCTCAAGAAGAAACATAGAGGAAATTTGAGAAAATTAAATGGAAAGGTTCCATTCCCTTAAATATCTTTTTAATTTTTTTATCTTAGGTTGTAATTTTCTATAGGTATATAAGAGTAAGTCCTTCTAAACTTTTTCAAAAGTTGGGCTAAAACTACACAGTTGTTCAGCTTAAAAATTGTAACGATTCAACCGAAGCTTCTTCTTCCGAAGTATTGGCTACTGTGGTGTCAAATGCAGTATGGCTTTGTCTATGGTGTTTACTACTTCCCAAGGGATCATTTACTCTGGAAATACTCACCTTTAAGCGTGCCGAATTTTAAACCGTTATACCAAAAGATATATTAATTATTAGAATAACATTAAATGCTATTTAAGAGGAATATCAGATAAATTAGGGTAGTACTAATTAGTTCTTGGTTCAAAGTGAAAGTTTAGAACGTAGAAATTCTGAAAATAAATAAGTAAATAAAAGGCCAATACCGAGTTGAGAACAGTGAATTGGCCCTTTAAAACCTTTAGGTCCAAGCACTCAGCATGGATCCACTTTCAACGGGGCGTTTCCAATTCGATGGGCCCCCATGACCCTCTGGCTCTACTAACTCGAGTTAGGTTAATGGTTCGTGCCCATATTTATCTATACGCCTTTTGTTAGATATAAATAACTGGGGAAAAAAAAATGATATTCCACTTTCAGAAATATTAAAATTATTTAAAACAATATTCAAAAAGGGAAAATACTAGCTGTTTCACTGGATTGTAATCTACTACAGAAGAACAAATGTAATATATATTACTTCATTCCAAGAAATTACACCTATACAAGCAAACTTTGTTGATTATGTTATTGAAACATGATAGCGGAGCAAATATTTTTTTTTTTTTTTTTTTTTTAATTGGCAAAACCCGGTTACCGGGGGGTGTGGGGGGTCGCCAGCCCCAATTTTATTAATAATTAAAGTTTTACAATGAAGAAGGGGGCTTATACCTGACCTCTTTTTTACATATTTGACCTACATGAAAATATAAATAAGGATGTACTACATCCCTTATATTGTTATATTTGCAGAAAGTAAACAAGGGACTACTACTCCCCTTACAATGAGATTGGTAACTAAATAGAGCTAGCTATGAATTAAAACTACTACAATGCTACAAACCATCTAAATCTTTTTTGATGATTATTTTCAAACCAGGAGACAAGCCTTCAAAATGGAGTAATGTGAAATCCTCTTGCCTCCCTCGAGCATCCTTGGCTATCCAATCCGTAGCCTTATTCTTTTCCCTTCTGATATGTGTTACCTGTGCTTTGACTTCCTTGATCATCTTCCTTGCCCATGAAATATCATTCCAGACATTCCACCTTGTTACTTCTGAGGAAAGCCATTTGGCCACAACCAGGGAGTCTGTCTCAATGCATATGTTCTTTACATTATACTTCCTGCATAACTCTAGACCTTTTTTAAGAGCATGTAGTTCAATAATATCAATAGACTTAGATTCGGTTTTGAATCCAAATCCCCATAAAAATTTACCTTTGGAGTCTCTTAAGATACCACCTCCCCCCCCTTTGCCTTTAGCAAGGCTGCCATCAACATTAAGTTTCACCACATTGGGGGGAGGAGCATTCCATGTAGTGATTTTACGAATTGCTTTGTTTCTACTATGAGTTATATTCTTAAAAATTAACTCGTCATCCTTGATTTGTTTCTTAGATAGTGGACATGCCTTCCCGAACATTAATAAATCATTAATAATATCATTAACAATCACATTTGCATTCTTCCTTAAATTTCTGTGTTTTCGATTATTTCTCTCACCCCAGATGTGCCATACTGTAATTGATGGCACAAATGTCCTAATGTGGTTTGAAATATTACCCGTCTTACTTTTCCAATATTTTAGCATTACATCTATATGATTAATATTAGGGAAAGGTAAAATTCCAAAAATTTTACCAATACCGTTCCAAACTTCCTTTGCATAATTACATTTTAAGAGTACATGTGCAATAGACTCACATTCAGAAAGACAGTTCGCACATTGAGAAGCCATTGATCTTCCCCATGCGCATTGTTTATCATCCGTAGGAATGAAAGATCTCACAGTTCTCCACATGAAAAATGAAATCTTAGTTGGGAGAAATTTATTCCAGAAGAGAGGGTAGATAATCGATTCATTAGCTCTCCTTCTGATCAAGTTCCAGGCATTAGAGACTGAAAAAAGACCATTTGGAGACTCTTTCCAAATGACTGTGTCCTTAGCGCCATGGGTAATGGATAAGGACAACATCTCTTCTCTGTATTCACTGGGAAGAATCCTTTCTATTAAGTCCCTATCCCATTGGTTATTAATCCAAAGGTCTTTGACTAAAATCCTTGGATACGTTACTCGTGTTAGTTTAAATAGGTGATCTCGTGGGTGCCATTGATCATACCAAAAACTTATTTCGCCCCTCCCCAAACCATGATAAATGTATTTCTCACCTAACTCCCTAGCCCTTAAAATCCTCTTCCAAAGAGGAGAAGAGACCCTTGAAGCCACCATTTCGTTTGGGTGTTTCCCTTTCAGATATTTGGAGCTGATGAACTCTGTGAAAATAGATGTCTCATTCCTTATTTTCCACCAAAGTTTAACTTCCAAGGCTTGTGAGAACTCTCTCATAGACCTAACTCCTATTCCACCTTCACTCGTGGGAAGACATAGTTTCCCCCAAGCAGCCCAATGCGTCGATTTGGATTCATTCAAGTCTCCCCAAAGAAAACTAGCAAACATGCCCTCTAATTTTTAATAGCCCATATGGGGGGTTTAAAAGCTTGGAACAAGAATAAAGGGAGTGAAGTTAGTACACTTTTTATGAGACATATTCTACCCCCAGCAGATAACCACAGGGAGGACCAATGATTAATTTTATTAGAGACTTTTTCAAAAATGGCATCAAATACTTGTCGTTTTTTAGGGCCGACCACCAATGGACATCCAAGATATACCATTGGTGTATTTTGAGTTTTCATCCCAGTAATTGTTTTGAGCTTCCTTTTGTCAGCTGATTTAAATTTATCGGGAATTAAAATTGAGCTTTTCTGAATATTGATCTTTTGACCCGAGACTCTTTCATAATG
This sequence comes from Lumnitzera littorea, assembly GCA_024138015.1. NCBI lineage: Eukaryota > Viridiplantae > Streptophyta > Magnoliopsida > Myrtales > Combretaceae > Lumnitzera > Lumnitzera littorea. The sequence goes on along the minus strand of JAMXBB010000011.1, from coordinate 97,383,542 downwards.
TTTAAGGAATGTTATAACTTTTGTGACAACAGGAGATGCACCATTCAAGAACAGAATACAGTCATCAGCAAAGCTGAGATGGGAAATCCACTGTTGAGATGATGTCCTGAACCTTATTGAGCTAAATCTATTATAGAGGGAGTCTAATCCCCTTGCTAGATATTCTACAGCAATGATAAAGAGTGAAGGAGAAAGGGGATCCCCTTGCCTCAGACCCCTGGAGGATTGAAAGAAACCTGAACTTTTCCCATTGACCAGCACTGAAAACCAGCTATTGCACATAATCCTCTTAACCATGTATGTAAACTTCCAGTGAAATCCTAAGTTATCAAACATTAAAAAAAGAAAGACCCAATCAATCCTGTCATATGCCTTTTCCATATCAAGTTTCATGATAATGTTACCTCCCCTAACTCTTCTATTTAAATCATACAGTAGTTCTTGGGCCAGAAGAATGTTGTCGAGGATGTTTCTCCCTTTCACAAATCCTGATTGATTAGGAGTGATAATTCTAGGAAGGATATCACTAAGTCTGTTGCCTAGGATTTTTGAAAAAATTTTTGATGATGTATTACAAAGACTGATTGGCCTGAAGTCTTTCCATTGAGTAGGAGTGTTTGATTTCGGGATTAAGACTATGGTGGCTGCTGTATAAAATCTGGGAAGAGGGAATCCATCAAAAAACTCTATTGCTGCTTCATAGAAATCCTTCCCTATAACCTCCCAGCAGTGTTTATAAAACATCCCTCCGAAACCATCTGGCCCCGGCTCCGAATCAGTTTCCAGTTCCATTATCACTTTAGAGACCTCTTCAAATGTAGGAGCGGACACCAGCTTCTTATTTTCCTCCTTACTAATAATCTTGGACACCCAACTGGGACAATTAAATGGCTCTACTTCACTGTCTCTAGATAACAGGTTTTTAAAAAAATTTGCATCAGAAGGACCGAGGTCCTCCCCGACAATCCACGAACCACTGCTATCCTTTATTTTTGTGATTGCATTTTTTACTCTCCTTTCTTTAACAACAGCATGATAGTATTTTGTGTTTTTGTCCCCATCTCTCAGCCACTTCACTTTGGCTCTTTGCTTCCAAAAAATATCTTCTTGTTCAATCAGTTCCACGAGTTCCTTTTTCGCTTTCTGTAAATTTATATATGATGCTTCCTGTCCATCAAGCATATTCTTTTTTTCTAGTTCATTAACACGTTCTTCAGCCTCCTTGACTTTTTTGTGTATGTTGCCAAACACCTCTCTATTCCACTTAGCTAGAGAATGACTTAATCTTTGTAATTTAATTTGGAATCTAATCAATCCTTTATAGTTGCAGTCAGCGTTCCATGATGACTCCACTAAATTGAGGAATGAGTGGTGCCTCGTCCACATATTCTGAAATCTGAACTTACAACCTCTTGCTCCAACTTTGTTTGAAAATTCCACGAAGAGAGGCGCATGGTCCGAGCATGTTCTATTGAGGTGAGTTACATTAAAACTTTCAAATTTGACAATCCATTCATTGTTAACCAGAGCTCTATCTAATCTAACATGGCTTTTCTTTCTAGACCAGGTGAATGGACATCCCTTAAATCCAGCATCCGCTAATTGGCATCTATTAATACAATTCTTAAAATCTAAGCTTGATCCTTCATCATTTTTTGAGCAGCCTTTTCTCTCATGTGGAGATAAAACAGCATTGAAGTCACCTAAAACTAACCAAGGACAGTTATTCTGATCAGATATGGACTCCAAACCCTCCCACAGATCTTTACGACTTGATCTTGAGCATTTCGCATATACCGCAGTAATTTGAAAACAAAATGAGTTATTTAACCGACATGACAGGTGGACAAATTGTTCAGCATCATATAAACAATTGCATTCTAGATTATCATGCCAAAAAATCCAAATTTTCGAGTTTAAATTAGATCTAAAATTTTTAAAGTTTAGTGATTTTGCCACTTTTTCTATGTTACAGCTGGGGGTCATTGGTTCACTAATCATAACCAGCTGCAACTTATTTAATATGATCAATCTGTGTAGTCTCTTCAAAGACCTACCATTCGCTATGCCCCTTATGTTCCAATACATGCAATTCATGGTAAATCATTAATTGAGGTAAAGTAGATTCCACCTACCTCGCGGTGACTGGGAGAAGAGGGAGCAGAATGTGCACCTTTGTTCTTGGCTATGGCAGCAGCTGAAGAACTTACATATAAGTCGTCCATTGCTCTTCCTTTTAGCACTTTTGGTGTTGGGTCATAATCTGAGTCATACTCAGCTTCAGACGATTCGTCAGTTTCTATCAGCTCACCCTCCTTGCCTTGGTTTTCTAACGATCCGTTGCTTGAGATGTCATCTGAAATACCATTTAAGGAGCATTGATAATCATTTAACTTACCTTTGTCCTGAGCATCCCTAGAACCGGAGGAAGGAGCATCGGGGACTCCTCCCGCAGTATTAGCTTCCATTGGAATAACCGTGCTGGATACTTTATTTGGATCTGATACAATCACAAAAGCAACAACCTCTCTCTGGGAAGGCTGATCTTTAGCATTATCATTTGTCTTACTGTGAACATCATCCCCAACAGTATTGGAAGGATACTCTTTTCCATCCCTGTCGTTCACCGAAGCTTTCTCATAATCTTTGTTCGTTTTGGAACACTGACCCTCTTCGACATTTTCCTCTTTTCCCTGCTTCTCAATAGACAGTTTAGGTACATATATTTGCTTAGTTTTGCCTCTATTTTCCTTCTGAGAATTCTTGCTGTCTCCCTTTTCTGTTTTGTCATTTTCAATTTCTTTTTCCTTACCTTTATTAGCACCAGATTTACACCACTCTATGGCGTGTCCCATTTTAAAACATCCTAAACAATAATCTGAGGAATTTTCAAACACCACATGCTGAAAATATCATTCTTTTTCCGTCCCAATCCATATTCTTCCATTTCTTTTTTTTGATACATCCATTTCGACCAGAATTCTAGCCACAGATGGCCTTGTTAAGTTTGCAGTAGGTTCATCTAACTTTAGTGGAGTACCAAATGCTGATGCTAATGCAAAAAGCATGGATTTGTCATAATAATGAATTGGAAGATTAGGGAATGCTATCCATACCGGAGCAATTGGGCTTTCCTTGTTAAAGTGAGCGTTCGTAGACCATTTGATCACCCTCATCCGAGAGGAATTGATCATCCATGTCTGCCTCTCCCAGATTCTGATGTAGTCCTCTTGTAGAGATGGTCGAATGAGGATTTGTCGCTGATTAATAAGGCCAAATTCAACCGTTCCTTTTAATCCCCTAGCGATGAAGAAATCCCTGATTGCTTGCATTGAAGGTCTAGAGTATGTGAATGAACCAATCAACGCGTATCTCAGGGGGGAGCAGAGTTTATCAATTTCCTCATCCTTGAGTAGTACCGCAGGTTCCCCCTTGAACGTAGTGGCTTTCTTCACTCCTAGGATAGTTCCTTGTTGGGTGATCGATTCGCCCACCACCTCCGCAAAGGACTTCTTGAGACTGCGTGGGGATCTAGCAATCTCATTAGCCCCTTCCTGATTATCACTAGTTCTAACTTCTACCATGAAGTCAGAGAAATCCTGACAGCATCCACGAAATTCTAGAAGAAGCACTAGAAATCGCCAAACCCTACTGCTGTTGCCTTCCTGGAACTAAGTCTATCTTAGTTAAAACTCAATTCCAGCAGAGCGGTTTATTCTGTTCCAAAAAAAAATTGAAAAGTCGGCCCCCAGAAGTTGAAACGACACATCCAGATTGTCGTCGATCTGCAGAACGTTGGAGTAGCAATATAACAACAATAAACAATAACGTTAATGAATGATAGCAGTGATGGCTGAAGGCGTTAAATCTCATCAAATCCTCCCGACTAATCGGAACAGACCAATCGGGCGAAAATCTAAAAAACCCGATATTTGGAAAAGTTTCGGCTATGGATCGAATGAATCAAATGAACTCAGAAGTCCTTTTGAAGAACAGGAGAAAGCCTTAAGTGGTGTACGAACTTTTCACAAACCAGTAAAAGTGAATGTTTCCGTGGTCAGTATCGTGTACCCCTAAATTAATGAAGTAATGACTTTAAATTACATATAGTTATATAAACCTTTTATAACAAGATTAGGCCTTAAAATCATGAAACTAGATTGTAGTAACAATTTTATCAAAAATTCAACAATTTCCTCATTCATAAAAGGGTAGGATCACAAATTAAATTTTATAATTTTGTATGTTTTAATAATATGAAATCTTCAACATCAAAATTCAATATCACCCTTAGGGAGTCTACAAATAAAAAATAAAGTCTAAACTACATTATTAGGGGTTCCATAAATAAAATCGAATTTGGTTCCTAATGTTGTAGTTTTTTTAAGGATCTACTATTTATACCATAGATTTACAAAATTAAAAATGCTACCATAAACTACTTTTAAGATAAATTCAAAATACAATTTCGTAAATTTCTATTTTTAAGAAAATAATTAAGTCAACTGAAAGTAGGCTATCATCAGCGTGAGGAGCTTCAACGATCATTAGCCACGATGCCCTTGTTGGCTAGTCTCATCGCAACATCCACCTCCAAACACTCTAGTGGTTTGACATTAAGTCAATTTTAGCCCTTCAAACCACCACTAACCCACTCTCTCGTACTTATTTTCCTAAAAGTTACTTTACCAATTCCTTTAACATTCCATTAAATTACACCTTTAAGCCATAGGAAGTTGTTTTCTCAAGTTGCAGGGATGAGGATTTTTGGGAATTTTTAGAGGGACGTAGGTTGGTGATATAAGGGAAAATTTGGTTGATGTTGTGATATTTCTTAGGTTTCTTTTCCCATATATGTTGAGCCCTTATAAGTTCACATAGTTGAAAAGCTTAAGTTATCCCTATATCTATTTATAAGTTACTTTATATCTATTGACTAGAGGTGCCAAATGGAAATTTTCTTTGCATTGTTTGATGACTTGGTTGATCATCCTTGGTTAATTTCACTTATATTGATTAAGTATTATAAATATATATGTACTTATGTTATGCATCCAATCTATTATTGTGCTTTAACAGCATATTTTTACTAATAAATATTAATTTTATAAATTAATTAGGCTATGTCTTACATCTCCTTATATATTGGAACTCAATATTCACATTCTAATAAATAGTGATCAAATGTTATATCATAGTAATAATAAAATTATTTTGTTCCTATGCTATCACATACAAAAAGAACTCCATAAGGTCATTTCAAATAACTTTTGTAACTTTACCATGAAGTTTAGTCCAATTTTGTCAACGTAGACTCAAGCCCCAATTAGTGGTTGGAACCTACAGTATCACACAAAAAAAAAAAAGAAAGAAAAAAAATTATTACTTTTATACAATTCTTTCTATCTTACATTGCTTAGTTATTATCTAGACTTTTACTTGAATCTAGATATAAGGGTAATACCTATTTATAAGTGTGTGTACATGCATTTAAGTAGGTATTACAATATGTTATCTTTTGAAAATATTTTATCAAATATAGAATCATGTATGTGTATAACTTGTATATATATAACACTTTGTACATAATGTTAAATATATTACTTGTATTTCATCTAGACTAACTAGTTACATGGACTATATTAATGCTATGAAACATAGGTCACATATATAGATGAAATACATAGCATTGATTAAATAAGATTTTAGTGTTTTGAAAATTTTCTATATGCTTTTCATAGGTCAATATCTCAAAGTATTTTTAGTATTGAACTCTCTAAGGTCTTCCAAAAGTTATCATCGCATAAAATCCTTACTCACTAGCTTGACATTTATGCAATAGATAGATGCTATGCTAGTTTGAGGAACTTAGTGGTGCAAACTAAGCAAATGACCGAGCAATAAACCAAGCAATGTCCAAACATTTAAAGAGTGGCACAAGGGGACTTTATATCGAGAAATATATTGGACAAATGTATTCTATATGTTGAAAACCTAACTTTCAAACGGAGCACTTGTTTCACTAAAACCAATTCCTGAACACAATCACACTTAGATCCTTTTATAACATGCTATGAATGTGATAACGCAATTACTAAGTAGTAAACCAAGCTAACTGACAAGAGGTAACTTATATCTAAGGACATCAAATGATCATAACCAAGGCAAATGAAGGATCACTAATTAAGTGTAACTCTTAAAACAATCAAGCATAAATTTGTGGCAATCAATTTATACAACAAAGTGACCGAGCATACTTTAATGCATTTATAGATTGTCAATCAAGGATTCTATTGAGGAGTTCACTTCAAGTAAACTCCAAGGCTAGTATGACATTTATGAAGATCATCATATAATATCCTGGTCATCATATAATTATTGAAAGTTGATTTTAAGAGACTAGGTTTAAAATTAGAAAGTCAATGGTATATGTAAAGGGTTTAAAAATCTTAACTTTTGGAACCATTTTTTTGGTTCTTAAAATCATTTTTAAAAAATTGGTTTTATCATAAGACCGATAACTGAGTTATAACCAATCCACTCAATTGATTATAACTTAACTTTTTTTCCTAAATTCGATAGGGTGGCAACTATAAAAACATTTTCAAAGTTATAAAAATCAATTTTCTTTAAACCTTAGTCGAGAGTCAATATTAAACAAGTAGGGTTTAATATTGATTGGTTTAAATAAGATTAATTTATAAAAACCAAAAGGAAGAAAACTAGGTTTGACAATACTTAATGGGGTGACTTAAGAGAATATTGACAGTGAGGAAGAATAAGTAATCCTGAAGTCTTAGATGCATAAGTAATAGACAAGAGATCCTAGGGGACCTAAGATGTCAACCATACAGTTCTTGAGTAACTAAGATCATCCCTTTGCTTGAATTGCTCGTTTGAACTTAGAGAGTTGAGTCCTTGCAGAGCAATATTGTTTTCTTTGTTCTCTTTAAGAGTTGTAAACAGGGTGGAATGATTGAGTATTTATAGGGTCTTAGGCTTGATGTCTTCCGTTAGATTATCTTGGTGATTCACAGATGAGATAAAATTTTACTCATTTAATAATTATTTGGAATGAGCTTATAAAGGGCCTAAGGCCAGTAGTCTTCTTCACGGTGAATGAGCCTTCCTAAGAAAAGTTGGAGGTAGACAGACCGGTCCAAAAATCTTTGTTTCAATCCCACCAAGTCAATTCTCCCTAAATTATCCTAAATATGAACCAACCTCTCTAAGCTTTGTCACTTAGTCCAAAGAGTCAAGCAAAATAAATAGTGGGTTTATCCCGATATATTAATATAGCAATTTTAGTCCTCTACAAATATATAAATAATTATATATATTGAAATATTAAATCTTTAAAAAGTACTATGTTTGGAATTGAATTATAAATTATATGTGACAAACATGTAAAGATGAAATATGAAATAGTTTTAATTAAATAAGTTTCTAAGGTTTTAAAATCGTTTGATTCATTTTTTCATAAAACCAATATCTTGAAGTATTTTTATTACTAAAATGGTCTAAAGTTTTCGAAAAATCATTTTCATGTAAAAGTCTTACTTGCAAACATAGTTTAGAAGTACTTACAGTTTGACTTACTTCATTTAGTTTTAAAATAATATTTTAAAAATTTTCGAATATTAGAGCCAAACTTCCATCCTAATACGATTTTTCAAACCATCGCAATAAGATGTAACCATGAACTGGAGCATCATTTGGTATGGACCAGTACGGTTTAACAAATTAGAAACATTTATGCCACTCTTAGCATAGAAAATAATTATAAATGTAACTAGATCTCCCTTCATCTAAACTCACTTTTGAATTGATTATGAGTATGTGGTTTTTACATTTCATAGGATTGATGCCAAATTATTTTCCTCTTAAAGAATTGTACATAGAAAGAAAATAAAAGTGAAAATTAAAAAATAGAGAAATCATGGTTATCGAGTTTGTGTCTACTAATAGACAATTTTTGATGGATTTTTTCCTAGTTCTTTGTTTGTAATGAGTCAATAATCCAATTTGTTGTCATTGATGCAAGTATTGTCCCCATGTCGTTTTCGTATCAAGTTTATTAAATCAAAGAATAAAGAGATTAATTTTCGTGAGGAATGCCACATATAAAACTCTAAAAACTTGCTCTAAAGGCCACAAATAATCATTAATTTAACTACCCTAAACAACTTAGTTCATTACTAATTGATCATATGTCCTTGTTATAGTGAAGGAAATCGAGTTCCTCAATGTTTATGCAAATTGAGAGGATTGACATCTGTGATATATTAAAACTATCTCTAAGTGATCCTCCAACCTGCTATATATAAACGGACAAAACAGCGATCTCGTACAACATCCTTTCTTATAAAAATTGAATATAAATGCAAAGTTTATCCACAACACCTTACTAAACTTTACTCTTATTATTTTTCTCTTGGTAACTTCACAAACACATACTTTTGATAACTTGAAAAAAGATGAAAGCTATTTGATATTCATGACTCCATGAAATATAGATAAATACAACTATCTCGTATTTCATTAAATCTCCTCTCTATTATTCCCCTTTTGGTAGCTTGACAAACACACACCTTCTAAAACCTTAGAAAAGATGAAAGCTGCTATGATCTTCATGGCTTTCATGTTTGCCATGATAATCGCATACCCTATATATAGCCTTGAGAGTCGCTATAACCCATGTAGCTTTATGTAGTTGCATAGGCTTTATTTTACTTGCATTAGGTTATGAGGTGAATGATAAGTGATTGACAAAGATATCTCCATCGGGTTATCAATGGGACCTAACTGGTTGGCAGCATGACTCGTACTAGAGACAGACCACTCCTTTTCAGCCGATTTAATGGAGAGCTGTATGTACCTTGTAACTTCGAGCGGCAAACACAATTTATAGCCAACATATCATCAACAAGCATCTACCAAAAGGGAAAGACAGAGACATTGGAAATGTTTTGTGAGTTATGTTATTGTAGTGGAATGGATGTCGAGGCCTATTTATAGAGAGAAAAAAAAGTTATACAAGATATATCTTGTAAATTTTGGTTGTAGAAGAGTGCCAAGCCATCGGATTACTTGGGCAATTTTTATTCAGCTGTAAACTCGTTCCAAATAAAGAATTTTTAGCCACAAACTTAGTAATCGCCAGTCGCGCAATTAAAGGAAACCAAAAATTGCAGGATAAAACTAATTTCTAGGACGTTTGAACTCTTACACTTAGAAGCTTTCCACTTAATGTTATTGCCACTGGATCTCATAAAATCTAATCGCTATGACCGATAACTGAGACAATTTGATACATTCCCAAAACTTACCACCTAACCTACATTACCTAGAAGATCAATGGTGTGTACCTTTTTTTATGAGTATCCAATATATAAATTTACTATAATGATCTCTGATAAATTCTACTTTTCAATATTTAAATTTTATTTTCCTCTCCCCTTTCTTGCACATCGTCCATTTGCCCTTTTCTATCCACTTTACAAATTAACATCTTCCTATTCACAATTCACCCTGTTCAGACAAACAAAATCTTCTATTCTGTAAACAAAAGTTTCAATTATTTTATATTTTATCATATTATTTATACTATATAATTATATAGATCAATGGGAAAATGTCTGTGTCTTGCTAACTAAAAAATTAACACTATCAAGAAAATAACTCGTTTATGCCTTTGCAAATATTATGGACTCAAATATAATAATAATAATAATAATAATTTTTTTTATTGATATATAGAAAAATCATCGAATGTTGAAAACTAAACATATACTTTTCCCCTTATTTATTGTGTGTACATGACAACAAACAATTGGAAAAAATATAAACAAAGAAATGATCCAAAAACCAAACTTCTAAATGTCAAAAATGTTGTGTGAGTAACATAATACAATCTTAGGACACATGCATTACAACGCCTATTTAAATGGTTGTCCTATTATTAAGTTCAACTTAAAAGGAAAGGGCAGTTTTTAAGTTTTATATTAATTCCACACCCTTATTTTAAAAAATATTCCAAATTATGGCTAAAGTTTTGCAACTGCGGTTCTATTTTCCATTCTTTTCTCTCTCATATAATTGACATTGATTTTATATACTTTTGAAATTCTTTTATATGATTACGAAATACTGGTTATTCTTTACATCATAATAAACTTTTAATGTAAACTCTTATGATGTCATTAGAGCCTTTTCCAAAAAAAGCTTTTTCATTTCAAATCACAACCACTTCCCGCATCTCTCTTATCTTGGCCAACGTGAATTTTTCCCCCAAAATCTTCCATTTGCCTTTCATGTTCATCTCTCTTCCCCCCCCCCCCCCCCCCACTATCTAACACCCATTGTTTATAGCATTTGACTCCATCTTCATCACTATCTTTTATCAACTTGAAGGATTTAGAAGCTACAAAAGGAAATAGGATAATCATCTTCCTAAAAGTCTCAATATCAAGAATAAATTAAATATCACTTTTTATTATATTTGTTTTCTTTCTTGTAACATAATTGTGGTGTATTATTATTATTTTTATGTATTTTGTGCATTAGAAGTATGTAATTGGGATTATATGTATTTTGATATCTTTGTAATAAACTATATCTACATGTATTTGAATTGCATGTATAAATTATTTTCTTTCATGTTTATGTATATATATATATATGTGTGTATGTTTAACTATATATAACTGTATGTTCACTTGAGTTACATTTATTTAGTTATGTATATGTATGGTGTATATATATATATATATAGTACATGTACATACATATGATACTAAGTATATTTATTTTATCATACATATATGTGAGATATACTATGAAGTAGTATAGATATATATATATATATATATATATAGATAGAGAGAGAGAGAGAGAGAGTAAGAAAATATAATTATGTGTATATGTATAAGTATAAGTATACATATAATATTAGTATATTATAGGTACAAGTATATGTACATATTTGAAAGATACAAGTATAAGTATATTAATATCTTAATTACTTAAATAAATTAATAAGTAAATACACACATATATGTATACATATGGACCATGACCTTAAAGGAAATTTAAGAATTAATTTTCAATAGTTAATGAATTATAATAATATATAAGTATATATAATAATATTACAAATTGGGAAAAATGTAAAAATTAAGAGAATTTCGAAAATTGACACGTGGGCTAATAGGAAGTTACCATGTCACCATTCTTAATTATTTAATTAAATTCAAAAATTATAATAATAATAATAATTAATTAATTAACCTTAACTCTAGAATCACTTATTAGAATCTCTTCTCAATAATATAACTTAAGATTACATTATTGAAAAATGAATTTTCTATGCTTTAAATTGAAATCCGGAAGAATCTTACAAATTATCTTTAATCTTATAATAATTCTTATTAATTATACTTAGATCTAATCTTAAAAAAAATCTCTCGATTCTCTTATGAAATATCAAACTCTAGATTATTACCCGTGGAAATAATAACTTAAATCATGAAGTAAACATAATTGCATCAAAAAAATAATGAAGAACTAAATTAATTAAGCAATTATTGTATCACATGAATAGATCTAGGTTCCACAAAACCTAGATACCAAGATTTTACTCACTACACATCCTAAAATAATAATTTAAAATCAAACTATAGAAAATAATGGAAAGAATTATCATGAAATCCAAACAAAATTGAATCTTGAAATCTTTGCTTCTCCTTGCTTTCTTGGTTCTTCTTCACTTCAAAAACTCCCTTAAAGTTGTGCTAAAAAGTTTTATTCAATAAACCTTAATAAGGCTTTATATATGAAGAATTAAAAAAAAAAAAAATAGGTTGGTTAGAAAAGATATGATTGGGAACATAACCGTATCTTTTGGTCATGTCCTTTATTGTGATTCATGTTTGCCCTTTTCAAACTGGAAA
>JAMXBB010000011.1:97321820-97357633 GCA_024138015.1 Lumnitzera littorea | reverse complement strand
CAACAGCTCACGACCAAACCCAGGCTTGTGTAATTAAGACCTTGCTCCTCCCGCGATTACCTTCGAACCACTATCTTCACCCTCGCCGCGACCTCCTCTCCTGTCACTTAGTTCGACTAAGGATGAAGAAGGGACCATTTTGCAATCCTACGATATCCCTTTCGAAGGGGTCGGTATTTGGCCGGAAAGTCCTAAGTTCCCCTAACGGGTTGCCATGCATGTCCGATTATGATTACTAGTCGTATATTTGATTAAGTCCAGTTTAGGGTGATCAATCATTTCATACAAATCATAAAATACATGACAGAGCAACAAACAGAATCATAGTATCACCCATAATCAAGCACATACACACATCCAACTATTTAACAAGCACAACCAAGCATAATTTTAAGCCTCCAAAATATCGCATCATATTAATCCTAACTTACCTCGACTCTTCGCTCACTCACTCGAGGTCCGATTTGCTCAAGTCATCGCCGATCATTCCTATAACACAAATGTGGTTTCAGCTTTTCATATAACTATTATAGGTTCGTTTTATCCTATAATACTTATTGTTAGGTTTTGTTTAAGGTTTAATATGCCTAATTATCTAGGTATTAAGTCTTTTACAATTATTCTAGGTTTGGGGTTAGATTCAGATTCGGTTTTCGCGTCGATTTCTAAATTAAGTTCTAGTTCGATTTCTTAGTGTTTTATATTCCAACCCTAGAAATTCGTTCCAACCCATAATGTGAAATTAATCACATTACTTCCCGATCTCCTAAATACCATCATTACCCTTAGTCAGTGTTTATTTTACTCGGTACACTTAAATTCGTATTAGTGTACCGAATTCACTCCTAATGTGATAAATTTTTACATTTTTCATATAATTCCATAAATTCAAGTTTCCTATCAGATTTATTGTACATTTTTATTATTCTCAAAATATCAATTTTTATTATAATATTTTCTATTTATTATATTTCTAAAAATTACATATTATATATTGTTACCTTTTATGTACATAATGCACTTCTAATATTTCTATCACCCTAATTACCATCTCTAACATCAATTATCATTTCAAAATGTCTAAATTCATCCTAGATCAGGTTTTACACCTAATTATCCTAATTTACAAAATTAACTTATAATTTACTATGTTTTTCTATTACTAATTTACTACATAATTAACATAATAATTACATCTAACACACTAATTGCTACAAGTATCATACTCCATCAGATTTCAACATCCTAAAACATCTACTTATTCACTAAGTTAGTAATTAATAATTTAATTACTTAATTAACCTTAAATTACCCATTTTATGCCTCATTTTAAAGCCTAAAAATTATCTAAAAATTTCAAAAATTAATTTTTGAAAACGGGCTTCATAGCATTGTTCTATATCATCTAAGTAATCTACACAAAAATTTTGGGCTCGAAACTACACTCCTAAAGTCATTTATTTCTAAACCGAAATGTGCTCAGTTTTGCACGATTTCTTAAGGACCATATATTAATGGGCATGTTTTCATCAAAATAATATTTTTCCTACAAACTACATACAAAAATATGTTAGAATAACAAAATTCATAATTTTCTAATAATATTTACTATTTTTACAAAATTACACAAAAATCAGGCTGAAAATTAGACTCACCGGTTTGGGTGACTCCGGCCACTGCCGGCCGCCGTAGCCTTGTCGGTCGACCTGGGTGCTACCACCATCGTGTGGTGGTGGTGGCCGTCCACTCTCAGCTGCTCATCTAGTGTGGGTTCTCTTTGAAAGCCCTAATTGCACAGTTTTTTCCAATTTTTTTCTAAACTGAATTTTTCTCTCAATTTTCGTCTCTCCCAAATTTTCTCTGATTTCTAACTGTCTAAATGAGTTCCTAGATTTTTCTTGCTATTTATAGGGATTTAGGGGGATTTATTGTGCATTAATTTGGATAAGATAATTGCCTTATCCCTAAATTTTTTGCTTTTGTGTTATTCTAATTTAATTGGTTGATTTTTCTTTTTCAGATTCTGACTTTCCACAACCAACTTTGCATCATTCCACACTCTTCTGATTTTTTTTTTATTTTTCCACAATTAATTTATAATTTTCTTTAATTATTTACTAAGTTTTTGGCCAATTTAGGTAATTTCACGTATTTTTATCTACACGTAAATACATGTGGGGTACATATGAACATTCCTAATTATTATTTTGGTCATTCTAAAATTTTTAGTATATATATAATCTATCTCTAGTAATTTATTAATTATTAGATTACACTTTTTGCCTTTTCGATAATTAGCAATTATTATGCTTAAAATTTGAAAATTTTATAGTCTCCTATTTTACTACTTATTTTCTTAAATTCACGTTTACGGGGTCATTTTTACTAATATTTCTCTCAATAGTTTATAATTTGGGGTTTAATCGGATTTCTTAACCGATCGTCCAAAACCTTATGTTCTAAGTTTAATCCTATGGCCAATTGACTTAATTTTAAGGCTTACAATAACTAAAAAAATTCTTTTATGCATAACACATAACACACTTAAAAGAATGTAGATCTATCCCTAATTAATATAAAATATGAGAATGTCAGTATGTAAATGATTAAATCAATAAACCAACAAATTGGAACAATGGAAAATAATAGTAACGATCATGATATTAAAAAATATTATATTTGACCATTGGATCTTTGACAGGTTTAGATTATTTCCTTTGACTTCTCTTTCAAATTATCAAAGTATTGAAGCCCTTATTAATTAATTAAGTCATTCTATTCCTAGAAAAGATTATTTAGTTAATTAATCAATATATATTTTAAGCCCTAATCTAATTACAATACATAATTCCTTATATCTTACTTTTATCTCAATGTTAGTAGTGAAATCAATTGAACTAGTTTAATCTTTTCTGATCTTAACCAAACCTAATATGCATTCCACAAACTATAAAATACATTATCAAAGACACAATATTCAATATACTAATATTAATCATCCTTCAATCCAACATCCCAAATAATTAAGACTAATCCATAATATTCTGTTAAGCATACACATTAAAAGAGGAAATAGTTAATCCGTGAACAAAAATAACAAGAGGGAAGAGAAAATTTAGTCTTTATCGAAGAATTCGGAGCCTACAATCATTGCTCCTCGCATAAATTATGTCTCGTCTTACAACCAGTGTGAATCCCTTGCTATCTTCTGAGTATTTCTTTTTTTTTTTCTCGTGTGTGCCAAATTTTAAATAATATCCGTTTTGTCTCTTTTATAATTTTTCTTTTTTCAATTATATATTATAACTTAGGAAAGATGGGGACTCGAATATAGACTATGTTATTGGAAAATCAGTATTGTTATCAATTAACTATAACGGCCTTGGCTCTTTTATAATTCTTGAAAAAAATCTGTCTTGGCACGTCCACTTGCATGAAATCATCGTGAAAGTGTGTTGCTTTATTTGCAAATGGCTGCTTTGTAACTTCAATTGTGGACTTGGCTGGGACGTTGAACTTGAACCTTACGTGGGCTTCAGATGTTAAATTAAATTGCAAGGGGATGGACCGACACACTTGTTGCTTCATTTACATCTTCTCTTCATGGATTTCAACGTGAAGCTGGCGTGACCTGTGAAAATGGCCATGTTCTGGTCCTTTTTATATATATATATTCCAAATCGGTACATTTTTCCTATTAAAGTACAAAAATACATACTTAAGTGTAATATAAAGTTAGAATAAAATATTTAATTGTTGCACTTACCAATAGTCCAGGGTCACGGAATCTTTGTAGACTTTATAAATAAAAATAATCCTAGTGTTTCTTTTACTATGGAAACAAAAAATAGTGATAATTTAAATAAATTACATTGACCACCCTATTAACTTTGCAGATTACATTAACATCCCATTTTTTCAAAATCTTATATTTACATTTGGAATTTTAGTTATGTGGATGTTGATGTGTTTACATTGCTAAATAATTATATTTAAATATTATAATGATATATTTTTTATTTTAATTAACTCAAATAACAATAAAATAAAATAAAATTTGGAAAATATAAAAGAAAAATAAATAAATGCTGAATTTTCTTTTAAGTAGGACCTAAGTACACTCAATGCACTTGCTTATCTATATATATATATATATATTATAATGATATATTAATTAAATAAATTAACAAAAATTAAAAAAAAAAAAGAGTTTCCATATTGAGCTACCAGCTCAAAGATTTAGATCATTTGGTTGTGACTTGATTTTGCAAGTTAACAGTTATAGATAATCCAAAACGATATTTGTTTTAAAGTTACAACGGCTCAACCTTAGCGTTTATTTAATTACTAAACAATATACGAAGGATAAGTGAGAACTCAGAACTATATCAACTACTCCATAAAAATCCAATTACAAAGGGTCAATTTCCAAATACCATGCAAGGAAGAAGGTTTTAATGGAAAAGACAATGAAAATTTGTAAACAAATAAGGACCAAAGAGCTTTTTCTATTTTTCTCCTCAATGATTACAATAGGGAGTGAGAATAAAAACTTAATCTATCTCATTAAAAAATCAGGATTCATACTATTAGATCATAGGGCTATTTGCTAGGCATGAAAAATATCATTCTTTGCCTATAATAATTTGTACACGTTAAAGAGTAAACATATACAGGTGTTGTAAATATGATTAGTTTGGATTGGTGCTAACCAAAGCTCGAAATTTTTTTTTTCAATTTTTTTATTTTTTCTTTTTCTTTAATTTATATTAATTGTTTTATTTTTTTATTTAATTAATATATCTTTATAATATATATACTCTATCTATGCCTATGTAACTATGTGCTATTATAGAAAAATACCCAGTATTTTTGAAAAATATATTTCCAATTTTTTTTGTTATTTAAATTAATTAATAAATATATAGTAATAATATGTAAGTATAATTATTAATAATGTTAATATGATAATGATACGTCAAGCCACATCAGTATCCACATAACTAAAACTTAAGGCATTAGTGTTAGATTTTAAAAAATTAGGGCCATCAATGTAATTTACAAAATCTGTAACGATAATCTATTTAATTTACCTTAATAATCGTATGAATGCTTGGAGGAAGAGGAGGTTTCGCTATAAGGAAGTTTTATATGTACACCCAATAAGAGCTACTAAGGGTCTCGCTCTTTGGTTGAAGTGAAAGGTGGTGGTGAATATTATTGAAGCTAATTCAAATATAATTGTAACAGAGATTAGAAGAGGTGATGGGAATGAATTAGGTACGATTTTCTGGTCATAAGAAGAGTAATGGACAAACAAGGAGTAAAAGGCAAGTTGAGAGGATTTATAATATGTTTTCTTCAGCTAATTTGATTGAATTGGGTTTTCAGGTCAGAAATTAACTTGACTTAATAAGAGATTCGTTAAGGTGTTGGTGAAGGAAAGAATAGATAAAGCTCTAGCTTCAAATGCTTCATTGGAAAGTTATAGGCAGATACATATTATCCATGAGCCGGCTGTTAGCTTAGACCATGCAAGGATTATAGTTGTGCTAACCAATAATGAGAAAAAGGGAGCAGGGAAATTTTGCTTTAAAAGTTCCTAGCGTGCTATAGATGATTGTCAACAGGTGACCGAAAGGAGTTGGGGTATGGTAGAGAATTGTTGTCCCTTTGTTGATGTGTTGGATAATTTAGTGAGTTATAAAGAGAACTTAATTAGTTAGAGTAAGACAATTGTTGTTACGCCCCAAAGTCGCAGAGTCGCAACAGTCTCGCCGTGTAAACTAACCTATAACAAGAATTGACCTTATAGCGTCTATCATAGATACAATCTACACAAAGCGTCGACAACTCCTCACTTTAAAGAAAATAGTTCATTTAGAAATTTAACTAAATTTTACAGTAACGATTAAAATCTTAAGTTAATATATATAATTACATATACATTACCGTAGAATTCTCAATTGATTCTACATCATATCATAACAACTAGCTAGTTTACATAATGTACATCAATTCTTCATCCTAAAGATTCTAACAAGACCTTAAACAAAAACTTGATCATAGATTGGTTGATTCTCACTCCCCAAAGCTTCAAAAGAGAACTAAACTCTGAATAATCGTAATGTGGCATAATTAATCAGAAGTTAAGACTTACAAAAAAAACTATACGAATATGAGCAACTATAGCTCAGTAAGTTGAATTAGAGATTCATAAATGTATACAAGCACAATCAAGATTATCAAGTGATTATTTTCATGCAATACAACAACAAGTGCCATCGCACAACATAGTCTGATCCGTTGTGAAATTAGAGTAATTTTATCCGCTCTAATCCAGGATAAAGAATTTTCATGTTATGCAATAGCTCATAACTAAATCTAAGTTTATACAATTGAGACTCTACTCCTCCTAAGACTATCCTTCGAACCAATGCCCTCATCCCCATCGCGATCTCCTCTCCTGTTACTTAGTTTGGCAAGGGATGAGAAAAAGACTAATTTGTTATCCAGCGCTATCTTTTTCGAAGGTATTGGGGTTTAGTTAGAGAATTCTAATAATCTCCTAAAGGTTTGTAATGCATGACAATTTAAGGCATTAAGGTCGATTAGGATTAGCTTTAATTTATAGTGTTTAGACAATTTCACACCAATCCAATCATAAACAGTCATCAATTATAACACAAATTTCAGCACAAAGTCAGATATGCAAGCACGTGCATAAAACTATTTACAATCACAATCATATAAAATCCTAAGTTTTCGAATACTCTAAAATAATACTCTAAATACAGTGAAGTAATAAACCCAACTTACTTAGAATTCTGAGTCACTTAACCACTTGCCGCAGGTTGATTCGTCTCCATGTGTCCTATAATATAAATATGCTCTTTTTTAATACTTATACTTAGATGATGCATGTTCTAAGTTAGAATTTAACTCAATTCTCCTTATATACCTATCATTCACTAACGATTCATCTTATGTTAGTTCGAAGTTTGGTTTCCGAATCTAATTCCAGTTTAGGTTCTAATTTGATTTTAACTACAAGTAATATTAAAATACGTTTCCAACCCTCATGTAAAATTAATCACATTAAGTTTGAGTATCCTAATAGCATACTAGGTCTTAATTCAATATTCTAACCCACTCAGTACACTTTAATCCTAATTAGTATATCAGATTTACTCTTGATATAAGAAAATTTTATAATTTTTGTATAATTACCTCAAATTAATTTTTATACCAAATTTAATATGTACTAATATTATTATCATATTATCTAATTTAACCTATTATTTTACATTTATTAAAATTCCTATTTTACATATTACTAAATTACTCTAAATTACTACATAATTCCCATATTAATTGCAATTAATACTCCAAAGGTTAGGATTAGGTTTTCATATTAGAGATTAACATCCTTAAACATCTAATTATCTTCTAAATCAGTAATTAGCCATTTAATTACTTAATAAGTCCAAAATTACTCATTTTTTTCATCATTTTAGAACTAAAAAATTACTTAAAATTTTCGAAAATTAATTTTAGAAAAATGGTTTCATAGCAATGCTCTATATCACTGAAGTATTCTACAAAAAAAAAATCTAGCTCCAAACTACACTCTTAAACCTATTTATTTCTAATTCTAAACATACTTGGTTTTGTTCAATTTTTTAAGAACTCTATATTTACAAACATGATTAAACTTAATCACTATTTTTCCTTAAATCTACATACAATAAAATATTAGAATAAAAAAATTCATAATTTTCTAGGCAAAATTAATAAATTTTGCAAAATCGGTTGAAAATTAAACTCACCTAACTTTTGGGTTTCCGGCCACCAGCGATAGCCTAGGGTATGTCGACCAATCCACCACTTAGTTTAGAGTGAGGTGGTGGTGGTGGTTCGATCCCACGTGGTGATAATGTGTAAATTCGACCTACTTGCTTTAATTGCACAAATTTGAGAAAAAATTTTCTAAAACTCTAATTTCTCTCCAATTTTCCTATTCTTCTAACTATCTAAAGGGTCTTCTAAAATTTTTTGGCTATTTACAAGGCTATAAAGCAATTATGGTGCATTAATTTGAATAAGATAAAACCCATACCTCTTCCTATTTACCTTTTTTGTTGCTTAATTCTAATTGGTTCTTATTTTTTCTTACTTCCCTCAGTTGCCAAGACTTGATCTAGAGCATTCCCTATTTCCCTGATTTTTCTTTGATTTTTTTATAGTTTTCTTTAATTATTTAGCAATTTTCTAGCAAATTTCACATATTTCTATCTACACGTAAATATATGTAGGGTATAAATAAACACTCTTAAATATTATTTAGGTCATTCTATGATTTTTAATATACATATAATTTATCTCTAGCGATTCATTAGTTATCGGAATGTATTTTATATATTTCCGATGATTAACGAGTAATATACTTAAAATTTAAAAATTTTATATTCTCTTATTTTATTACTTATTTTCTTAAATTCAAACTTATAGAGTCATTTTTACTAATATTTCTAGTTTTAATTGTTTAATCAAATCATTTAGCCGGTCACATTAAATCTTACGTACTAAGCCTAATCCTACAGTTACTTAGTTTATATTTAGGGCTTACAGTTGTTACGTCATCTTGTAAGAAAACTGGGTGATTTGCAAGATAATAAAGCTTTTCAAAGTGATGATGAAGAAGACAATTTTAGAGGGAGTTAGATGAATCATGGGCTAGAGAAGAAGATTAATGGCATCAAAGATCCTAAAGCGATTGGCTTAATCATGGTGATAAAAATACTTTTTTTTTTTTACCAAACTACAACTAATAGGAGGACAAGAATTTCTGTTTTGAAGAATTCAAGATGACCAGGGTTTTTGGAAAGATGATGAAGATGTGATAGCTGTAGCATTTATTTCCTTCTTCTCAAATCTATTTAGGAGTAAGATCAATAAAGATTTGAAAGAATGCTTACAATGGATAAACCCTATGCTCGATGACAAAAATAAAACACAAAGGAGAAGATTAGAGGTGCAAAATACCAAATGGGTGCTCTTAAGACCCTAGGGCCTGATGAATACTTAAGGATATTCTATCAAATCTATTGGAGTGACATTGAGGTTTCTATTGTCACAAATTTCCAACACTCTATTCATATAAGTGAGTTCCTTAATTCACTCGATGTTACCGATTAAATTTTAATTCCTAAAGTCCCTAGTTTGATTTCACAATTCAGACCTATTAGATTATATAATTTTTCATATAAAATAATGTTTAAATTCATGGTTAATAGGCTTAAACCTTTTCTTAGTTCTTTTATTTCAACCAATCTAAGTACATTTATATCAAGAAGATTGATTTAGGACACAATCCAATGGTAGCTCATAAATTATTTCATTTTTTTTAAAAGCAAAAAAAGAAGGAAGGGGTTTTTTCACTTTAAAACTAGATACAAATAAAGCCTATAATCGTATTGAATAAGACTTTCTTCAAGGTCTACTTGAGAGACACAATTTAAATGCTAAATGGAAATGGGGGATTATAAGATGTGTGAGAATAGTGGAATATAACATTATGGTAAATGGAATGGCAATGGTCATCTAAAGCCATAAAATGATATCAGATATGTGATACTTTACTAAACTATCTTTTTGTTATGGTTATAGAAGTTCTTCTAAAATGGTTAAATTACCTTGTGAATCAAAGTACAAGATGGCATTAAGATAAAACATGGGTGTACAATGATTTTTCACTTTTATTTGCTAATGACTTACCCTTTTTTTTTTTTTGAAATTTCAAAAGAGAATTTGGACATTATGAAGGATGTGTTGTTTGTCTGTTACTCGACTTCAAGACAAAAGAATCAATTTAGCCATGTCTAGTCTATTTTTCAATAATAACTGTCACACCCCAAACTAAAGAGTCATAACAGCCATACTATGTAAACCAACTTAAGTTAAAAAGTAGCTCCTTTAGCTGCTAACGTAGGTTTCTAACGTAAGTATAACTTACACCAAGCCTTTACCACTCCATAGCTTTAAGTCACCTAATTCCATATCGGTTTAGTATCAATCTGTGATGCAACTTTCTAAAATAACTTTTAAAAGAAACTATGTGGTATAAGAGTCGTGAGAAGAAACAAGTTTTATAAATAACTTCAGAAAAAGATACTTTAAGGGTTTATAAAAGTCCACAGGTTATTAAAACATAGTAACGATATTCATAAACAAAAACTAAAGGGCTACTAATAGAGACCCTATTAGTTTCCATACAAGATAGTAAATTCGATAAATAATTAAAGGCACCACCCACTAAACTTAAATCTCACTCTTTGACCCCATTCTTTAGTCTTTTGGGGACTTGGTGTAATTCTGGTGATTTACTAGGAAACCTGCAAAATAACTATAGGGAATTGAGCAACAACTTACTCAATAAGCAGGACAAAGACAATAGTACACATCGGACATCAAGTAAGTAGGGTTTTCAAGTAAGGTTAATTAGATGCAACGCATGATCAAACAAATCCCATCTCACAACATTGACTGTTCATTGTAAGATCAAAGAAATCATATCGACTCTAATCTGGGTTTTAAGGAGTTTCATGCCGTGCACTTTACGAATCGGTCACCAAACCAAGGCTTGTGCAATAGAGAAACATGCTCCACCTAAAACTACCTTCAAATCACGACTCCCAACCTTACTACAACCTCTTCTCCTATTAGTTAGTTTGACTAAAGGTAAGGAAATGACTATTTCTGCTATCCTCATCAAATGGTCCGTGTTTAACTTAAACTTCCTAGTCATTTTCCTCTAATAGGTTGCAATGCATGTCCAATTAGAAATTAAGTCGAGTTTTAGTTAAATTACTTTTTTAGTGGTCAAGAAATTTCACATCATTCAATCAAGCAACATCATAAAGCAACCAATATATAAAATCCAGCATTTCATAGCAGTAATACAATATTCAAGCATACATCCACACAAGTTTCTAGCTTACACTTACAACAAGATACATATTAAGGCCTCTAAGTATTCTTAATAATACTTTAAGGTACAATGAACTGTTGATCCCACTTACCTGCACTCAATCGCTCGCTAACTTGATTGTTCAATAGTCCATGTAGGTGATGCTTTGATGTTTGTTTTGATGTAGTACTTTATTTTATATATAATTTAGGAAATATTGCTAATTTACATATTTATCATGGAATGAAGTTGATTAGTTGTTGGTCCATTGGCCTATTGTAAGCCCCAAAGTTCAGCCAAGTAACCGTAGGATTGAACTTAGAACCCAAGGTTTAGGGCGATCGGTTAAAAGATCCGAACAAACCCAAATTATAAACTATTGAGAATAATATTAGTAAAAATGATCCCGTAAACTTAAATTTAAGAAAATAAGAAATAAAATAGAAGACAATAAAATTTTCAAATTTTAAGCATAATAATTGCTAATTACTGAAAAGGTAAAAAGTATAATTTAATAACTAATAAATTATTAGAGATAAATTATATGTATACTAAAAATTTTAGAATGACCAAAATAATATTTAGGAATGTTCACGTGTACCCCACATATATTACGTGTAGATAAAAATACGCGTAATTACCTAATTTGGCCAAAAACTAAGCAAATAATTAAAGAAAATTATAAAATAATTATGGAAAAATCAGAAAAAATCAGAAGAGGATAAGATGCATCAATATCAGGTCGTGGCATGTCAGGATAAGAAAAAAAAATTAACCAATAAGAATTAGGCAACACAAAAGCCAAATTTTAAGGGATAAAGTAATTGTCTTATCTAATTTAATGCACAATAATTACAAAAAATGTCTATAAATAGTAGAAAAAAATCACAGAGCTCATTTGGGCAGTTTGGAAAGTGAAAAAATTAGGGAGAGTCGAAAATTGAGAGAAAAATTCGGTTTAGAAAAAAAATAAGAAAAATTGTGCAATTAGAGCATTTAAAGGGAACCCTTACCAAACGAGCAGCTGGAAGTGGACGGCCACCACCACCACACGATGGTGGCAGCGCCCAGGCTGGCCGACAAAGCCACGGCGGCCCGCGGTGGCCGGAGCCACCCAAACCGGTGAGTCCAAATTCCAGCCCGATTCTTGTGAAATTTTGTAAAAATAGTAAATATGATTAGAAAATTATGAATTTTGTTATTCTGGGATATTTTTGTATGTCGTTTGTAGGAAAAATATTATTTTGATGAAAACATGATCCGTAATATATGATCCTTAAGAAATCATGCAAAACCGAGCACATTTCGGTTTAGAAATAAATGACCTTAGGAGTGTAGTTTCAAGGCCAAAATTTTTGTGTAGATTACTTAAATGATATAGAACAGTGCTATGAAGCCCGTTTTCAAAAATTAATTTTTGAAATTCTTAGATAATTTTTAGGCCCTAAAATGAGGCATAAAATGGGTAATTTGAAGTTAATTAGGTGATTAGGATATTAATTACTGATTTAGATAGTAATTAGATGTTTAGGGATGTTAATCTCTGATGTGGAAACCTAATCCTAGTCTATGGAGTGTTAAGTGTAAGTAATGAAGGTGTTATGTGGTAAATGTAGAAAAATTAGGAATATGTAAAATTGAAAATTAATAAATATGGAAAAATTAGGTTTAATTAGATAATAAAATAATGAAAATCAGAACATAACAAATCTAAAACAAAATTTAATTTTAGGTAATTATATGAAAAATGTAAAAATTTCTCACAACATGAGTAAATTCGGTACACTAATACGGATTTACGTGTACTAGATGGAATAAAATGCTAACTAGGGGTAGTGATCGTATTTAGGGCATCGGGAAATAATGTAATTAATTTCACATTATGGGTTGAAATGAATTTCTAGGGTCGGAATATAAAACGCTACTTAGAAAATCGAACTAAAACCTAATTTGAAAATCGATGCGAAAACCGAACCTGAACCTAACCCCAAACCTAGAATAATTGCAAAAGACTTAATACCTAGATAATTAGGCATATTAAACCTTAAACAAAACCTAACAATAAGCGTTATAGGATAAAACGAACCTATAATAGTTATATGAAAAGCCGAAACCACGTTTGTGTTATAGGGATGATCGGCGATGGCCTGAACAAATCGAACCTCGAATGAGTGAGCGAGGAGTCAAGGTAAGTTGGGATTAATACGATGCTGTATTTTGGAGGCTTAAGATTATGCTTGGTTGTGCTTGTTAGATAGTTGAATGTATGCATATGCCTGATTATGGGTGATGCCATGATTCTGTTTGTTGCTCTGCACATATTGTATGAATTGTATGAAATGATTGATCACCCTAAACTGAACTTAATTAAATATCCGACTAGTAATCATAATCGGACATGCATTGCAACCTGTTAGGGGAACTTAGGACTCTCCGGCCAAATACCGACCCCTTCGGAAGAGATAGCGCAGGATTGCAAAATGGTCCCTTCTTCATCCTCAGTCGAACTAAGTGACAGGAGAGGAGGTCGCGGCGAGGGTGAAGGCAGTGGTTCGAAGGTAGTCGCGGGAGGAGCAAGGTCTCCATTACACAAGCCTGGGTTTGGTCGTGAGCTGTTGCATTAACGGCAACTCCTCAACCTGGATTAGAGCGGGCGCAATTTCTTTAATCTCACGACGGGCCGGACAACGTCGTGCGATGGCATTTGCTTGCGCATGCATTGCATCTAATAAGTGATTAAAAACCTTGTTGTGTGTATGGTATAATTTTAAGTCCTCCGTCCTAACTTACTGAGCTGTGGTTGCTCACATCCCTATAGATGTCGTACAGGTGCTGGCTAAAAAGCGGCAACCAATTACTCTGAAGCTAGCAACTGCTGAATCTTGGGGAGTGAGGAAAAACATTAAAGAATAAACACATATTTTAAGGTCTAAGTTTTTATTTTAGAATTATTTTTCGTTTCCGAATGATGTAATAACTAAGGAATATACTATAGAGAAATGTTGTAAACTTTAACTGCAACAATTGAATGATAACATATATATATAATTCCTCACTTTTATAGGTAAATGATTTATTTAAATTACAAACTGTCTACTTCAAAACGGGTTAGTTGTGGACGCCTTGTGTAGATCAGGTCTAAGATAGCGGTTGTGAAGCCAACTTCTGTCTTAGGGTAGTTTACACGGTAGGACTGTTACGACTCTGCCGCTTCGAGGCGTGACACCTATGCCTTAAGTATCAAAAACTTAAAATAATAGTATAAGTTTATGTTACCTTTTAGGCCATTCCTGAGTTAAGGTGTCCTTAAAATATATACTTAAAAAGGTTTTAAGATATCCTTTACACTACTTAGATATCGAAGTCCGTTACAAATTCATCCTTTACCTCAATCTCCGAGGTTAATAAGTCCTCAAGATTTTCTATAAATACCTCCTAAGCTACTTTTTGAGCCAAATCATTTGTGAAGTTCCAAAATTGAAAAGCGTTTGAGTTATACTCTAAGCCATATCAAAGTTAAAAATCTTAACAAAATTATCCTCTAAGTCTGATAACCGCCCAAAATTTCTCATGAATTATCTTTTGGACCAACTTCTGAGTGCTTATACTAGTATATTTTCACTTAAAGTATCCTCTAAAGCACCTTATAAATCGATCATGCAGTCTGCTCAACTTTAGATCCTCTGGCAAGATATCCTCTAAGTTATCATCTAAGCTATCCTCTAAGTTTATTAAGAGTTTATCCTTTGACTCGGCCTCTAAGCCTCCCCTATCTATATTTCTCTTCAAATTTGCTTCGAACTAGATCTCTTAATCAATATCCAGTAGAACATTTACCCTTACTCCCTCTAAAATACCTTCTAACTCTCTTATCTATAGGGTTTTTAAGAACATCATCTTCTGAATAATCTTCTACATCCCCTATTCTTATATTTTGTTCATAAGTCTTGCTTCTAACTTATCATCTAAATACTATTTTAATGAAAAACCCATTCTTAGAATCTTCTAAGATATCATTTGCCTTTAACCAATTCCTTTATTGATCTATTTACTTCTAACTCCAATCGAAACTAACCAGAGTAACACCCCAATCCATACTTCACAGCACCATTCATCAATTTCTCTAATTTTCTTACTATCAAATTACTCACATAAGTGGCACATAGTTCATTTTGGTAATTTCTCTCAGTAGATCCCCTTCCAACAACACTCATACACCACAATATACATCAATAACCAGTTGAGCTTAGAATCCAAGTGAGGTCAGTAATCAAAATACATTTATTTTTTCCAAAAATATCATTTTTAATCATAATTTAAGGCTAAAAAATCATTTTCTAATTTATAAAATGTTTTTGTTAAAAATATTTACATAGAATTTTAGTATCAATAATGGATAGCTTTTAGAAAAATTTGGAGCTCCAAAACTACGTCATTAGACATATTCATTTCAACATCAAAATATGCTTGGTCTTGTTAATTTCTTAAGTACGTATATTGTAACTATTAAATTTTTATAAAAAAAAAATTTCTAGATTCTATACTTAAAAATATAGATGAATAAATTTTTGTATAATTTTTTGGATATTTTTTATATTTTTACTAAATTTTTAAACGTCGAATTGAAAAAAGACCTAATCGAAATTTCAAGCTCTGACCACCAGTGGTAGCCACCCCCTTGACAACACATTTCGGCAATACTTGCTGCCTGTTGTGGTAATAGCCTTTGGCTTTCAAAAGTTCCCTAAGATCCCAAATCTTCCTAAACTCAAATTGCATACCGATTTTTCAACTTTTCCTAAATTTTCCTCTTTGATCACTTTCTCTCACTCTAATTTTCTCCAAATCCTTAATTATGTAAATGAAATGTGGGAAAGTGTATCTGGATTTTTACTTAGCTAATTGGTTATTGAAATGATATACTTTCTCTCTTTCTTGACATTTGGAGCTTATAACTTGTATGTTTATTCTCTTTTTCTCATCAACACCTATCTTTTATCACACCTATCTAAAGAAGTTCCCAGTTGCCCAACTTAGTTAAGGATTTTTATTAAATTTTTTATTAATTATCCCATCTCGTTTTAGCTTAAAATGCTATTATTTGAGTATTGTAATTAATTACAGGTATACATATATACTTGAAAATTATACTCAACACATTCGTATATATTTTATAGGATATTCTCATCTAATATCTCGAGTTTACTCGTACATTTCTAGATTGATCATGTTTGTTTCATTAATATCCTAAATTATTTGCTCGAACAGCTACATAAGAAGCTCACAATAATACTCCATCCTTGATCGAAAAACAAGTGGTTGACTCTTTAAGAATGATAACGACTAAGTAACTAGAAATATATACAGGCCTACCCACTCTTTAGGGAAGGTTTAAAGATGAAAGGTTTGGAGTTTGCAAAGAATAAAATTGAAGGTTTGGAAGCAGCCTTCTAAGCCCAAAGAGAAACATTGATTAAGACAATGGCTTTTGCCATTCTGCTTTAAATTTCCTAAAGCATGGTGCAAAGGAATTACCAGGTAAAATGGAAGTTTCTTGATGAAGTCTAAAGAGAAGGGTAGTATGGGTATAAATGATTTACACTTGTTTAACTTATCCCTTTTAGCTAAATTGGCTTGGAGATTATACTAGAACTCAAGACGCTTTGTGGGTAAAATTGCGTAAAGGGATCTACTTTTCTTATTAGAGCATCTTCATCCGTGATTTTTGACACGGGATCTTAGACCAAGAATTTCCTTTTTAAGGTTCCTAATGGATTAGGGGTGGGTTCTTGCAATTTATGGATTTTTCATAAAGGATCTTAAAAAGTTATCCATTTTTATTTTTTTATTATTATTTTTATTTTCTTTAAATGGAATCATGTCAGCGTCTTCCACATCTGGAAAGTGAAATACATTTATATTCAACGTGGAATCATGTATGAATACATTTACTTTAGCCAATTCCTATATTATTATTTTTTTTATTTAAATTTTTTATAATAAATTTATTAATTAGATATATTATTGAAAAAACATTAAGATATTATTTAAAAATAATTAGTATAAGATCTATAAAATGATAAAAAGAAACAATAAGAATCTTTCTTCGAGATTATAGATAAGATGAAGAGATTCTTAAAAAATATAAATCGTAACATGATAAAAAAACTTGAAGAGGTTCGATGAATTGGATCGCTTTCATGGCCTCTGACAGAGAATGTGTTTAGTGCACGTACTTCTTCCTAACTGAGCATCTATTGTATGCAGATTGGGACTGAGTTTCTTCTTCTCTAATTGTCTCATAGAAGTATTGGACTGGAAGGCGTCATGCAAGCTGGATGTTCAGCCAAACGTGGTGGTGAGATGTCTTTGCTAATGTGGCCAGGCGTCGAGTTGTGCCATGTACAGAGTGCATGTGGTGGTGAGCGTGAGACCATGGAACACGCTTTGATGCTTTTATTAAAAATAAAAAATAAAAAATAAACACTTTCATACTTTATTACTTAATCTTTGACAATGGTTAAGAAATGAAATATCATTGTCTTCTTTCATTAAAAAAACAAATCCTAGGTTCAGCCACTGAATAGGCTAGATGATGGAATAGCTTAATTCTCAATTAAGACATGTCGCTAATGTTCATTGCTATTGACAGAAATAACGCAGATAATTAGACAAAATTTACAACAGAAACCCCAATATGTGCAAAAAGTACACATGATGATGAGTCAAAGTACAGTACAACCTCATCTCTCGTCTTATTTTTACCTCCAGATCGGATCTTCTAAATGGGGGGAAATGAGGATTTCTTAGCGATTACTGTGGATTCGGGGGACGGCTATTTGCAGAAGAAACTCTGGATCCCCATTCTAGCAGCTCTTTGCTGGTATCATCCTTGTGCACGATGACCTCAATGAAACACAATGAATCTTTGTATTGCCCCGTCGCAGTTGCAATAGTCTCCATTAGCTCTTCCTCAGTTCGAACCTTATTTGAAAAATAAAATAAAATAAGGATAAATCTTTTAACAGATTCTCATCTTAGTGAATAATGCATAACCACGTCGATATCGGTCAAATTTAACTAACCTTTGCTGTCCAACATTTGCCTTCACCATTATGGATGGCATCGACTAGACCAGTGTAGTTCCAGTTCTTGATCACGTTGTATGGACCATCATGAATCTCAACTTCAATCGTATAGCCGCCATTGTTGATCAGGAAAATTATACTCTTCTGACCACATCGGATCATTGTTGATACATCCTGAGCTGTAACCTGAGTAAGAGGGGAAATGTCATTGGCGTTGGACATCAAAAGGAAGCATATAATAATAAATAAGCCAAATTGCCCCACAAATAGATGCTCAGCTTTAAGAATTATCCAACACAATCATGGACAAATTGAATGCACTAAGAAAAAGCAAGACAAAATTTTAGCAGAATCATCTCTATAGCATAATCATTTTGTAAACAGAACAAGATACAATAGACTTTGTTGTATCTAGTGCCACAAAAAGTTGCAAACCAGATGCAGCCTACATAATTCATAAACTAACCTGGAAACTTCCATCACCAATGCAAGCAATCACGCGTTTGTGAGGGGCAGCTTGTGCGTATCCCAGAGTAGCACCAACTGACCAGCCTATAGATCCATATTGCATTTGGAACTCATACCTGAATGCAAAACAAAACGTGGAAAATTAGCTTCCCAGTATCCAAAAACAGAAGAAAGTAAATAAAAAGAACATGATGCAGAATGAAAGACCCTCACTCACCCACAATTTTCGGGCAAACGAAGCTTCTGACAATTGAACCACGAATCACCAGTTTCAGCAATGATTGCAGTATCTCCACGTAGCATTTCCTTTTGTAACAACAAAAAAAGGGAAGAAATCATCAAATTGGATCCAAGTTTCGTCAAACATTTACCACCCAGACATGCAAATTTTTCGACGTTGATGAAATGAAGACATTCATTCAACAATAAAAGAAGCGATTTGTTTTAGACATAGCAGATGTAAGTAGTATCATGTCAGAGATTATGAGTAACATAATCCTAAAATATTTTTCATGTTTATACAATTTGGACTATTGCAGGACATAATCTCCTGATGTGAGACTGTTAGCAACCACAACTTTAAATCAGAAAAGGACCATGTGACGTTATGACTGACTGACTACATTTGCTCCTTACCTGAATGTGCTTGAAGAGAATATTGACTCTGAGAGGTTCATCCTTCTCTGCCTTCAAGGGTTGTCCGGGAGGAACGAAAATTCTCCGATAATTATCCAATGCGGTGGTGTTTTTCTTCAGCTTCTTGGCTAGTGCAGCCAAGAAATCAGCCATGAAAACCCAACCAAACGAAGGACCATCCCCAATAGTCACACGGTTTGGATGCACTATGATTGCCTTCTCCTTCTTAATCAACAAAGAATACCCAACCGAGCTATAATCGTTGAAGATTGGGCCAACAAAAACATAAGCGTCAGCTGATTCCACGATTTCTCCAACAAATGTGGTACTTACAGCACCCCAGTAAGTACCAATGAAGTGAGGATGGTGCTCGGGAGCGAGGCCCTTGCCTGAAGGCATGACAGCTATTGGATACCCTGAATTATCTGCAAGTTCCGTGAAGGCTTTTTGCGCCTTAGCTACCCTGAGCTTAGGCCCTCCCACGATGACAGGCTTCACGGATTTGTTGAGAAACTCAGCAGCAGCTTCAACGGCTGCTTCCAATCCTAATTGATTGCTTATCCTGCATCAACATTGACAGAATGTGAGAAACATCGATATTAAATGATAACGTTAAAAACTGAGTCAAAAAATTCTGTAAAATTGGGCTGGTTCTTTTCCCCAAGTCAATAGAAATGAATTTCAGAATTTGCCCCAAGATGATAAATATCAACTTCCACAGAATCAGGTGTGGAAGACTAAATCTAAGTGCAAAACTTCATGATGGTGCAACAATGAACCCAAAAGACAAAAAACCATCTTGGCTCACAAAAACTAGGAGGTTCAACAAAGATATTTCTATGCTAAGGAAGTTCTGAATAGCATATACTTACCATGAAATATCTAGTGCTCCGCAATGGGTAGTGTTTGGTTAGCACAATAGGACATTACAGTACAAAAGGTACATCACGACCTCTTCTACCATGTTTGATATACGTGTTTTTAAAATTATAATATGTCATTCAAACTAAACAAAGCGATAACATCGGATTTAGATCTCAATATCAATCTATTACCGGCTAATTACCCAAACATATCGCTTGCCACATTTTACTAGCCAATGAGATTTCAACTGCTTCTCTATTAATGGAGTTATGAGAGGTAGTCAAGCTAGTGTTTGAAACTACTTCAATTAGACAATAATTCTTGCACGTAATAAGTTTAAGAAGTCAATTGAAAATTGACTTATAGCTGAGGTGCAAAATGTGAAATTAATGCAAGTGTGTATATTTTAGCTGTAATTCATGTTTTGATGACTAATATTGGGGGCTACAATGCCTTAATTGTGAATTCTGCACAACAGTCATACCAGTCCTACCCAAACACGGTGAGGAATTACTCTGCAGCTAATACAAATGCACTTTCACAATTATATGAACCGAAGAAGTGCTAGATAGAGAGAAAATATTACTTTGGTGCGAGATAGAAAGGAACTGGATCCCTTGCAAAAGTTGGATGTGGAATTCCAGCTAAATTACAGCTTATGCTGATATAAACCGGCTTGCTTTCTTTCAATGCGGTGGAGATTGCAGTATCAATAAGCTCATGTGCATCATCTAAGTTATTCACAACAGCCTGCAACATTAGCAATATATAATGTCACTCTTACAGCAAAACCAAAAAATCCTTATAAAAAATTCTTCAAATATTATTTATTCGGAACAAAAGATTGTATTAATAACTCTTCAGAGCAGCATCAAATTCTGACAGACAGTATCACATTGCAAATCAAATTGGAAAATACTGATGTTCTCATTTCCTACATTAGACATTCTATCACATTCTTCTCAAGATTACTACACTAATATTTAATGATTCTTAAGCTTTGTTTATCGAAATGTCAAAAAAGTTGTGAAAACATTTCCTATGAAACAAACTACTTAAGCTAAAGGAACTTCAGAGGCAAAGCCATCATACAATACAACAATAAAACATAATAGTTTATACCAACAAAAGACATCGATCATCCGATTTTCCCGCAATGGATGAATTACTCACACCTCATTATAGTTTATACCGATGAGGGCCAACGATCATCCGATTTCCCAAAATGGATGAATTACTCCCAGGCAAGAAAATCACAACTAGAATAGCAGTAGCACTATAAAGTGTGTATATTATCAGGATCACCAGCAGTTGATCAACTAAGAGTAACTAATCAAGCCGTAATAACACTATAATACACACCATATGAGGCAATTTCTTGTAGCCATAACATCCAAGCCCTAACGGAATTCTATAGCCAAGCAAAGAAGTGACTAATCAGGCACTTTTTTTATCCAAATCGACAAATTCAGAGCTACACCTAAATGCCGGGAAAAAAAAAGTAGATAGACTGCTGGTCAACGCACTTTTAGCAACATCCTCCATGGAGAACGTGGTGTTGCTAAAATAGGTAGAACGCTATTGCTCCTAAATGCACGACAATAAAGAGGGAAAATACATAAATCTCATGTTCTGTTTTTACCTGAAAGCAAGTGACTGTCTGAAAACACCTCAACTCCTGAGTAAAATCAGGCAAGCCGATCGTATGATGAAGAATCCTGTTAGTCCCATAATCATTCGAATTAGGTCCTCCGACAATACACACGACCGGCAAATTCTCACTGTATGCTCCTGCGATCGCATTCACGACACTGAGCCCACCCACGGTGAACGTCACAACGCACGCGCCGACACGCTTTGCCCGCGCGTACCCATCAGCCGCGTACCCCGCATTCAGCTCGTTACAGCAGCCGACCAAGTTCAGCTCCGGCTCGGCTACCAAATGGTCTAACAAAGTCAGGTTGAAGTCGCCAGGAACTGAGAACACATCCTTCACGCCGATCTCCACCAACCGCCGAGCCAAGTGGCTTCCTAGTGTTCCACCGCAAGGTCTTGGAGCAACCGGACCTGGAGCCGTCCCAGGATGAGCTGCTGCGCCGATATTATTTGCTGCTGCCATGTCAATGATGTTATACGTATATCTTTATCTTTCTCCAAACCATATAAACTTCTTTTCAAGGTTTCGAACTATGCATCTTCCATGAAAAGACCAAGGTGGTATATATATGGATGAAACGAGATTTGGGTTTTGACAAAAACTGTGTGCTGTTTTACTAGCAAAGGTTTTAAAATGTTTCTTGTTAAAGGAGTCAAGAGTGATCAACTGGGAATGTGATCGTATTACGAGATTTTGTCCTTGGTTTCGATTTTTCTAAGGAAAAGTCCATATCTTTGGCCAAAAAAATAAAAAATAAAAAATGAAAAGTCCATATTTTAGTCTACTTAAAGTGTGGGAATCTTGTACGTTCGTGGATTTGTTTTAAGGTTTTTTTATAGGGCAATTTGTTCTATAGGTACATTTGCCTTTGGACAGCTTTGGAAGATATAGTAAAAAACTAATAATTATGAGGAGAATACTTCAAAGTCTCTCCAATTTAAGTATTTAATAAGAGAGTAATAAATAAAGAGATGGGTAATAACACCTCCCAATAAAGTACAAAACATATGATAAATGGGATTCATTAAAAGTGCAAGATATAGAATAAGTAAGATTACTTAATATATGTTACACCACTCAATTAAGGCTATCGCTTAAAAATCCATTTTGGATATCAACCGATTATTAGTATAGTAGTTAATAGTTAATAGTTAGTAATTAGTTGTTACTAGTCTTCAATTGTAGCTTGTTAATTCTGGTAGTAATCAATTAATTTTTTCAATCAGTTAGTTACAAGGCTTGATAAACTATATTAAGTTATAAATATGCATTGTACATTCAGAGAGTGTTTTTTTAATACAGTACACATTTAACACACATCCTTCTCCTCCCTCAAACCTCTATTCGACGTCATACTGTTTTCTATTATGATATCAAAATAATTTTCTTCTTAATGGCAAATGAATAAGAGAAATTATCAAGTCCTTATTATTTGCATCCAAATGAGAATCCATCATTAGTTTTAGTGTCTGCTATTCTTAAAGGTTCAAATTATCACATATGGAGTCGTGTGATGAGAGCTACCCTTCTTTCGAAGAACAAGCCGAAGTTTGTTAATAGATTAATTTCGCAGTCGAGTAAGGATGAAGAAATCTATACTGCGTAGGAGAGGTGTAATACAATGGTGTTATTGTAGCTAGTAAATTCTTTGTTGAAGTCGATAACATAGAACATTATATGAATAAAAAGTGCACATGAAGTATGGAAAGATCTGTATGCGAGATTTTCATAAGGTGATTCTATACGAATTTTTGACATTCAAGAAGAAATTTATAATCTACGTCAAGGTACACTTACTATTATTGAATATTTTACACAACTTAAGATCTTATAGGATGAATTGGCAGTTTTAAGGCCTCTGTCAGTTTGTGAATATGATGGATGTGCTATGGTCAACATGACAAAAAAATATCAAAATTCAGATCAAGTGATTCGATTTATAAAAGGTCTTAATGATAATTTTGCGCCTATTAAAACTCAAATTCTTCTCATGGAGCCGTTACCAAACATTAACAAAGCATTTTCTTTGGTAGCACAACAAGAACGACAATTAGTGTCAAATATACAGTCGAATGTGAATGATTCCAGGGTTTTTGTTGCTAAAACTGTCGGAAATTTAAGAAGATATCCAAATAATGCTCTTATGAAACAACCTATTTGTTCTTATTGTGGATTGAATGGTTATACTGTTGATAAGTGTTACAAGAAGCATGGTTTTTCATCAAATTTTAAATCACGATCGAATCTACGAACTACTGATGCTCAGCGAGTTAATCAGTTTCAAGTAACCTCTACATCAAAGGTTAGTGATTCCTTTCAATTTACTAAGGAACAATTTCAACGTATAATGTAGATACTTGAACAGGATAAATCAAACACAAATGTAAACTTCACAAGTTTCATCAGTTAAAGAATCGAAAGGTAATTTTCATTCTTTTTTTCGTTCATCCTCTTTTACAACTTGATTGATAGATACGGATGCTAGTGATCATGTTACTTGTTCTTTAGACAATTTCACAAATTTGAAAGAAGCAATTGCTCTAAATATGCATCTTCTTGATAACACTTAGGTTAAAGTTTCACACATTGGCATAGTATGATTGAATGAGCATATTGTTCTAGAAAATGTACTGTATGTACTTGATTTTCAATTCAATTTAATTTATATTGGTAAGCTTACTGCACATTGTAAGTACAAGCTTATCTTCACTACTGAGGGATGTTATATGCAGGAGTTAGAGGAGTTCAGAATGATTGGATATGCTGAATTGAACAAAGGATTGTATGAGTTCAAGGTTATAGCGAATAGGACCGTGAATAGTCTGGGGAATGTGGTTAATTATGATATTACTATGGAGGATAAAAGTCAATTGTGGCATTCTAGGTTGGGTTACATACCAATTGAGAAGATGAAACTGATTTCAAAAATCTATTTTGATGTTCAGTATCACAATAGCGTAAATCCTTTCACTATTTGTCATCAGGCTAAATAGAGAAGACTTCCGTTTCTTGTTAATAATACTTTTACTATTGCTCCTTTTCAATTGGTTCATTGTAACATTTAGGGACCTATAAAGATCTCAACTCGAAATAATCAGCACTATTTTTTAATTATAGTTGATGATTTTAATCACCTCATGTGGGTGTTTTTAATGCATTTCAAGTCAAAAGCTAAATTATTGTTACAGAAGTTTCTTTCATATGTTGATACTCAATTTAGCTCCGAAATACAGTGTATACGAACTGATAATGGACAAGAGTTCAATATGCTTGAGTTCTATAGTTCGCATGGTATACTTCACTAGACTTCTTATGTTTCCACTCCATAACAAAATAGTGTCGTGGAACATAAACATCAGCACATTTTACAAGTTGCTAGAGCGTTGCGTTTGCAAGTTGGATTGCCTTTGACTTTTTGGGGCGATTACATTTTACATGCAATTTATTTGATCTACCGGTTGCCTACTGCTGTACTACATCATGAGAGTCCTTATCAGGTTCTGTTTAAGGAATTACCTTCTTACAATCAATTGTATGTGTTCGGCTGTTTGTGTTATGCTTCTACACATGATAAAGTTACACATAAGTTTGACTCACGAGCCACTAAGTGTATTTTTCTAGGGTTTATGCAAGGTGTTAAAGGATATCGAGTATATGACATTCAACAACAAGTTTTTCTCTCATGCGATGTTATTTTCCATGAATCAGTTTTACCTTTTGCACTTGATCATTCCAAAGCTGATATTGTTTCACCACAGTTTTCCAATTCTGATGTTTTGTATGATCCTTTTCTTTCTACTAATGAATCCATTCCTATTGACAGTCAATCCACTTGTACATATCCTTCTAGTTCACAAATTGTTACTCGTAAGTCACTCAGAAATAGGCATCTACCATTGCATCTTAAAGACTATGTTTTGACTACACAAACACCTCATAGTTTGCACTTAGTCTTTGGTTATGATCATCTTTCTTCCTCTCATAGAGCTTTTTCCTATGCTATTAATATGGTCCTTAAACCTAAAACCTTTCAAGAAGTTGTTCAGCATCAGAAATGGAGGGATGCAATGCATTCCAAGATTTCAGCCTTAAATGCTAACAAAATGTGGGAGTTAGTTGACTTACCTGAAAGTAAACAACCAATTAGATGCAAGTGGGTCTATAAAATCAAATATAGAGCTGATGGAAGTATTGAACGATATAAGGTTAGACTTGTAGCAAAAGGTTACACATAACAATTTGGAATTGATTACATCGATACTTTCAATCTAGTTGCCAAAATTACTTCTGTTCACTTATTATTGTCATTAGCCGCTTCTCATGGTAGGTTTCTTTACTAGCTCAACATTAATAATGTGTTCCTTCATAGAGATCTTCAGGAAGAAGTTTATATGTCTTTACCAGAAGGTTTTCAATCTCAAAGTTTGACAAAGGTATGCAAGTTGCCTAAATCCCTTTATGGATTAAAGCAAGCCAGTCGGTAATGGTATCAAAAGCTCATTGGTGCCCTACTTGCTTATGGTTTTCAACAATCCTCTGTTGATAATAGCTTATTCTTCATGCATGCTCCTGATCATTTTGCTATCATTCTTGTGTTTAGTGACTCTCTTCCTGTTGTTATAGTAATCAAAGGATATTTACACGGTGCTTTTCAAATCAAAGATCTTGGTGAGCTTAAGTACTTCTTTGGTCTTAAGGTTGCATGGTCTAGTCAAGGCATCAATTTGTGTCAAAAGAAGTATTGTTTGGATCTTCTTAAGGACATTGGATTTCTAGGTGCAAAGCTTGTACCCAGTCCTATGGTAGCTTCCACTCGCTTGTCTAAAAATGATGGTTCCCCATCATTTGTCCAATCCCATTATTTTACGACAATTAGTTGGTCATCTTCTCTATCTTACTCACACTCGTCCTGACATTACATTTGTTGTTTAACAACTTTCTCAATTCCTTGATAATCTCACTACCCTTCATCTTTAGGCTGCTCTCGAGTGTTGCTTTTTTTAAAGGGATCACCTGATCGAGATCTCTTGTTCCCTTCTTCTTCAACCCACAAGCTTCATGCTTACAATGATTTTGATTAGGCTACATATTCGGATTCTCAAAGGTCTATAATTGGATACCGTATGTTTTATGGAGACACACTCATCTCTTGGTCTTTAAGGAAACAATCCATTGTTTCTCGTTCATCCTCTGAAGCAGAGTACCGTGCTCTGGCTACCACCATCTATGAGCTTCAATGGCTACTTTAATTGCTATAAGATTTCAGTTGTTCTTATGTTGATTCCACTCTTTTATTCTGTGACAATCGTTTAGCTCTCTATCTTGCACATAATCCTACTTTTCATTAACGCACTACACATATAAAACTCGACTATTATGTTGTTCGAGAGAAGGTTCAAGCTGGTTTAGTTACTTTGTTGCCTGTTCAATCTTCTCTTCAACTGGTTGATATTTTCACCAAGCCTCTCTCAACTACTGTGTTTACTAATTCTGTTCTTAAGCTAGGCATTCACAATGTTTATGTTCCAACTTGAGTGGAGGGTATCAACTGATTACTAATATAGTAGTTAGTAGTTAGTTATTAGTTGTTAGTTGTTACTAGTCATCAATTATACCTTGTTAAGTCTTCAACTGTAGCTTGTTAATTTTGGTAGTAATCGGTTAGTTTTTTCAATCAGTTAGTTACAAGGCTTGATCAACTACATTGAGTTATAAATATGCATTGTACATTTAAAGAGTGTTTTTTTAATACAGTACACATTTAACACACATCCTTCTCCTCCCTCAAACCTCTATTTGACATCATATTATTTTCTGTTATTGGGTTTGCTTAAGATATAGAATAAGAGCATGTGCATCTCTTAAAAATCGATTTTGGATATGTACAAAACATATCAACCTCCTAAGAACCCTTCTCTAAGGAATTTATTACCTTATGAATGTGTTCCTTCATTAAAAATTCTTAATATTTTTTTAAAAGTGTTTGTAGATCCAACTAATACATTTTTAATAATAAAATTAAAAAAAAAAAACATAAAACAGAGCAACAAAAGTTCCTCTTACAAACAGAGATTCCCTTGCGAAGGAACGAATTGCAATAGGTAAGCAACTTTGAGGACGTTGCTAAAGCTATGGCAAACATGTGCGGCTCTTAGCAATGCACATATTCAAATAAGTACTTTCGAAACAACTATTAATAATCCTATCAAGCCACCTCCATTAAAGGGAGCTTGGTGTGGTTTTTCATTAATAAGAACTCTATGTGGAGTGCCTTCCTGTTGACGGGAAGTGCTTGTCGAAGGTGAGGTGCTCTAACAAGTAATGCATTAATCTTTTTTTTTTTTAAATTATTAAATAGATGGAAAAAGTATTTTTCCATTATATATATACTAATATATGCGTATAATATGATCCATAGAAAAATTTTAAGTAGTTTTCTGATAAATTCAGAGATAAAATTGTAAATTTATTGGAAAAGAAAGTTTTTAAATGTTCACTTGACATTTAAAAATCCGAATTAGGTTATTTAAAGACGGTCTCGCACTAGATTATTACTAAAATTGAACTGAAACCAAACCAACTAGCATAAAACTGAAACCAAAACCGGTGCAGGGTTTATGGTTTTAGACTTTTAGTGTGATTAGCGTAATCGTCTACGTCATGTGGTCTTGTAATTGGACAGACTGTGGACACATCGCACGTCAGTCGTCAAATGGAGGCCAGTCCGTACAAGTTGGGGCTGATGGTTAGATTTTTATTGTGTCTTCGTGTCCCTGATTTTGTCCTCCTGATTTCGGGCCGGCTTCATTGGGAAGCTTCTTTTCTAGTTCTTGAATGCCAAGTCGAATTTTGGAGGAAAAAAAAATAATAACAATAAATAAACGTCTCTTGTATAAATTTGCTCCATCTTGTAGTCGAGACTAGAGTGGATCATAACATATAAGATCACCATTAGTTCTAATGCTGCCGTTAGTTGCCATGTTAATATTTCAAACAACTATGCAATCTGTTCACTCTACAGAATGAAGTAAAAATGTAATATAATAATTATTACTAAAAAATAAATAAAGTTCTAACAAAGAAAAGTATAAATAAATAAAATCTATTAATATATTATTTAAGTTTAGCTTGAATTTTACTTAAATTTGATTGAGTAACAGTTAAGTTGATCTCAAGTTCAAGTTTAAGCTTAAGCTATAGCTATTCAAATAACGAATTATCAAGCACGCACTTTAAAATACTAAACTTATTAACTTTGTGAATTTAATCAAGCTTAGCATAATTTTTATTTTATTTTTAATTTTTTAAAAATATAAATGAATCTAAGATTATTTAAGAAAAATTTACGAAGAAATCTTAGTTTAATTGAACCAAACCCGAGCTTTCAATATATATTTTTGACTCGAGCTCGAGTTTAACACTATATTAATTTAACTCAATTCAATAACACTTAATAAGAAACAAGAGAAGAGTGAAAATGCTATTAGCAAAGTGAACAAGTTACTAATTTTTTTTTTAGCGAACTTAACACTTTAAAAACAATATTTGATAAATTTTCATGTTATTTTTGGATCGGCAATTTCGTTTTCTTTTTTCTTGAAAAATAAAAAGAAAGAAACAGCCATTGGATCAAACACGGTACAAAAATGTGTGTATTCTACGACTCTTTTTTTTTTAATCTAATTTCATTGTTTTACATCATAAATTATAAACGATGGGTATAAGGCATCATAAGAATAATACTTATATACCTATATCTGCCATGGAGCTCCCAGCACAGTGCACGCTTGGGTTTTGGGTTCGGCCGAGGGTATTGGTCTGGGCCCAGAGAGATAATTTTCTATATTTTGGAGGAGGGGGTGGTGGCAGAAATGGGCTGAGGTTTTGGCCCAAGATTTGTTGGAGTTCATCTCTGAAAATGAAACCCCGTTTAAGCTTTATTGAATTTAGATCTAATTAAATTGGAAATGAAGTTTAATGGAGGGTTAAAAAGTTGAGATATCCCTTACAGTAGACCTTCATGGGCTAATGGGTAAATTTCATTTCACATGAAAGGGTATTAGGTTTAGGAGATATTATTCAAGAGTTCACATCTTAATTAAAATTATTGTAATCTAATGATATGAATATTGATCTTCTAGTGGAAATGATTAAATTCAATTTTTTTTCACCCAAAATTGCATGAAAGTTGGTAAAAAGGGAAAGGAAGAAAAAGAGAGTTCAAACCTTAAATGAATGACTGGTCAAGTGGGCTCGGGCTGGAATTTTATTTTAGATTTGCAAATATAAGAAGGCTAAATAAAATATGGGTAGGGTCCTTTTATTGAATTAAACTTCAAATTGGATTGGGTTAAATTATTTTTCTCTTACGGTGCGACCCATAAGGATTATTTGGGGCTTATTCCACCTTCCCTAAATTTATATTATTATTCCAAGATCTTTATTCAATTTGAATAATTATTTTCTTATTACAAGCTATTATATTTACTTTCTTATGTTTATTTCTATTGAATTTTCATATTTAGTTAGTTTGTATCATTCTAGAGTTTAAAATATTTACTATCTCCTGCTTATAAAAATTCAATTATCAAACAATTATTGAAAATTTCTAAATCTTAATCAAAACTTTGTCGTTTAACTTCAAATTTCGTGATTTCACTTATTCTTTGTAATGTTAATCAATATCTGTAACACAATCAACAATATTTGTATTTCAAAAGGGTGATTGATTTAATTAACGTTACGTCAATCAATAGATGTGATGATTTGTCATTTCCCAAAATTTTCAAAACTTCATTATCAAATTGCAACTTCGCTCATTGGTTCCGTAACTTTTCTTCAATTTCATAACACTGTGTGGTGATGGCTATATTTTGCTATCAACCCCTGGGCCCAAGACACACCAATTTAAGATCTAAGTCAAGTATGGGAAATGAACCCTTAAATAAAGAAACTCTATTATTTCTTCCTTCTCGCTCTTCCTTATCTAGAATTTTATCCTCCTAATATATATTACTAATTTAAGTATTAAAGTAATTATATCATAGCATACTTTAGCACCCAATTAACAATATCCTTTCTTTTTCTTTTTGCAAAAAGTCTCAATCGACAAATATCTATCAATAAATTTATAAAACGAAAACGACATGTTAATTATCTTATTATTTACAATAAATATTTATGAAATTGTTAAAATTTTTTAAAATGATGAATCGTGATAGCCCTCAATAATTGTAACTAGTGTAAAGCTTTTAACTTTGTATATTTTCATAATTTTTCTTTAATCTCGTAACTGCACTATAAAACTTGTACCACCGCCTGTACCTAGTACGACTACCTGTACTTAGAAAATGTGTGGTTTGATTCGTGAAAATCCTTAAAAGGTTCATAGCTTAACTTACTTTAAATGTTTGTAAGTTCCCTTAAAGATTTATAACTTAATTTAAATGTGTTTGAAATTACAAAATTTTTCTAATTCCACTTAACAATTTTATGAAAAAAAAAATTCATAAAAAGCCTAAAGAATTTGGAATTTCATATTATTTCATAAAATGACTGAAACTTTCGGATATTCATAAAAACAAATGTTTTCCTAAATAGTCATATGTTTCGAAATTTAAGACAAAACTTTGTAATTTGCCAAATAAATATATATATGTAATTTCTTACAGATATTCGCAGCAAGATTCAATATTTCATATTTGATATTTCATCCAAAAAAGGATTTAATATTTCGTAAGTCCTCATCAATTCATAACTTCACTTTCTAATATGTGATTTCACATAAAACTTTGTAATTTTTCTAAATTTTATAAGATCCATTAAACTTCACAAAGTAGAGTTTTTTTTTTCCTTCACAAAATCATTTTTTTTTTCTCCTTTTCGCCTCTTGAAATCACATTGTATTTGGCAAGTGTGTTTAAACTTCGTAATTTCATTAATTTAATTTAATTCGACTCATAATTTTGTAACTCAGCACAAATTTCATAATTTCACCACATTCGTAAAAATCATTGAAGAAAAGTGACTTTCATTCAAACGTACGTAAATTACTATTTGATAAAAAGAATTAACTATTGTTATGATAACTATATATTTCCTAAAACTAATTATTTTTTTCATAATTTTACTCTATCATAACTTTGTTTAGAAATAGACCACACATGGTAGTCGTGGTAGATTCGAGTAGATCTGTATATGGGTCAATTTTAAACTGTGAATCTGTCAAGAACTGACTTGGCTCGGAAATGGTCGAGACTGAAT
The DNA here is from genome assembly GCA_024138015.1 of Lumnitzera littorea. NCBI lineage: Eukaryota > Viridiplantae > Streptophyta > Magnoliopsida > Myrtales > Combretaceae > Lumnitzera > Lumnitzera littorea. The sequence goes on along the minus strand of JAMXBB010000011.1, from coordinate 97,325,688 downwards.
CGTCTCTAGAACTGTTATGCTCTAAAGCAGTAGAATCGTAATAATCCCGCCGTACAAATCATTCTAAAATAGAAGTTGACATTATAATCGTTATTCTAAATTTGATCTACACAAGGCGTTTATGACTAACCTGCTTTGAAATAAACAGTTCATAAATTAAATAAATTTTTTACTTGTAAATTTAAGAAAAATAAATATTCGCACTAAATTAATCTAAGTGTATTTACAAAATTTAGTAATCTAATCACAATCTAATTAAGTAATTTATAAACTAATGCTAAAAGCTTTAAAATAAATCTAATTAAAGAATGAATTTGGTCTTCTGTTTATATCCTCATTCCCAAGGATCCCACAGTTGTTAGCGTCAAGGTGATTATAGGCCGTTTCATCGCTAGTACCTACAACAACGGCTATAACTACAGCTTAGTAAATTAGGATGGAGACTTAAAACTATACCATAAACACAAATAAGATTATCAATCAAAGTATTAAGTGTAATACATATTCAAACAGATACTATCATACGACGTTGTTTGACCAGTCGTGAGATTAGAGAAATTGCGCCCATTCTAATCCGGTTAAGGAGTTACCGTTAATGCAACAGCTCACGACCAAACTCAAGCTTGTGCAATGGAAATATCGCTCCTTGCGCGACTACCTTCAAACCATTGACTTCACTTTTACCGTAACCTCCTTACCTATCACTTAGTTCGATTAAAGATGAAGAAGAGACTCATTATACTATCAAGCGCTATCATTTTTGAAAGGATCAGTATTCGGTTGGAGAATCCTAGGTTTCCCTTAATGGATTGTCATGCAGGTCTTATTATAATTACAAGTTCTATATTTGATTAAGTCCAATTTAAGGTGATCAATTATTTCATACAAATCATACAATACAAGCCAAGTAGCAAATAAAAAATCATATCATCAGCTGAGAACAAGCACAATCAAGTACAATTTCAAACCTTCAAAATATAACACTGTATTAATCCTAACTTATCTTGACTTTTCGCTCACTCATTCGAGATCCGACTCGCTCAGACCATCGCCGATCATCTCTATAATATAAACATGATTTCAATTTTTCATATAATTATTATAAGTTGGTTTTATCCTATAACGTTTATTATTATTTTTTGTTTAGAGTTTAATATACCTAATTATCTAAGTCTTAAATCTTTTACAATTCTTCTTGAATAATGTTAAGTTCTGTTTCAGTTTTTGTATCGATTTCTAAATTAGGTTTTTAACTCAATTTTTTATTAGAGATTTATAGGTACATCTTAAGAAATCATTCCGACCCATAATGTGAAATTAATCGCATTATTCTCAGATATCCTAAATATTGTTTTTAGTCTCTAATTAATGTTCTAGTTCGTGCGGTACACCTAAATCTTAATTTAATTACCGAATTTACCCCCGTTATGAGAAAATCTTATATTTTTTATATAATTACCCTAAGTTAAGTTTCCTATAAGATTTATTGTATATTCCTATTATTATCATAATATCAATTTTAACCAATATTTTCCTAATTATTAATTTCTCATAATTACATATTACACATTATCACGTAATGTGTATAAAATGTACACATTTAATGTTCCCATCACTTCAAATATTATCTTCCAACATCAAATAACATTCCAAATATCTAAATTCATCCCAAATCAGATTTTGAACCTAATTACCCTAAATTACCAAATTAACTTAAAATGTACTATTTTTCCTTATTACTTATTTATTACATAATTACCCTAATAATTACATCTAACACCTTAAATGCTACAAGTATCATACTTTATCAGATTTCAACATCCTAAAACATATAATTGTACATCAAATCAGTAATTACTCATTTAATTACTCAATTAATCCTAAATTACCTATTTTATACCTCATTTTAAGGCCTAAAAATTATTTAAAATTTTCGAAAATTCATTTTTGAAATTTTTGAAAAAAGGCTTCATGACACTATTTTATATCACCTAAATAGTCTACACAAAAATTTTGAGCTTAAAACTACACTTCTAAGGTTATTTATTTCTAAACCGAAACATACTCGGTTTTCATGATTTCTTAAGGATCATATATTACAGAACATATTTTCATCAAAATAATATTTTTCCTAAAAACTACATACTAAAATATTTCAGAATAACAAAATTTATAATTTTCTAAGAATATTTATTATTTTTATAAAATTACATAAAATCTAGATGAAAATCGAATACACCGATTTAGGTGGCTCCAACTACTGTTGGTGGCTATAGGTATGTCAGCCTACTTGGGCGGTACCACCACCATGTGATGGTAGTGGCCGTCTACTTCCAGTTACTCGTCGGGTTTAGGTTCTCTTTAAAAGCCTCAACTGTACAGTTTTTTTATGATTTTTTTAAAACCCCAATTTACTCTCAATTTTGCCTCTCTCTAATTTTCTAAACTTCTTAACATCCAGAATGAGTTTCTGAAAAATTTGAAGTATTTATAGAGGTCTTGAGGAATTATTATGCATTAATTTGATTAGACAATTACCTTATTTTCTTTCAATTTGTCTTTTGTGTTGTTTTAATTTAATTAGCTAAATTTTTTCTTATTTTTCCCAACTGCCACGACCCAAATCTGAATTATTCATTATTTTTTTCTGATTTTTATTTGTTTTTCCTTAATTAATTATGAATTTTCTTTAATTATTTAATATTATTTTAACACATTTTGTGTATTTTAAGTAATTACGTGTATTTCTACTTGCATATAAATTCATATATAGTACAAATAAATATTTCCAAATATTATTTAAATCATTCTATGATTTTTAGTATACATATAATTTATCTTTAGTGATTTTTCAGTTATTGGAATGTATTTTACGTATTTTCGATAAATAATGAGTTATGTACTTAAAATTTGAATATTTTATATTTTTTATTTTATTACTTATTTTCTTAAATTCGAACTTACGGGATCATTTTTACTAATATTTCTAATTTAATTTGATAATTTACACTCGATTAGATTCTTTAACCGATCGTCCTAAATTTTATAAGTTAAACTTTGAATAACTGATTATGGGTCTTATAAAAACCGCCAAACCCTAAGAGTCCTAGCGATTTAAGGGATAGAATCGCCTGAATTAACAGGTTATGAACAACTGAGCTGACTACCATTAAATCGATGGATATGCTCGGTCAGTTCACCTCTTAAAAGGAAAAAGAAAGAGAGAGAGATAGAGAAGGACGGTCATTAAGTTGAAAAAAAATAATTGGATGATATTTATTAGGTTATAGTATGTCAAAACTGCCTTCTTTGTAATAGTAAAAGATAATTTTGTAAAATTAATATTATCAAACTAATGATAAATAATTAATTATAAATTAATTTTGTGTTAAGAATTGATCGAAAATTCAATTTAAATTAATGTAAATTCTTTTTATAAAACTTGTTAAATATTAAGGATTTGAATATGAGAAAAAAATAAAATTTATGGAGAAAAAAAATGAAAAAGTTAGAATCATATTTAATAGAAAATTAATAAAAAATATTAATAAATTAATATACTTATAAAAAGAGAAATAAGGTTATATTATTAGAATTTATTAATATATTTTTAAAAATTAATGAAAGAATTAAATATGAAAAAAAATAATTCAAAAGCCGGTCTGGTTCGAAACCACTCCTACCGATGGATCACGATTCAATCGTGACCGAACTCCTCAACTGACGGTTTCGGCCCCGTTGCACGATTCTAGGTTCGAGTGAGGAAAAGACATGCAGAGGACATGCCATGATTACATATATTAAATGCTCTTCAGTGGCATAAATATGGAGCGTCAGCAACCACATCAGAAAAATATGGATCTGCAAG